>OX637575.1:9425244-9887185 GCA_951800085.1 Comarum palustre
CAACAACTATTACAAATTTCCAATGATCTAATTCTTCGATCAATTTTATTTTTGATCTTCATGGAACTGGTCGCGTCTGTGAGACATCTCAATCACTCTCTACTGGTCACAAGAGAATGATACACATGAAACAAAAATCCCTTTAACAAGAATCAAGTGAATTTTAACCTATCAAAATAGTTTTGCAGCGGAAAAATTTTCTCTCTCAAATTATGCATGCAAAAAGGTGACTTCTCCAAACTTTTAGACACAACATATATAAGAGAACAACTTCATCTTGCTTTTAAGTCTCAACCTTAGTTGACTTCATACTATGTGAAGAGCAAGAGAAATAGATAATCACATTTAATAGGTAATTACAATTAACTCTTCTCCTAAACACAATCACAATCACAATCAACTCTTCCCCTAAACACAATCTCTCTCCCTTTTGGTCTAGGAATGACAAAGGTCTTCTAACCAAAAATATGAACCACATAGCATGTCATTAATGAGTGTCCAAGAAACTAAAAACTCTCCTTAAAGTTATGCATGCTATAAATGCAAGTGAAATACATGTATACATACACATACACACAATCAGGAGACAATCTGTGATTTTTCGCAAGAAAGAGACTAAACATTTTAACCAAAGTACAAGACACAACTCAATCTTCATCAAATCAACAAATAGACCTTCACGAATATGGCTTGTTTGAGATAATTTTGTAAGCATATGACAAGTTTTAAATTTTCATGTGTCTGATGTGTACAAGGTGAACAATCAATGTTATGGGGTGGGAAATAACTCGAATATTTGGAAAATATCACTTCAAAACTGAACATTATAACCCCTCATATCTCTTGGTGTGGACATTCACTACCAGAACAACTACTTTAGCCGACGAAATATTTTCGTCTGCTATGTAAATAATTTCGTCTATGAAATTACTTTACCCTAATATCGTTGGTTAAAACCCTAAACCATAACGTAGAAGTTTCAAACAAAAAAGTCATGAAATAAGATATGACCGGAATGGTGAAATAGGTCTACGGTTGAAAAAATCACGTAATTTTGGTAAAGTTTCGGTGCCGATAGTTGCGATCAACGTAATTTTCTATTCTTTCTTCTTAGAGGTAGCCCTATCTCCGGTGGTTATTTTTTCATAAAATTTTTATACCACTGGTTGCGTCTCATCGATTTGAAACTATTTTCAGAGGCAGGTCCGGGTAAAATATGTAATTTAGACGGTCAAATGACTGTTTCCATGCGTTAAGGTGTTTGACTTACAAGATTGACTGTAAGAATCGAACTCTTAACGTTATCGGATCAAGTTGAATGTTTTCCTATAGAAATATTTTGACATAATGATCATATCAAACGGTCATATTTAGGTTTCTCAGGTTTGATCATCGGAATCACTACATGCATACTAATGTTGTATAACTTGTTTACTAAGTTTGAAGTAAATGTTTCGTTTCAAAAACAAACTCTACGTAGAAACTTCAAACGCAAAAAAATAATCGTGAAATAAAATATGACCGGAATGGTGAAATACGTCTACGGTTGAAAAATCACGTAATTACTGTAAAGTCTCGGTGTCGATAGTTGCAGTCAATACAATTTAGAGATCTGACTTACAGGATTGACTGTCCGGATGAAGCCCTTAAATTTATCGGATCAAGTTGAATTTTTTACCATGGACATATTTCAACATATTGATGATATCTAACGGTCGTATTTTTGTTTGTAAATTTTGATGACCGGAATCACAACATGCATACTATTTACCATTATTTATCCCTATGGAGAGCCCTATCATCGAGGGGTAAATGTCTCAAAATTTTTTAATGGGCAGTTGCGTCTCATCATGGTGAGAGTTTGTTATGTTGAAGGTTCGACCAAAATTGTAAGACCCCGTCCCAAAAATTTACCCTTTTGCGTGTTACAGAGGGTTGTAACTGCGCTGTTAGTTTTCTCGATTAATAACGAGTGAAATAACTTGAAAATTTAAATATTAAATTATGGTATTGATGCGTATTCGTACCATCGAGAAGAGTGCCAAAGTGTTCGGAGTCAAGGGACGCTCGGAAACGTCTTATTCAAAGGGGTCAAAGGTTGACTTTTTGCTACGTCAAGTTTCTCGAAAAACTTCTTTCATGAAATTTGTAGTGCTCGACGATACGAGTCTGTGGACACGTGGCAGGTGTGAATCGGATACCGTGTGGAAAAGTTATGGTCAACTAAAGTTGAGTTTCTATTTTTAGGAAGTATATAAATAGAAGGGATGAGTTTCCAAAAATAAAAATAACCCATTTTCTTCTCACTATCTAAAAATTTGAACTGACCGAACACAGTCGGCCACCTGGGACGTCGAGGCAGGTCGCGAGCCTCTCTATGGTGGTGGCGTGATCCAGTACGGCCTGAAACGGTGCATCCGGCGACGACCCGAATTTTGACTCGGTGGTTACCCTGACGTTTGGGATGGTTTTCAGGGCCGCAAATGATCCTAACAACCTCGTCTTCTCCTTCTGAGCGCAACCATGCCACCCTTGAAAATCAATTTGGAGCGTGGAGGTGCGAATCGAGGTTTCAATCTTTCGGGGCAATTTTGGACCAATTCCTGTCTGAATTGATCAAAACCCCATGTATTAAAGTTGTTACCCTTGCTTTGATCTTCAACTTTCATGTTTTGAGTTTGTTGAAATTTGACGTTTGCGCAATGCCCACGCGTCGCCGGCTGTGGCTGCGCGTGTAGGCGAGTCCGACAGTTTTGGGAGTTTTGGTTGCTCCTATTGGCCTTCTAGGGTTGTTTTGGTTGCATGTAGGTGATTTTTGGGTGAAGTTGACAGGTTTGAGGGTGGTGGCACGTGGGGCCCATGCGCAGCCGCCTGTGGCAGTGCGTCTGACATCCTTAGGGGCAGTGAGTTGTCCCAGGTTCATGTACTCGTCGATACGAACGCGTTGATATATAATTTGCCAGTTTCGGTTATCGTTTTGTGTGACGTTCAGTTAAATTGAGTCATTAGTACGTTCGTGTGGCAACTAAGGTCGATTATATAATTGTAGGTGTATATTGACAGGACCCACCCCGGGTTAAACCCCTTTAACCCGAAGTAAATCCTGCGGGGACCACCTCAAGGGAACTTCTTACCGAAACCCCCTTGAAATGGCCAACCCTTCCTACAAACTAACTAAACCGGGTTAGTCAGAGCAGTCTACAGAGATGATTACCCCAAAGAATTTTTGAGCAGCAACGGAATGATCGACTATGCCTCGACTCTCGTACGCGCTCGACCTCCTCTCAAGAACCCTGCAACACTGGGCATTTAAAAACGAAAGGCCCAGGGGAGAAACATTGAAAAACTGTTAGAGTGAGTGGACGAAAATCAAATATAAAACTCTATTTCCTTTAATGCTCTCCCAAAGATTTATGGATTTTAAATAAGATTTATGCATGCCCAAAATTACTAAATTTCCACAAATGCATGATAATATAAACCAATAAGGATTATGGGAAGAGTAATATTCACAAACACAATAAGTCGGGCCTCTCAGACTAGGGTCGGAGCTAAGAGCTCTGGTTGCGCCTTCACGCTATGCTAGCTATATAAAACGGTAATGGACAACCCTTAATATATCCACCTGACATCTCAGGCGTGTCTGTCCTCTCAGACCAGGGTCGGAGCTAAGAGCTCTAGGTAAGTGGTGATGGACAACCCTTAGAATATCCACCTGACATCTCAGGCGTGTCTGTCCTCTCAGACCAGGGTCGGAGCTAAGAGCTCTAGGTAAGTGGTGATGGACAACCCTTAGAATATCCACCTGACATCTCAGGCGTGTCTGTCCTCTCAGACCAGGGTCGGAGCTAAGAGCTCTGGGTATATGGTGATGGACAACCCTTAGAATATCCACCTGACATCTCAGGCGTGTCTGTCCTCTCAGACCAGGGTCGGAGCTAAGAGCTCTGGGTATATGGTGATGGACAACCCTCATAGTGCACTACGTAATTTGCCTGACCTCTCAGGCTAGGGTCGGAGCTAAGAGCTCTAGTAGCGCCCTCACGCTACTCTAGCTAGCATAATCATTGGACAACCCATAAAGGAAATTCCTAACAATACTTTACTCGAATACTCTTCCCAAACAAATAAATAAATCTATCCCTCGACACAAAAGCATAAATCCAAATATAATATCCGAGCACCCGAGGAACATATCATACTCGAACAATCATAAAAACCATGCAAATATATCAACAATTAGGGCATGCAATCATTTAAATAAAATAATCTGTCCACTCACAGACTGAGGCCTTAGCCTGACGAAAACCCGAATTCCGCTCAAGCCAAGTCTCTAACACGAGCCTCCTCGCGTCCTGTTCCAAAATAAATATTATTTCTCTGGACGCAAGAATAATATATAAATATATTAAATTCCAAAACTCGCTAATGGTGTCTCCGGTAATAAAAGGATTTAACTTAATCCTCACACACCCCTTGTTAACTTAACCAAACCTCGGCCTTCACTCATGTTCACACTTATTATAACCTAGGCCGAATCGACAAATTACCGGGTAAAATCCATTTTTCCATCAAAACCTTCTAATTCCCTTTTTCACCTTTACCTTTTTTCCACAAATCTTCAACATATACTATGGACACCCAAAGTCATCATACTTCCTATCAAACACCCCTTTCTTGATCAATAATAAGTAAATACTGATTCAAACATCCAACCTTAATCGATCACATCTCTCCATTTCTGCCAATAAGACTTGGCCAAATTAGTAAGTGTCTAAAACATGTAAAGTCCATTACTGAAATTCCTAACTTCTCGAGCAACCCACGTGACATTATCACTTACCAATTCCTTCATTTTCACACAATCCTTAACTCCATCATTAGCAGAACACGTAGAACACCCTAACCCTACCATTTCCTGAAGTTCAATCCCCATATATCACACCCTGAACTTGAAAACTAACAAAAACCAAAACATCATCAAGAATCTCTTGAACAATCCCAAACTATGCACTGAAGTTCATGACTTCAAGGCTAACTGGAAATTAACTAACTAACAATCGCCAAAACCCCAAAGTATCCCCATCGCTGCCGTGCAAAGAGGTCTCACACGGTGGTCGACATAGCCAAGCACCCATCTTCTCCTAAACTTACCCAAACTCGAATTCAAGTATAAGACATGTAAACCTCAACAAACGATCTGACCTTGACACCTAAATCGAATTTCAAGTCGCCCAAGAACATCGAACCCTCACCTGAAAACCCAGAAATCCTTCCTCACTTCAAATCTTCTTCTCCTGAGCTTATCTCGACAAAATGGAATCACAGGGAGGTGAGGAACGAAGAGGCGAGGCTTTAACCATGGTGAGAAGCCGAGAGATGACCTGAGACTGAGGGACGGAGCGCAGCTCCACCGCTGCTCAAGACGACGTTGTCGTCGTTCTCCTCCTTTTCTCTCATCCGGGCTTCTAACCGAAAGCTGAAACCACCATGAAATTGGCGACGACGCTGTGGCCACCGGTGGAGCGCTGAGAGGTGATCGTTGGGCGGAGGTGCAATCGGAGCACAGTCGCAGGCGGAGACGGAATCGAGAGAAAAACTGCGGTCAACCCTCCAATTCGGTTTCTGACCGAAGTCAACTCCCTTAAATCCTTTTATACTCAAATCAACGGTTAAGATCAAAACCCTAATAGATCCAATGGTTCAGATTAAAGAAGGTGAAAAGTGAAAAGGTTAAATGGTAAAAACTATTTACCAGAATAGTAATTGGAAATTACCGTAAACTTCAGAAATTCACAGAAATTAGCCGGAAGCTCCGAAAAATATTCTGAAAATACCGGGAGACTCGTGTCGACACGTACTACAACATCGAGTCATCAATTCAGGTATTTGGAGAACTTTGAAAAACTCGAAAATTCACTCGAGCGATAGCTTATCGAATTACCGATCGCAATTAAAAGTCCTCGGTAACTCGTGAATCTCTGTGAAAGGTAACTTTTATTAACTTCAAAAGATTCGGGGTGTGACAATTCTCCCCACCTTATAAAAATTTCGTCCTCGAAATTTCAATACTCGAAGTTCAATACAGTGGGGGATAGTACCACTTAAAAACAATAATATTGTTCTCCAATGTCAGCTTCCTTCTGAGAACTCTTCTGAGACGCCTTACGAATAGCATTGTCAAAACCTAAACACCTGCTCTTTACGATCAACATCCTTACTGTTCCTCCTTGAAAGCCAATTTCCAGTACCAACCAGAAGTCTATTGACATAGGATGTAAGGTAGTAAACTTATTTACGTAACATGGACATACGTGACACTAGGTATCCATTAACTCTAAGGATACCCAACATATTCCTCAAACTCATGTAACCTTGTCACGTGTCACATCTAGCCAACGTAGCACTCCTTCCTACGTGGATGATAACCTCCGCTACTTCCCCATTTTCCGACACCCGACCACTCTTCTTAGGTCAAAACTAAAGCATAAGGTCTTACCGTGGATCACAATGATTTTCTCTTGAATCATTGATTAACTGAATCACCGAATTCTTACTGTACTTCATCTCATTTATGAGGTGGAATACGACACCGCCTATGCTGATCCACCATCTGTAATCCTCGCGAGAATCACTATTGTTTTTTCACCAAAAGATGATAAATTCTGTCACACGCTGAAAACATCATTTGACAACAATTCCCTGTTGCCTAACCGGATTATAACCATATCCTTGAAAATCCAATAATCGTCCTTACCAACCGCATGTGACGTCGTCACAATACCGCTATCAATCATTCTGATTCCAATAACCACTCGCTTGTCGTGAGTATAAATTCTTTAAGAATACTCGTATATTTTCGTGGAACCTTAAATATCAGCTCACACATTCCCTATGCAGGTAATGATTATCACGCCTGAGGAGTAGGGTTCGATGTCACTAATGGATTTAAATCCTCTGGTAACACAATACCACGTGGAGCCAAATCTACTGACAACAAGTCCACGAGAAAACCATGGCGACTCGTGTTACACGAACCATCACCTCATTTGAACCAGGCTCCCTGATCTGGTTTACGCTTTCTAGAAACTATTCTGTCATGTTGTAGAGTAATTGTCTTCCCTGACTCTATCATTACTCAAACCACTTGTACACACAGGACATGAACTGCCGTGAATATTAGCGTAAATCCAAAACCATAGCCTTTAAATCGGGGAGATCCAAAAGCTCCTGACATCGAGATCCAACAATACTGACTCCTCGCATGAAAACAATATTGTCAGGCTTCACACTGCCTACCAAGCTATTCTGACCGGATAAATCTTGACTTTTACCCACAAGTCAAACATTAGAATCACCATCTCAAAATCACTTGTGGGGTTACTGCATACTTTGCAACTGGTAACACATACCCGTACTACTCATAGGTGAGGTGCCACTGACCTCCCTAACTCTTACCTTAACCTGGAATGACGCATAGTGCAGAGCTTGCACTTCAACCAACCATGCGTCTAATAAACGTTATCCGCATCATAATCTGGATTAACCTAACCATTAAAAGAATCTCAGAGCCTTACCCGCTCAACAAGGATATTCCATTTCCAGATGCCTCCATTACCACATCGTCCGGTAATAACCAGCAACTTGGACATTTAACCAGATCAGACATCTACATGAAATTTAGTGCCACTGGTGCACGCCCAAAGGAACATCTGATCAAAGCATCGGGAATTAATTTCACCAGACACAACCATGTTGATCACCGAGCATCCAGTTAACGAGGCACAAGATAACAAATACCATTACCGCACTAGGCACGTATACATCACAGAGTCAACTCGTACAACTAGACAGTTTCTAACAAAACTGTCCCCCAGGCGCTGCGGGTTTACCATCCACCGCAACCTCTATTCGGTAAGATTCAAAATTCTCAATCGCTTACCACTCTAGATCTTAAATCACAAGATCCACTGCCACACGTTAACATCCTCTCAGATCATAACTTAATCTGAACGTAGCTTAATCACTCCACGGTTTCCGATGGAGTGTTGCACAACTTAGCAACATACTTTACTACCCTTGTAACAATTTGGTTTCCAAAACCTTGACTCGTAACACCTTTGAGTCATCAAAGAAACTCTTTCCTCAGTTTCACCGCTTTTCATACTCACTGAAATGTTGACAATTTCGAGAGTCACCTCTAGTGATTTCTCTTGCTACCAATC
This sequence comes from Comarum palustre, assembly GCA_951800085.1. Taxonomy (NCBI): domain Eukaryota; kingdom Viridiplantae; phylum Streptophyta; class Magnoliopsida; order Rosales; family Rosaceae; genus Comarum; species Comarum palustre. The sequence continues at coordinate 9,433,470 of OX637575.1, forward strand.
TACACTCGTGGCGTCAAGGATTGCCGCTAGGTCAATAATTCACGGTAAATAAGATCGCTACTCAAATGACCCATGACAATGACAATGTCAACAGAACTTTAGTCCTCTGAGGATTTCCTTAAATTAACCTCACTAATTGATCTCCTAGATCTTCATCCTTATTCTCCATATCAATATTGAGAATATTTCCTGTCACTTCGCCACTTCCGTGCAATTAACCCAGCAAGCAATCAACCACTTACTAATAACATACAATAATCTCGCATCCCTATCTCCGGTACCCCAAGCACTCTTGGTCCACGACCCGGTGGCTTATTGCCACTTCCAACATGTTCCTTTAAATCCTGAAACCAATTACGCTTAGCTACAACTGATAACACTCGCTCGATCTGTAAATCGGACTCTAACACAGCCAACCTGGAGACTCCTCCACAGGTGTACCAATTAAAATACTTTGATCACAGGTGGATAACCCACCTTATGGTTGACATGAGTCCCAAGATCTGGTGACACGATATAATTTCTGCCTCCATGATAAATGGCCCAATGACCATTGTCACCAACAATTCAAATCACGATTGGACTCACTAACAAATCAAATCTTTCTAGTACCCCAAACGTGGGTGGCTGGAGCGAAGAGGATCTCGTCATAACTGATGACAACAATGTCAGCACCAAAGCTGACCCAAGCCATTAGTTTCAGTGGCTGTCACATAAGGCATCGAGTGACCAAACCAGCCTTTACTTCCTTAACATTTCCAGCAGTGTCACATCATGGACTCGTCACCAGAAACAAGTCCATTGATCCCAAAATGACTACACTCATTTTCCCTGAGTCATTCCACTTTCATATGTCCGTTGGTTTCTCCAAAACCACACTAATGACGAGCCTCAACAAAGTCATGGTAATCGTCAAAACTAAATATTCGTTCTCACTGACTAATCGCGCTAGGCGACTTCAGCTCCTTTTTCCATCGCAGGATGCAACATCTTTCAGTAACTCGTACGACTCTTCACTGCTAAGAGTCTCATAACACGAACACCAAAGCCTTGTCTTAGGCTTCTACAACATCCCTGTCAACAACCATGACAGCCTTCCAGGTGTGAATTAACTGTTTCACCACCGAGTACTTACACATAATGCTCAAACGTTAAACAACGTGAGTTTATAGCTCGATCCCCAACTCAAATCTCAGTAAATCCCTTTAAAACACAATCCTTGGGGAACTCATCAAATAAAGACGTAACGAGCTTACCTTGTTCCTTACAGGAACTCTCTTTGAGGTCGGCGTACGGAAGCATAGTCTTGAAGATTCGATCGTTTATAGGACCACTCGGTCCATATCTCAATCAGGAAGTACTAACTCATATCCTCAATAAACACTAAGCGTCCAAGCATAAAATGCCGATGGATCCGCCGCGGTCGGACCATCACTCTATAGACACTAAGTGATACTAAGTATATGAGGTAGTAACAGGAAAAGATAACCTAATGCTCTGATACCATTGACAGGACCCACCCCGGGTTAAACCCCTTTAACCCGAAGTAAATCCTGCGGGGACCACCTCAAGGGAACTTCTTACCGAAACCCCCTTGAAATGGCCAACCCTTCCTACAAACTAACTAAACCGGGTTAGTCAGAGCAGTCTACAGAGATGATTACCCCAAAGAATTTTCGAGCAGCAACGGAATGATCGACTATGCCTCGACTCTCGTACGCGCTCGACCTCCTCTCAAGAACCCTGCAACACTGGGCATTTAAAAACGAAAGGCCCAGGGGAGAAACATTGAAAAACTGTTAGAGTGAGTGGACGAAAATCAAATATAAAACTCTATTTCCTTTAATGCTCTCCCAAAGATTTATGGATTTTAAATAAGATTTATGCATGCCCAAAATTACTAAATTTCCACAAATGCATGATAATATAAACCAATAAGGATTATGGGAAGAGTAATATTCACAAACACAATAAGTCGGGCCTCTCAGACTAGGGTCGGAGCTAAGAGCTCTGGTTGCGCCTTCACGCTATGCTAGCTATATAAAACGGTAATGGACAACCCTTAATATATCCACCTGACATCTCAGGCGTGTCTGTCCTCTCAGACCAGGGTCGGAGCTAAGAGCTCTAGGAAAGTGGTGATGGACAACCCTTAGAATATCCACCTGACATTTCAGGCGTGTCTGTCCTCTCAGACCAGGGTCGGAGCTAAGAGCTCTAGGTAAGTGGTGATGGACAACCCTTAGAATATCCACCTGACATCTCAGGCGTGTCTGTCCTCTCAGACCAGGGTCGGAGCTAAGAGCTCTGGGTATATGGTGATGGACAACCCTTAGAATATCCACCTGACATCTCAGGCGTGTCTGTCCTCTCAGACCAGGGTCGGAGCTAAGAGCTCTGGGTATATGGTGATGGACAACCCTTAGAATATCCACCTGACATCTCAGGCGTGTCTGTCCTCTCAGACCAGGGTCGGAGCTAAGAGCTCTGGGTATATGGTGATGGACAACCCTCATAGTGCACTACGTAATTTGCCTGACCTCTCAGGCTAGGGTCGGAGCTAAGAGCTCTAGTAGCGCCCTCACGCTACTCTAGCTAGCATAATCATTGGACAACCCATAAAGGAAATTCCTAACAATACTTTACTCGAATACTCTTCCCAAACAAATAAATAAATCTATCCCTCGACACAAAAGCATAAATCCAAATATAATATCCGAGCACCCGAGGAACATATCATACTCGAACAATCATAAAAACCATGCAAATATATCAACAATTAGGGCATGCAATCATTTAAATAAAATAATCTGTCCACTCACAGACTGAGGCCTTAGCCTGACGAAAACCCGAATTCCGCTCAAGCCAAGTCTCTAACACGAGCCTCCTCGCGTCCTGTTCCAAAATAAATATTATTTCTCTGGACGCAAGAATAATATATAAATATATTAAATTCCAAAACTCGCTAATGGTGTCTCCGGTAATAAAAGGATTTAACTTAATCCTCACACACCCCTTGTTAACTTAACCAAACCTCGGCCTTCACTCATGTTCACACTTATTATAACCTAGGCCGAATCGACAAATTACCGGGTAAAATCCATTTTTCCATCAAAACCTTCTAATTCCCTTTTTCACCTTTACCTTTTTTCCACAAATCTTCAACATATACTATGGACACCCAAAGTCATCATACTTCCTATCAAACACCCCTTTCTTGATCAATAATAAGTAAATACTGATTCAAACATCCAACCTTAATCGATCACATCTCTCCATTTCTGCCAATAAGACTTGGCCAAATTAGTAAGTGTCTAAAACATGTAAAGTCCATTACTGAAATTCCTAACTTCTCGAGCAACCCACGTGACATTATCACTTACCAATTCCTTCATTTTCACACAATCCTTAACTTCATCATTAGCAGAACACGTAGAACACCCTAACCCTACCATTTCCTGAAGTTCAATCCCCATATATCACACCCTGAACTTGAAAACTAACAAAAACCAAAACATCATCAAGAATCTCTTGAACAATCCCAAACTATGCACTGAAGTTCATGACTTCAAGGCTAACTGGAAATTAACTAACTAACAATCGCCAAAACCCCAAAGTATCCCCATCGCTGCCGTGCAAAGAGGTCTCACACGGTGGTCGACATAGCCAAGCACCCATCTTCTCCTAAACTTACCCAAACTCGAATTCAAGTATAAGACATGTAAACCTCAACAAACGATCTGACCTTGACACCTAAATCGAATTTCAAGTCGCCCAAGAACATCGAACCCTCACCTGAAAACCCAGAAATCCTTCCTCACTTCAAATCTTCTTCTCCTGAGCTTATCTCGACAAAATGGAATCACAGGGAGGTGAGGAACGAAGAGGCGAGGCTTTAACCATGGTGAGAAGCCGAGAGATGACCTGAGACTGAGGGACGGAGCGCAGCTCCACCGCTGCTCAAGACGACGTTGTCGTCGTTCTCCTCCTTTTCTCTCATCCGGGCTTCTAACCGAAAGCTGAAACCACCATGAAATTGGCGACGACGCTGTGGCCACCGGTGGAGCGCCGAGAGGTGATCGTTGGGCGGAGGTGCGATCGGAGCACAGTCGCAGGCGGAGACGGAATCGAGAGAAAAACTGCGGTCAACCCTCCAATTCGGTTTCTGACCGAAGTCAACTCCCTTAAATCCTTTTATACTCAAATCAACGGTTAAGATCAAAACCCTAATAGATCCAATGGTTCAGATTAAAGAAGGTGAAAAGTGAAAAGGTTAAATGGTAAAAACTATTTACCAGAATAGTAATTGGAAATTACCGTAAACTTCAGAAATTCACAGAAATTAGCCGGAAGCTCCGAAAAATATTCTGAAAATACCGGGAGACTCGTGTCGACACGTACTACAACATCGAGTCATCAATTCAGGTATTTGGAGAACTTTGAAAAACTCGAAAATTCACTCGAGCGATAGCTTATCGAATTACCGATCGCAATTAAAAGTCCTCGGTAACTCGTGAATCTCTGTGAAAGGTAACTTTTATTAACTTCAAAAGATTCGGGGTGTGACATATATTGATCGACCAAGTGTTGAAGACTTACCGTGTGGCGGTAGATGACGCAACGAGTTTTCGACGTGAGTAAATTCCACTGAGGATGAAATATCAGAAACACCCCTGACAGTTTAGGTTATTTACAATGCTGCCACTGAGATTGAAATTCCTAAAATGCCCTTGACATATTTGTATTTTTACAAGACTGTCACTGAGGCTAAAAAGACAATAGTGCCCCTAGCTGTTTTATATATTTACAGGGACGCTATTGAGGTTGAAAACTCATAATTACCCCTGACTGTTTTGTCTATTTCCAAGCACTACCCCCTAAGGCTAAAGTTCCTAAAATGCCCTTGGCAGTTTAGATTAATTACAAACTGCCATTAAGGCTAAAAAGATCATGTTGCCCCTGACAGTTTTGGATAATTACAAAGGTGTCATTAATGCTGATATTACCTTAGTGCCTTTGGTGAATTTACATAATTATGTGGTTGCCTTAATGCTTAATTTATGTGGTTATTATTTATTGGATGTGTATATATGTATGGTAGAATATTCGGGATAATCCTGATAGATAGTTGGTTGGTGGAGACGTTAAACTCCGGATATGCAATAGGCGTTTGCTATCCATATTAATAGATCGACCGATTTATAGTAAAGCCGGTTTTGCCCGGTTAGGGCCTTAATAAAAATAAGAGCTACGTGTGGCTTGATCCTTGAGTTTAGGGTACGTAAGCAGCCTGACCGGGATTCGGGTGCAGTCACAAATAATATTTAGGCCCTAGGTCTTCTAAAGTAATCAGTATGAGATCCAAATGCGAAAATCGGGATAACCTCTGGTTGTGAAGTTTATTCCGGTATCGTTTGGATTCTTGAAAATGGGTTGGGAAAAAGGGTTATCCCTTCTCAAGAGTGATTACGAGTAAATCTCTCTTGAAATGTGTCTCGCACGTCCTACCCCTGGTTTAGGGAGGTAAACTTAGGCCGGGGCGTGATAAAAATACCTCATATAGATCCAGATATATGTATTTTCGTGTGTTAAATGGTTAGAAAAACTGCATTTTGAATCCTTTAAAGAACTCGGATAGCCAAAAAAGCTCATATGTCATGCGTTAGTGATGAGTTTGACTTGTACGCCCGTTCCACTTCCAGATTGGTATCACAATAGTCAATTAGACACCAAAATATCCGTAGTGCAATTTTGTAAGTAAAATGTACTTTAGCCGACGAAATACCCTAATTTCGTCGGCTAAAGTTCATCGACTATAGCCGATGAAAAAATTAGTTTAGACGACGAAATTTTTTTTTGTCAACTAATGTTGACTTTAGACGACGAAAATATAACTTAGCCGACGAAATATTTTTCGTCAGCCTGTTTTTTTTTTATTTCGTCGGCTAAAGTTTTTTTGTGGTAGTGATTGCACACTCATTTCACTATTAAATCATTGAATTTTTTAATCATACCATGATGACCAAGCCATTCCGGTTTAATATTCTAAATATCGGGATATATCGTTAATATTTAGAATCTGATACGATAAGTACCATATCGTCTCAATATATCAGTCAACTAAAAATATCAGGTCAACTCGAGATATATCGGGTCAAACCGATATTTTGGTGACTTTTTCAAAGAGATATTTCGGTGACGTTTTGCAAATTTCAATCTCTTCTTCAGTTCTTCTCTCTCTAATCGGGTCGGACTCGCCTGAAGCATAAAGGAAGACCACTCCGTCCGGCCACCTCCTGACGCCGGGCTACCTTGGTTTGGACCACCTCGACATCGCTGACGCCCTTCGTTTCTCCGATAAAGCTGTAGAAGGAGGATTTGAAGCACCAAACTTCAGGTATCCCCACTTTCTCAACTGCTCTGATCTGCATCCTCAGTAGCTTCCAAGTTTTAGTGGACATTTTGGCTTGTTGCTAAGAGAAAATAGCTATGCAAGAGGTACTTTTAGAAAGAAACCTTTTTACAGGCGGGTTACAGAGGATTGTAACCACGCTGTTGGTCTTCCCCGAAACTACTATTTGAGTTTAATATCGAAATACTCTCGATTCTGGGGGAAGAGAGAATTAAAGTCCAAAGGTGGTAGATTATGTTAATACGAGTTCACCGGTGTGTCTAGAATATTTTCCGAAGCTACGGCTATTTATCATGGATTTATTTAGTTTACGGAAGTAATAAAAGTTATTTACTTTACAGTAAAAAAATGACCTTGAGATAATTCGATAATTTGAGGAAACTTCCTTCGGAAAAGTTGTAGAGGACGTTAATACGAACTCGTGGGTATGTCTTATAATTAATCGGAGTTCGTATGCGAAAGTTATGCGGGAAAAATTGTTGTTACCGTGCGATAAAAGTAAATAGTAAAATATCTTTTTACTGTTTATGGTAACTTTTCACATTCTAATCTGGGCCGTCAGATCAATCAGATGGATTTTGGTATTTAAAAGGGGGGGTTGACCGAGGAAACTCGCTCGCTCTCTCTCTCTCTCCTCCCTCGATCTCTCACTCTTCCTTTCACTCCTCGACAGAGACCGCCCTAGGCGAGTTTCACTACCGCCACCATCACATTCGCCAAGCTCCGGTGATCACTCCCTGACCACTAGTTGAGCCAGCGCTGCCTTGGGTAAGGTCCAGCAGAGGAGAGAGAGGGTGGAGGACTACCCTCTCTGCCTTGAGTCGAAACCAGACAAGAGGAAGAGCTAGAGACTTCTAGGCAGCACTAGGAACCGCCCAGAAGCAAGGTGGAGGGAGGAGGAGCACAGCGGAGCTCCGCCGGAGGTGACTCGCCGGATAAAAAAGTGCATCGACTTCGAGGTATAAAACCTCCACCTCTCTCTCGATTTTAGCCTATTTAGATTGCTAGATTGTTGAAGAAATGGTTTGTGTAGGCTTAGAAGCTTGGTTTGGCCCGAAAACCGAGCTTTTCCAGCGAACCAGCAAATTGGGAAACTCAAGGATAAAAACCCTAGTTTTTACCACGTCAGAGTTACCTTTTTACTGATTTACTGTGGTATGAAATGTCAAAACTGCCCCTAACAATTTAGAGTAATTACAGGGGTGCCATCAGGGCTGAAATTTCTAAAATACCCCTGGTAGTTTGAGATAATTACCAGACTGCCACAGGGAATGAAATTCCATAAATACCCCTGACAGATTTGTATATTTACGGGGCTGCTATTAAGGTTAAAAGACCAGACTGCCCCTGACTGTTTTGTCAATTTACAGGGGTTGCCACTAAGGCTGAAATTTCTAAAATGTCCCTAATAGTTCAGATTAATTACCAACTGCCATTGAGGTTGATTTGACTATACTGCCCTTGATAGTTTAAGATAATTACAATGGTACCCTTCAGTGGATATTACAGTTATGTCCCTAGAGGATTTGTTATTTACATGGATGCATTATGTTTTAATTATATATGTGAATGTTGTATATGATTGTGGTGAATGTTCGGGATAATTCCGATAGATAGGTCGGTGAATACCTCAGCGGATAGGTTAAACTCCGGTTATGAATTAGGTGTTACTATCCATATTAGTAGATTGACCGATAAATAGAAAAGAGAGATTCGCCCGGTTAGAACGTTAATGAAAATAAGAGCTACATGTGGCTTGATCCCTGAGTAAAGGGTACGTAGGCAGCCTGACCGGGATTCAGGTGCAGTCACAAATATTAATAGAACCCTAGATCCTCTAAATGTTTGGTTTGAGATCCAAATACGGAAATCGGGATAACCTCTGGCTGTGAGATCTATTCCGGTATCGTTTGGACTATTTGAAAATGGTTTGGGAAAAAAGGGTTATCCCTTCTCAAGGGGGATTATGAGTAAATCTCTTTTGAGATGGGTCTCGCACGTCCTAACCCGGTTTAGTAAGGTAAACTTGAGCCTTGTTTCCGGGTAAACTCGTGGCCCCTTTAGCGGGTTGCACGGTTCCAGAAATAGCGAACTTCCTTGTACTCCGAGTTTTCCTGTGTAAAGAACAAACACGTCAAAGGGCATCCCCGGGTTTACCGAGGGAAGCCACTCCGATGCTTAAGTCAGACACTGTCAGATAAGCAGAAAACTCAAGAGTAGTTAAGAAATTGTCCGTCCTCTTACCGGGAGGTCCTCACCGGTATTTATAGTAGCATTAAAGGCAGCACTTTGTCTTTTTCCGATGTGGGAATGAACTCCCTTGCTTTACCTCAACTTTACAATGAACTGGGCCCTGACAAAGGACCCAGAGTGGCTTCTCAAATCTGACTGGGCTTTGACCCTGTAAACAGTACTTCAAGCATAATAAACGATGCATATTTAACAATTGACCACACTTGGTGTTATTTCTTGAATTGTAACCCGGTAAAGGGGAAATATTAGGTTCCACCTATAAACAAGTCCCCCAAGTCCTCAGTCAAGGGGTACGCTTGGGTGGGGACTTGAAATCATTTCTTTACCGGGTTACAAAGGTATCATCCAGACCCGGTGTACCCAGTCCCCCAAGTCCGTACGCAAGGGTGCCCCGCAGACACGTTGACTATGGGAATTGAAAACGACGTCTCCGGGTTGTAGTGGGGGAAACTAAAAAGTTTTCAGTTTGAAGTGGGGGAAAACGAAAAGTTTTTAGTTTTGAAGTGGGGGAAACTGAAAAGTTTTTCGGTTTTGGGACGCGGCATGCACGACACGTGTCGATTTTCTCGAAAAACCGAAACGTCCCTTCAGTGTACGTCTCTAACTGTATAAATAGGGGTTGAGGGTGACAGTTTTGTCGCACCTTCGAAACCGATAACTTTTTCGTGCTTTTGCTCTCATCCTCTGTTGTCGCTGTGCTTGTTGGATTTCCAAACTCAAATCGACCTCAAAATCCTTTCAAACCCTCACAAGTAAGGTACTGTTTTCTCTTCCGATGTTTTGAGTGTTTTGGATCGATCTTGTGTACTGTTTTCTGGGATCCAATCTGGGTTTCTGCGTTAGTGTGTGCGTTTATCGTTGTGGTCGCCGGGGTTATCTGGGTTTCTGACGACGTTCCCGTGTTTCTTGTTTTGCAGATGACAAACCCCGCAATGGATGCTCACGTCCCCGAGTTTGCCTCAGTAACCTTCACTGATGGGACCGCTCTCGACCCTCCCGGGTACTCACTGACCGCGGAGGAGATTGTGGAGCTAAGGAGCAATTGGAAGATTCCCGAGTCTGTTGAAATTCGGACTTTAGAACCCGAGGATCAGTTCTTCGCTCCCGGGGATGGGTGGACGCTATGCCACGAGTACCAGCTACGCTGCGGCCTGTCACTCCCGCTAAAGGTGGAGGTGCAGTATCTCCTGGCTGCGAGCAACTTCGCCATCGGGCAAGTTGGCCCGAATATGTGGAGGCAGCTACTAGGGTTGTGCGTGATGTACAAGGTGTTGAAGCAGCAGATGCCGACCTACCACGAGTTACACGCCATGTACTGGGCCGAGTACTCCCGGAAGGCGGGTTTCAGTGGGACCATCCAACTGAAGTCCAAAGGGGTCTTTAAGAAGATCATCGAGGACCTGCCGACCTCCGTGAGCCGGACCTGGAGGGAAAAAAGTTTCTTGATAAGAAACTTTCAAGACCCGGGACACGCGCTTCAAGTACCGGGTGACTTCCAGCCACTGATGAGTAAGTCCTCTGCCTTAAGGTTTGTCTTTTCTCTGTCCCGAGTTATACTTACATATGTTGTGTTGCAGACGTCCCCGACATTCCTTTGGAGCCGGTGATGGAGAAAAGGATCCGGAGGATGCTATGGGCCTTCAGGGGTCAAGATGACCGGAGCTCGTACCGGCTTTGTAGGCTGTATGTGTACAGCCGGTGCCGGTTGATGGAGCTTCCAGGTTTGTCTCGTTTCCTTCACAATTTTTGTTGTTTACATGCTCCGGTCTAACGGGTTATGTCTTTTGTTGCAGCTCTTCTCCCAATGGAGTTCACGAAGCGAAAGAACCCGGGAATATACGACGGCTTCGAGGACAAAGCTGTATGGGCCGGGATTCGGGCGCAAGGGACGGAGGGGCTGGCATACGACATCGACCTGACATCAAAGGCGGCTTTCCTGCGCCCAGACGCCGAGCAAGGGGACGTTCAGCAGTTCCATGTCGACACGCTGCACTACAGCGAGATCCCCGAGTACTTGGCTGAGGTTCTCGGGCCAGAGGTTTTCCAGGAGGGGGAGGAAGTCGAAGGGAATCCCTCGGAGGCGGATTACAACCCGCTTTTTGAAGAACCGGGGAGGGAATCTTCCATCGCCGACGAAGAGACCGAAGAACCGGTGATGAGCGCGGTTCCATCGTCTGTGCTCCCCGGTGAGGAGTTTACTGAAGAGGATGATAACGGAGGTGAAGAGGTTGGAGGGTTGGAAAGGGGAATAAGGAGTGAGAACCCGGAGGGGAGTGACGGGAGTGATGAAGTGCAAGAAGTGGAGCCCGTTCCCTCTCGCAAACGCACCCGTGAGGCATCCAGCTCGGGGAGGTCCGAGAGGAGGAAGAGAAGGAAGGAGAGGAAAGAGAGGAGGGAGAGAAAGCAGCACCGGGACACCACAGAAATAATGGAGGAGTTGGCGAGCGCGGGAATGGCGGACGTGGCCATCCAGAGAATGGTAGCAGATTTGAAGAACTGCGCCGCCGACTCCTATGTCCTGGAGCATGAGGACCCGTTGACTGTAGCCCGGAGGGCGCAGGAGAAGCTGATGCGGGTAAGTTAGTCTTCTCCTTTAACTCGTTCTCTTTTTGTTTTTGGTTCCTTGCACTAACCCGTTATTTTATTTGTGTAGGCTGTCAGGTTGTCGTACTTGGCAACTGACCGGCTCATAACCGAAGGCATCCCCGAGCGAGAGAGAGTCCTCAGGGATGATCTCCGGGCCGCCCGGGACCAGGTGACGGCGAGTGAAGAAAACCTGGCTCGGGTCCGGGAATTCGCAAGCGCATCAGCGATCGCGTCGAGTGCGAAGTTGGCCAAGGCGGAAGAACACATAGCAGACCTGGTGGCCAAGAACTCGGAATTGGAGAAAGTTATCGAAGGTCACCGGGAGGACCGGTGTGCTCAAGACGCCGCGATAGCCCAGCTGACCGAGTAAAACCAGGGGCTGCAGCAACAGGTTACTTCCCTGGAGCAACAAAAAGGAGATTTGCTCCAGGCAGTTTCCCGGGCCAAGGACTCAGCAGTCTCCGAGTTTCTGGCGAGCCCCGAGTTTGACCTGAAGCTGCGGTCGGCAAGGGCCGAGGCTCGTGCCGAAATAGTGAGCGCTGGGATTCGCCAAGGCTGGCTCGACAAGGCTGGTTATGACGGTCATCAAGGTCATGTCAGACCCGACGAGGCTGCAGGCACCTCCCGGTCGACTCCTGCCATGGCTGCAAACCCTAGGGCTCCTGCGAACCCGGCTCGGAGTCCCCCGGTTCGTTCTTCAGCAGCCGGGAGAGGTACTTCCCGTGGTGGGATTGTGGGTGGTCCTAGAAACCGGCCACCTCTGCGTAGGGGTCAGTTCATCATACAGCCCCGGGGAGGACGTGGCGGGTCTAGCACTGGCGGGGGTAGGGGGTCGGCAGCGCCATGAACCGGAGCCTTAGGATGTTTTTCATTTCTGTAATAGATTAGTTTACCTGTAGCGGTTTGCTACTTTTTGTAATTGATATTTTTGAAGTAATCAAATTTTTCCTTCTCGCAATCCTTCCTGTGCCAAAACACGGTAACCTGATGAACAGTTCAAAAATTTACATATAACCCCGGTTTGCCATGTGAATAAAGATAGTGCCGCTAAGGGTTACTTGTCCGTTAGGACTTCCATGGGCCGCTAAGGCCTTGCGCGAAAATGTCCTTCTATAACACGGGTTTTTATTTTTTATTTTTTATTTTTTTTTTGTAAAACAACACGTTAAACTGATGCATAATTTGCAAGTGTTAACAAAATATACACAGTGCCGGTTAGGCATGTGAATAAAAATAGGGCCGCTAAGGCTTTACGGGTCCATAAGGACTTTCAAGGACCGCTAGGGCTTTAAGGGTCCGTTAGGACTTCCAACCCGATGCATAACCTGCAAGTGTTGACAAAATTCACATATACAATGCCGGGTTGGCATGTTAGCATTATAAAGTGAAAATAGGGCCGGTAAGGCTTTACGGGTCCGTTAGGACTTCCAAGGGTTTCCTGCCAAATAACACGGTAATCTGATGCAAAATATGCAAATGTGACAAAATTTGCACATATAATGCCGGTTTGGCATGTAAGTAAAAATAGTGCCGCTAAGGCTGTATGGGTCTGTTAAGACTTTCAAAGACTGAAATAAGGCCGTGAAAGGCTTGCAATATTTCAAGTTATGGAGATTACCAGAGATTGTCAGAGATTGCCGAGTTTGACAGTGAAATAAGGCCGTTAAGGCTTGCAATATTTCACGTCATGTAGACCGGAGATTATCGGAGATTATCGGAGAATGCCGAGTTTGACAGTGAAATAAGGCCGTTAAGGCTTGCAATATTTCACGTCATGTAGACCGGAGATTATCGGAGATTATCGGAGAATGCCGAGTTTGACAGTGAAATAAGGCCGTTAAGGCTTGCAATATTTCACGTCATGTAGACCGGAGATTATCGGAGAATGGCGATTAAGGCATACAAGTAGGGCCGCTAAAGGCTGCATTCACTTCAACAAAATATTTAATAAAACATAACCCGGTAGGGGGTTTCATGCATTGTGGGCCTGAAAGGCTTTATATACAACATCATAAACAATAAATTTGGACATTCATAGATAACTCGGTACCTATTTGGGGAAGAGATGCAGATGTTGGGCGTTCCATGGTCGTGGAAGCGTAACTCCATCTGTACCCCGGATGTAAAACGTTGCCGGGCCCACGACTTCAACAATTTCATATGGACCCTCCCATGGAGCTTTGAACCCCGTTGGCTTAGGGATAACCTCCTTCATTACCCAATCCCCGAGTTTGAGTGGGCGCTTGATAACCTCCTTCATTACCCAATCCTCCATCTTGTTCTCCTGCCATTTCCACCGTCCTTCGAAATATTAATTGGGAGGTCTTGAGTTCGACTCTCAACGAGAGCACCAATTGTTTCCGGGTAAACTCGTGGCCCCTTTAGCGGGTTGCACGGTTCCAGAAATAGCGAACTTCCTTGTACTCCGAGTTTTCATGTGTAAAGAACAAACACGTCAAAGGGCATCCCCGGGTTTACCGAGGGAAGCCACTCCGATGCTTAAGTCAGACACTGTCAGATAAGCAGAAAACTCAAGAGTAGTTAAGAAATTGTCCGTCCTCTTACCGGGAGGTCCTCACCGGTATTTATAGTAGCATTAAAGGCAGCACTTTGTCTTTTTCCAATGTGGGAATGAACTCCCTTGCTTTACCTCAACTTTACAATGAACTGGGCCCTAACAAAGGACCCAGAGTGGCTTCTCAAATCTGACTGGGCTTTGACCCTGTAAACAGTACTTCAAGCATAATAAACGATGCATATTTAACAATTGACCACACTTGGTGTTATTTCTTGAATTGTAACCCGGTAAAGGGAAAATATTAGGTTCCACCTATAAACAAGCCTAGACGTGACATAAACTATCCCATCTGTATATTTCATAAACTGTCAGTAATTATGATCAATTTTTTGCTATATGAAGTCATTTGTGCAACTCTTTGTTTGTTGAAAATTTTGAATTTTTTTATTAGTTTGTACATAGCAGTTAGTATTATTTATATATTTTTATTGTCAAAACAATCAAATATTTTTCTTTCTCTAGTTTAATCGATACATTTTGAAGTATAAGTTTTAATTTCGTAAGTTTATTTGGTATATTGTGAAGTATATGTTTATAAATATATTAAAATTAAATAAAAATTAGCAAATCCGATAAATCTGATATAATCCGATATATCCCCGATATATCCTTGTCCATTGACTCTGCATACAAAAATTCAAGCAGTTAGTTCGAGACCAATTAGATTCAATGCTTAATTCTTAATTAAAATATCTATGGATACCACACCATGCTGACCTAGAGAGGATATACAGTGTATATGTACATGTTTGCAGCCGCATGCACGTGCCAAGGCCCAGCCTCAGCAGCAGTGCTCGGCAGATGCAAAGTAGGTGCACGTGTGGTGCCTGACGGCAGCGTGCACAGGGCTAATCCCCAGCAGCAGCGCTTGGCATCAGCCTAACCGGTGCACATATGGTGTCTGACAGCAGTGCACATGCACATGGCCAATCCCTGACAGCAGTGCACGACAGTGCACAGAAGGTACCCATGCGCGCCGGCATTAACGTGCACCCGCGCACAAAGGCAGACCCCGGCAGCGGTGCTCGGCAGTGCACAGCGGCAGCATGGCAGACATATGCAATCACTCCTCTAGGGTTTTATTCAACAAATTGTATCTGCAAAGACAAACGTCCTAAGCATAGAAGGAAGATGGAGAAGGGAGGAAATGACTTTATCCCTCCCAAGTTTAATGAACTTTGAACGAGTTTAGGGTTTCAAAGTACATACCTTTTTCGATAGATTCTCCAAAGAAGCTTGAAATTTGTGTTTTTGATGCTTGGGCAGCGGTTGTGCGCAGCAGAAAGGCAACGACAGCTCGGTGTGCGCAGCGGTGCGCGCTGGTGTCTAGTCGGTGCGCGGCGGTGCACAGGAGGGTGCACATCGGTGCTCGTGAGAGTGCGCAGGCAGGGGCTGCCGGAAAAAACAAACTTTGGGTTTTTGGGGTTTTTTTTCGGTGGTGGGCGGCCGATATTAGCTAGGGTTTTCTAGAGCAAAACGTGACTGATAACGTCTTGTAGAATATGTGAGTAGAGAATGAATGGAATCAATATCCTCATTATGAATAGGGATAAACTCTTTGTATAGAGACTCACTCTAAGTATAATTGGTCAATCCTACATGGATTGGGTTAAGTGCATAATGTAAACCTATTACAACTAGGGCACACGCATAAGCCCTATTGGGCTAAGCCCATATGCACGGCATAAAACCAAGTGCACATACGCACATGTTATATGTCCTACAACACATTTTTCATCTTTTTCTCTATTATAGAGAATGAGATAGAGAATAGGTTAGATTAAAAAAATTAGTCAATTTTCTCTAAAATTAAAAAAAAAACTAATAAATTTAGGGAATATGTTAACCATTGTCTCTCCACTTTCTTTCTTTACGACTACCGGCATAAGACCAAATGTACACACGCACATGTTATATGTCCTACAACACATTTTTCATCTTTTTCTCTATTATAGAGAATGAGATAGAGAATAGGTTAGATTAAAAAAATAGTCAATTTTCTCTAAAATTAAAAAAAAAAACTAATAAATGTAGGGAATATGTTAACCATTGTCTCTCCACTTTCTTTCTTCACGACTACCCGCATAAGACCAAATGTACACACACACATGTTATATGTCCTACAACACATTTTTCATATTTTTCTCTATTATAGAGAATGAGATAGAGAATAGGTTAGATTAAAAAAAAATTAGTCAATTTTCTCTAAAATTAAAAGAAATTAGGAAATATGTTAACCATTGTCTCTCCACTTTCTTTCTTCACGACTACCGGCCCTTTTTATATTCTCCTCTCCTTTTGTAACCCTCACTCCCAAACCCTCTTCTTCTTCTTCTTCTTCTTCTTCTTCTTCCTTCGCTTTTCTCTCTTCCCTTGTGTTTTCATAACTCTGCCTCTTTTCAGAAGATGGGTTTCTCCAGAATTCACGTAGCGTTTGTGATCTTGGGTCTGTTTGCCACATCGTGTTTGGCTCAGTCACCCGCAGCTTCACCCAAGTTCGCACCCACCGCTGCTCCCACCACCACACCACCCTCGGCCACACCGGCACCAACACCCACCGTGGCCGCACCGGCACCCTCACCTACTGCAACTACACCTTCACCTGCAACTGCACCAGCAACTTCACCCGCCACGTCTCCTGCTATCACCTCGCCACCTGCACCGAGCACAGGGTCCGGGCCCGCAGCAGAGCCGCCTGCTGAGGTTCCCAGCAGTGCTTACGCTCCAGGGTGGGCACCTGTTGCTGGAACCGCTTTGGTGGGGATCTTCTTCGCCGTCATGTTGGCCTAGATTCGTTCGTTTCTCTACAGTCGTCGATCGGATCTGGAGTTTGACGGACGGATGAGATCTGTTTATTTTTCTGATTAATTTCTTGTTTATTTAATTGATGTTTTTTTAATTAATTTGCTGGTGTTATTTTTGTTCAATCTATATTATTGGGTTGAGGTTTGTCTCTCGCGGTGAGATTTGAGGATAATTAATATGGAGTATGTGCTTATGAATAGATCAGATTAAAAGATGTAATATTGATATATGAGTGATTAAATATATGACTTATTATCGATGATTAAAATTACAATGTGTTTACACACGTCATGCATATAAAATTTTTCTTAATTAGTATTATTAATTATTTTGATGATTCATTTTGTTTGGAAGATGAGGCCACACACTCATTTGTAGGATCATGTAAATCTTATAGTTTGAATAATAAAATTGTTTGTCATTCTTTTAATTTTCACCGAGTTTCTCTAATTTTTGAATTTGGTTTCATTTCGAATGACCTCATGGCATCTTTATGGATCAGAAAAATGAATATTTTCATTTTGTTTAGAGTATGCATTCACATTTGGAAAACGAATTGAGAAGATGCATTATATCGGAATGTGACCGGAAAAAGTGAAGAAGTTCACCCCATTTAGATCATGAAAGTTCTCCCTCTTGAAATATTTTTCTCTTCGTTTCAACTACATTTCCGAAGAGTGGAATGAATAAACAATGGAACTTTTTTTGAAAGAAAAATAGAGCCTTTTTATTTTCTTGAGTTTGGTACCACTCTTCCTTTTGACAATGTTAAAGCATATATTTTTTCTTTCCTACCAGATAAATTTATCAAAAACTTTGTTGGTTTGGTAAATGATTAGTGTACAATGTGCACTTTCAAGTTGACATAGAGAATTACAAAGTCACAACTACTTTTATGAGATGCTCCATAACATTTTTCTTCTTGTGATGGAATTTTCACCTTTTGTGTAATCTCCATTTTGAAAACCAACTTTCACTTGGAAAGGGTCTATCCATTAAATTAGTGGAAAGTAGCCATAGTCGTACAATGATCAATCCATATGCTATTAAACAACCATATGCATTCCACTTAAAACATTCAATCACTTATTTTAGGTATTTAAAAATTAACAGTATTGATATTTTTATCATTTTTTATATTTGAAATAAAGATCGGTATCTGCTTTCAAGTCTTGATTAATAAGTCTAACGATTTAGGCTCGATATCTTCTGTTAATGTGATGAGGTTTCAAATAGGCATGTTGTATTTGAATATGTTTTGAGACGAAGTTAACCGAATGTACCTTGTGGTTGTGGACATGGAGATGCTCCTTTTACAATCAAGATTCCTAATTTACGTTTTTGATGGGTCATGATATTGCCGTCCATTTTGACCGGAATGTCTTTTCTGGGTCACTGGAATGAAAGGAAATAAGCATTGGTAGTGCCTGGTTCGAACAGAATGACAATGGAGTGGATTCCATTGTTTTCGTTATTGGGATTATAATGGAATCAGATATATAATCAAAATTCACTGGTCATGGACTCGTTGGACTGTGGAGCTGGACAGTGGGCCTTGAGGTAGAGTGGGCTTCAATGTTTGTGTTTGTTTGTTTGCCTTTTTTTCTTTCTAATTTATGATCATATTTATTATTAGGCAAAATAGTTAAAACACCTCATGAATTTGGTTATAATTGTCAACTTACATCTTTAATTTTTAATTATGCCAATTTACCTCCTTAACTTGAGAAAAATTGCCGATTTGCACCCACTTCGTTAAATTGGATGGTTTTCATCTAATTTTCAGTTATGTGTCATGCATGTGAGGGGTATAACTGTATTTTTCATAACTTGTTGTAATATTAAAAATATAATGAAACAAAACCTCCAAATAGATATTTGTTCTAAAAAATAATACACCGTTACATTTATTTATTTTATTTTCTTATACGTTATTTATTTAATATTTTTTGCACAATTTTGTTATTCACTTCATCTTTTTGATGGTTAGGTATGAATATCATTTTAGAAGATGATGCCTACATTGATATTTTTTTAGAAAGACTACATTGATAATCTTAATTGATAAAAGTAAAATTAAATTTGAATTGATAATGAAAATAAGACATAATTTGTCTACGCCTCCCAATTGAAGATTTTGTTTCATAATTTTTATTATTAAAAGAAAAAAATTATAAAAATATAGTTATACCCTTACACGCATGACACATAACCTAAAATTGAATGGAAATCATCTAATTTAATGGATATGGTGCAAATCGGTAATTTTTACTAAATTGAGAAAGTAAATTGACACAATTAGAAGTTGAGGATGTAAATTGACAATTATAGTCAAATTCCGAGGGTATTTTAGCTATTTTGCCTTACTATTATTATTATCATTTCATGATCGACCAAACAAATAGAAAAATAACTTGTTTAGTGGATGTTGTTCCTAGCTAGTTCTTTGTTTTCCCTGAGTAAGGCCAGATTAATAAGTCTAAATTTTCATTTGAAATTATTGACATTTAGTTTCTTTTTTATTTCAATTGTGCATCACACTAACTTTCTTTCCAACGAACTATCTGTAACCAATTTCTTGATGCTAAATTATTTGAAGTGTAAAAAACAAGGACAAACGAGTAGGTGTTTGCATCATTCTTTTTGGCTAAGTATTATTTCCGAAGAGAATGATATCTCACTCCGTTTTTTGTTGGACAACAAATGATCTATGATATTTTTTGTAGGTTTCTTGATTTAACGGTACATATGCAAAACCAAGGACGACCCTATTTTATTCAAACACCTAGTTTAACTCGACCCTTTCGGAGCAGAGGAGTTTAGGGATTAGCAAGGCGACGACGGCTTTCCTTTCGAGGGTAGCCTAATCGCGATTTCAAGGGTGGCGGCAGGGGCCTGAGGACTTCGATCCGATGACTCGCTGTCACTTGGTCGGTCGAGTAACAGAGGTCTGTGTTTGTGTTTGATAAAGATGGTGGCGTCAGGGGTTATAGGGACCTTGATTCGGTGATTTCATGTCATCTACTCGAGGGACAGAGGCCCTGTTTGGAACGCGAAGGCGGCGTTGGGCAACTTCGAAGCTTATCTTGGATATTGTAGCTCTTGGGTGGTGGTTTTTCAAGGAAGAGAGGAGAGGTTGCTTTCCTGACCGTGGAGAGGGTGGTGTTGTGGTTTTCTTTTGTGGCGGGTTCGGCTCTGCTCTGAATCTTTGTTTTCAGTTTCTGAATCTTTGAGAATATGTCGTTGTTGGTGTAGTAGAGGTCATGGTGGTCATGTGGTAGCCGTTTGCTTTGGGGCGGTTGTGTTTCGTTGAGGCTGAGGGCGCGGGGTTGTTTATGCTTTGTTAGGTTAGAGAGCGGCGGAGACAGAAGGTTTAGATTCTATGACAGAGGAGCAGTGGAGACCAACAAACTAAGGCTGTTGGCGGGCCTGATGTTGGCAAATCTGAAAGGGAGGCGGATTGTTGTGGGCCTTGAGGCTTTCATTTTCTGGGCTTGGGCTTGGAGACTGGGCCTTACGGCCTAATCTCTTCTTTTTTATTTTGGGACCTGTGCTGGGTCAAAGGAGGAATTACAATTTCTATCCTGTGTTGAAATCCTAGGATATCTCCTTATGGCATAACCTCTCCTTTTTTATTTTAGCTTATGTTTATGCTTCTAATCAAGCAACTTGAAAATACTTCAACGTTGAGGTATTATAGGCAACATGGATTAGTCGCCTCATGATATGACACTGCTAAGCAAGGTGGCGAGATAGTGTTTGCTACCTCGCGACGACTTGAAAGCCTTCTGAACTTTGTGCTAATAGATGTGCCCGTAAATTAAGTAGAATCATGATCAGATGCAAACATCTTCTCATGCAAACAACACTTGCCATGTAGACAAATAAGCTAAATAAGGATAATTGATATCCTTCTAATTAAACAATGCGGTCAGTTCGCACCCCTTCCTTGTAGAGAGAGACCTCTTCGCGTGCCAACTCACTCATTTTCCTATGCAAAGTCCTTCTCACATGTAAACTCTAATATCCAGCTCGCATGGCTTCGCTTCGCATACATAATCTCCGCAAGCAATTAAACAGTATATCAAGTCAACCTAAACAACTCGCGTCTTCTACTTCCTCCATTAGAAGCGCTCTTCTCGCACGCGAACTGTATCCGGCTCACAGTGTATTGTAAGCAAGTGAACCGTTACTAACCTAATATTATTTGAGCTCGTCAGTACACGTGATATGGATCACGAAATTGACCCGTATTCATCTAAAATATTTACTGTCTTGTGTAAAATGTAATTTTGGATGTAAACACTATAGAGAACAATCCGGTAATTTTTCCTTCATTGATTCATTTTGAGCGAATATACAACCAATTTGATCACCTTTATCTTTAGCCAATAGAAATAGAGATTCAGTAGAGTTCGTTCAAACATGTTAAGCAGTTGTAATTTACGTGACTTCAATTTTTGGAGACAAGCTCTGTTCAATTAGAGGCGACGACACTCCATCAAGCTAGGGAATGAGTACTGAACGAGGCTCAAATGAGTGGACAACCTATACTACTAACTTAATGCAATCTTATTAGGAGAATGCCCATTTAGTTAAAACCAGAGATTTAAGAGCACATATCAATGAAAATTTTATTGCTATGCTCATTCTAATTATTTTTTTAAAAAAGACTCTTTTAACCTTACCCTCGTTCATACAACCGAAAATTCTGGCACGAAATTAAATTTTCGTCGGCTAAATTAATTTTTTCGTCGGCTAGTATGTGAACTTTAGCCGACGAAATTTTAAAAGTTTAGCCGATGAAATATATAATTTCGTCGGCTAAAGTGCCTTATATTTGCATATCTAGACAACAGTTCATTTAAAAAAAACGGGAGAAAAAATTTGGGTGTTGTCGAAATCTGTCTAGAAATAGTTTGTGGAGCTTTATATGTATGTATATGTGTATATATGTTGATTTTGAGTTTTATTTGAGTTGATTTAAGAGTTTTATTTGACTTGATGGATTTTGAGAGTGATTGATTTGATCGATTTTGATTTGATAATATATATGAAGTTGTTGTTAATAAGTAGTATATATATATATATGTTAATTAATTTAATTATAATATTGTGTTGATGGTATGAAGTTGTTGATGATATGAGTTGATTATGATTTTGTGATAATATTGATATATAATATTGTTATGTAATTATTAAGTATGTATATATATGTGCTAATTATTAGTTTGTTATTAATTAATTGTAGTAGAGTACTAAATGATTTGAGATTTTATATATGGAATGAATGAATGAATTAATTAATTAGAGTTATATATATATATATATATATATATATATATATATATATATTATATATATTGTTATATTTTCAGGATATGGATAAGAGTTGGATTTCGCTTCCAAAATGAGACAAAAGATATAGTAAATGAATTACTAGTTTTTTTGAATATGCGCTGGTTAATGCTAACGGGAATACAATTTTCTATTGTCCCTGCAAAAAATGTCAGTGTCGCAGCGATATGCATCAATCATGGACAATTTTCTGAGACAGGTAATACATTTAACGATCTAACAACGGCCTTCATCAACGATATATTTTTTTATGAGAGCGATCTATGCTCTTAAGGAGAGTATATACCTGAGCCGATGCAGTCTTTCCCTAGAGTTGCCAACACTACTGGTATTGATAAGTACAACAAGACCGTTCTTGAAAGTGTGATGGATGTAATGAAGATTAAAGTTGAGATAAAATTAACCGTGAAAGATGTTGATGATTATCTACAGTTCACTGCTTTGATGTTGCCCCACTGTCATCGTCTTCCTACCACTCATCATCATGTCCGATGTATCCTGAAAGATCTTGGATTTTTCTACATCAAGATCCATGCATGCAGATATGACTGCGTTCTCTTTTGGGGTAAAGATCTAGAATGGAATGATCTTGGTAGCCTTGACGCATGTCCGGTATGTCACACTAATAGGTATAAGCTGACTCCTGCAGGAAATAGGAACCTGTGAAGGTACTTCGGAATTTCTTGTTGAGAGATAGGCTGGAGCGGTTATACATATCATCACACACGACCAAAGTTATGAGATGACACGCTGATAGGGAATTACATGTTGAAAATACCGTTATACACCTTGCTGACGGGGAGACTTGGAAGCATATAGACAGAGAATTTTCTCATTATTGAAGGACTATAGACGATATTATTGAAAATTCGTCGGCTATAGTTAATAAATAAAATAATAATAAAATAAATAAATTGAAAATAAATTAATTATATAAATTTTATTGAAAATTCATAGGCTATAGTAAAATAAATAAAATAAAATGATACAAAAATAAATAAATTGAAAAATAATTAATTAAATAAATGTAAAAGGACTATAGCCGACGATATTATTAAAAATTCGTCGGATATAGTTAATAAATAAAATAAATTGATAATAAAACAACTAAATTGAAAATAAATTAAATAAATAAATATAAAAAAGACTATAGTCGACGAATTTATTGAAATTTCGTCGGCTATTGTTAAATAAATAAAAAAAAAACTAATAGCCGACGAAAATCATTATTATAGCAGATGAGTTTTTTATGTCGTCGGCTATATTTCAGGCTATATAAAAAAAACTCAGGCTCGCCCGAACAGAATCCCTGAATCGCCATTTTTTCTCCTTTTCTCCCTGACCGCACTCCACAGCCTCCTCCGACCGTCCTCGAGCCCTCCACATCCTCCTCTGGTCTTCCTCGAGCCTCCTCCTCTACCTCCACCGCCATTTCTCTCTCTCTCTCTCTCTCAAGCAGCAGCACCACCACCTCGAGGCTCTCTCTCTAGCAGCATCACCGCCACCGAAATCCCTAACAGCAGGTTACATTCGAATTCAGGTTTTACAGATTTGGGGATTTTAGGGTTTTGTAGATTTGGAAATTTTAATTGGAATTGGGGATTTTGATTCAAATTGGGAGTTTTGATTCAAATTGTTGCACTTCTTTGTTGAATTTGTTGTTGATTTATATTTGATATGCATCTATAGACGGATATGTAGTATGTTTGTTAAAATGGACATATTAGGTGATTTCTAGTATGTTTGTTCAAATACATTGATATCTAATGTGAAATGTGTTTATAGAATATTAGAATATCTAGTATGTTTGTTAAAATAGAAAATTAGGTTCGGTTAGTATCGTCATAGTATTTTCAATCTTAAAAATATTAATTAACAAATATTAATGACATTTATTAAAAATTTAGATAATTTTAAAATTAAAATCTAAAAATAACAAAGTCTTGTTAATATATTAAAATGTCAATTAAAGATTGTTAATATATTGATAAAGATTTAGACGATATAGATTTTATGTAGTTAAATGATTATATAGTTTTATGTGTTTATGAACAATTTATAAATATTTTAATGAAAAACGTGTTGTCACCATTTTAGTGTTGTTGGCTATATGAAATTGTTTAGGTGTATTTTCCAGGTTATTTGGAATGATAATTTAAAAATTTTGAGGGTTTTTTTACTAGAATAGACTTATAGCCGACGAATTTTGTCATAATTCGTCGGTTATAGTATTTATTATTTCTTTAAAATATTTAGCCAACGAATTATGGTAAGTTTCGCCAGTTATAGTAGTATTTAGCTGGCGAATTTCGTTATAATTCGTCGGCTATAGTTATTTTTATTTTTTATTTAATACTTTAGCCGACAAATATAATAAATGTTTCATCGGCTAAAGTAACAAACTACGGTCGACGAAATGATGTTTTGTCGGCTATAGTATGAAACTTTAGCCGACGAAACAAATAAAATTTTCGTCGGCTATAGTTTCAGACTATAGCCGATGACAACTTCTAGTTTTGTCGGCTAAAGTCATAGCCCACGAGTCTTTTCTGACGAAAGCTCATCGGCTAAAATCTTAGCCGACGAATTTGATTGGCAGGCCGACAAAAATTTTTCGTTGACAAAAGTGCTGATCTTGGTAGTGTAATAATATTTTTTGAGAAATAGGAAAAAAATAGGAAAGAGAGGAAAACATAAAAATAATTGTTAATAGGAGCATTTTAGTTGTTTTAAGTAACTTAACAATTCTTTTTATGGTCAACTGACGGCAAGGCAATTCAGCCTAGAATTTAAAAGTATAAAGGTATATATGTCATTTTAAATTAAAAACTAAGGGACGTAACTGATTTAAACGGTAATGTACAAGGTGTCACAAGTATTTTCTTCTTGTATATATATATATATATATATATATATATATTAATCAACTTGATGATTCCATAGTTTGGAGTCATTATTGAGTATACATTATTTTACTACGGTACATGGTATGGCTCATAACTTCAACATTTCTTGAATTAGAACTCCAATGTGGGAGCAAATTCTACGCACCAAGGTGCATTTGTTGCACCATTAATGTGTAAGTCCTCAAATCATCGTATGTGAAGATGGATGATGTCTAGAGATCCTAAATTCCTTCCTTTCAATTTCGTTTTTGATCCAATCAAATTAAGCACACATAATAAGAGTGCCTCTTTTTTCACCTCAATATATATGTATGATAGTGCGACATCAATATACTCATTAGTTGTTCAGTTCATTTCCATCAATATTAGATAGCTAAAGTTTCATGTTTCTGATCTAATATTATACCAGTTAACTGTTAGAATTTGAAACCAATAAGTTGATTCAACAATCACTCAAAAATCAAAAGAAAAGAGTTGCATGAATAAAGGAAGTGTGTCGTATTGTAGGCAAAAACTGCAATACGCTCGTCGTACGCTACTCGGAGTTTTTAACCGAAAAACACTTTTGTAATCTCTTGTCATCACAGTAACTACTTGATTTTACTGTACAGAGCGAATTTGCCGAAATCAATCCCCATACAATGCACTGATGCAGAACATGGTCTCTAGCCTTGATGCACTATCTGGAATCCAAAACGCATGCTCAGAGAGTAGAGTCGAATCAAACAGTGAAAGGAAAGAGTTGTATGGGGTTGAAGGTTTGCAACCCTCGGTTGGTTCACTTCCTTGAAGAAGAATTGTGAGAATTCAATCGAGTGGGTAATTTCATATCAACCCAGCGTCCAATCAATCAAGCGAAGACGTTGCCGTTGATTTTCCGGTAAGTCGATTTGTTTTAATTCGTCTTCGATCTGGAATTTTCATGTTGATTATATGAATTCATAGTTTTTTAATTTTCTTTCTAATGGCTTTGTCTGAATTTGTTGCCTATTGTCAAAGAAATCGAATCGAATTTGATGCCAAGAAAATCATGGTTTGTGAGCAGGCAATTTAAACGTCGGATTCCACAAAATTTTTAACCCCAGAGGAGGTCGTTGTTGACCAAAACGGCCGTGAACTTAGAAAATCACATCGTTGTCTCTCGCCAAACATCCAGCGAAAAAGAAGTCGCCACGGGTCTTGGGTCAACATTGGTGTTGACAAATGGAGGCGGCAAATGAAGCCACATAAAGAGAACAAAATCACAATTCCACAATCTACATCACAGTTAATTTCACACACAAGAAAAAAATATCATCAAGCACATGACTCCATAGGCAAATCGAACCTCACCTTCAACCTTCCTGATGAGAATCGTACCGGGTCAGACAACCTTAAAACTCGGTCGCCGTTCCGAGCCGACTCACCCACACTGTCTCTCCCCACTGCCATCAGCACCAACTTACCATGATCTTTCTCTTTCTCCTTCTCCTTCCCAACCCTCCCCTTCATCTCTCTCATCAACTCCCAAAACCTCTCTACCGAAGCACTCTTTACCGCCGACGACACCGTCACAAGCCTCTCCTTGCAATCCTCCGACCTCTTTAACGCGCTCAACAGCTCCATCGAGTCGCCGAAGCTCATGCAACTCAGTCTCGCGCCAAACTCGTTGACTCGGACCGAAACCTCGCACATGGTGGCAATCTGGTCTTGACCTACCAAACCCAATATCTCACCCACCAACCTGATACCGTTCAAACTTTTAGGCCGCCGGCAAATCTCTTCCATTAGACTCACCAGTGACTCGGTCTCCCTAACCAGGTCGTTATTCATGAGCGCCGATATTCTCTCTTCCTGTCTGTCTCTGTCGGCAATGCATGAGTTCGATCCTAAGAAAAAACCCAAGTACCGAGAAGTAATGATGAGGTTTTCTACGTACTGTCCGTACCATCTGACCCAGGACGAGAGGTCCCAGGAAATAGGGCTGGAGTTGTCCCGGAAGTTGGATAGTTTAAGGTAGTTTCTGCCGCCGGCTGAAGGAAAGACGGAGAGCTGGTCCTGGAGGATGAAGGAGCCGTACTTGACGATATGGTGAACGGCGATGAGGCACTTGAGCGCGACGGAGGAGTTTTGGGTGGTTTGTAGACGGTCCATGAGGGCTTCGATGGCGGCGGAGGCGGTGGCGCGTGAGCTGTGGCCGAAGGAGAGGAGCGTGGCGAGGTGTTTGGCGGGTGGAGGTGAGAAAGGGTCGTGGGTGGTGGCGCGGAGGAGGGTGAGGTGTAGAGATTGAGATGATGGAGAAGAAGAGGCATCGATGTTGAGTTTGGAGAGGATTGCTGCTTTGCCTTGGGAGGCCTTGTCTTTGATTGCCCCCATTAGGAGGTCTTTGAGCTTTGATTGCCGCCCCATAGATTTGGATAGAAGAAGAGGATACAATACAATCGAACAGAGAGAGGATCGGTGGGGGGTCTGAGTTGAATTTTGTGAATTGTGGGGGGTTTGATTATTATGAGCAGAGTGGCTTAATATTCTACATTTCTACCGAGCTAGCACTAAAAATGAAAGGGATGCTCTCATCCATCAAAATTGCATGTGGGATTATTTTTCAACATCCGTGGAAAACTCTATTTCACTTGTATTTGTTACGATGAAAAATCATATATAATATAAAGAACAGACTAAATTTATAAATACATAAAATTCACTTTTATAATTTTTTATATAAATTACTAATCCCAAAACTAATTGTATCATGCATCATCCGAATTTCACATAGTAAATGGCTATAAATCTTCCTCAATTACAGGTGACTAGTGATATGCAACAATTTGCATAGCACACCATTCAAAGCCCTCCGCGTATTTGATTATGTCATTCTACCCTCTAATTAATTGATTACTTCTTAATCTCTATTCCATGGTGGACAATTGCAACATATCATTGACATAAATTAAGTTATTGCAATCAAGTATAATATCTCTCTCTCGTATCATGTCAAACAATATCTAAAGAACTGGTCAAATTTAGAAACTGTATTTGTGTTAGTCTTACACTTTATATCGTCTTTTCAACTAATCAGCCATTACCGACTTTGTCTCACACATGTCGTAATTTGAAAGTCGCCGGGGTCCGTTGAGAGGACCAGAGAGAAAAGACGACCCTTTACGTTTAGATGAACAATGCTCGTTGGTCGTCGTGTATTTAACAAGACTGCTGGTTAATCAAACTCATATATGATATATCACCCCGCAATTGTTTATTGATGATGAACATGATAACCAATCAACCAAAAATTACATAAAATGATCGAAAATTTACCAAGCCCTATAGTACGTACGTCTCTCGGTCCTATAGTTTTGATTTTTTTACGGTAAGATCCCTTTCAATAAAGAAAATTGATGAAACTAGTGTCGTTTAATTGATGAAAATTGATTTTTTTACGGTCACTCGACTTCGATTATTGGTGGTTGGCATAATGAACCTCCTTGTCTGCGTTCACTGCTTATTCTAGTTTTGAAAACATATCTGTATCAATTTTTACAACATATATATCCTTATGAAGCCATATATCTTACAACAGATGGGTTCTTCTAACATGTTCAGGCAGTAGTGACGCAAGAGCAACCATCAGCACATTCGAAGAAGGCCGGCCTTGTCAGCCTTGGAGATGACACAAGTCCAACCTTCACCACACTCGCAGTAAGCTTCGTTTGGACCAATTTTCTCCAGCTCCTTCACAGTACCATCTCCATGCCAGCTCTATTCAGAGGAATTAGGCGTGCATGATTGAAGTTTAATTAGCTGAACTTACTAGAAATTAAGGTCCAAACTAGACTCAGGAAACAAGCAACAATATTCATGCAACTATATATATGTAGAAGAAATTCTTAGGGTTGTTTTAGTTGTTTAAGAACTCTAGTCTGTTAGGATTTCCCTGATAAATCCTAGTTATTAGGGTCTTGGTATTTCTGTTAGAATAAAAGTCCTAGTCTTGAGGGTTTAGATTAGATTTTGAATCGTGAGCATGTTTACTCGTTGTTTCTGTTAAACTCAAGGCTTTATATAGCCAAGAGATCAATCAAATAAACTCAAGGATGTTGAGTATCATTGTTTGTGAGATAAGCTTGTTGCAATCAAGTCTAGTTTTCTACAAACTGGTATCAGAGCCCCATCAAAGGAGTCTGATTGTGAATTTAGGGAAGAAGAGTGAAACAGTGTGAGGGTGTGTGCATTGAATGACAGAAGGAAGCGTTGCAGTTCAGCTCCAGTATCCATACCAATCTTTGATGAATACTATGACCACTGGTCAATGTTGATGGAAAACTTCCTACGACAAAGGAATCTATGGAGACTTGTTGATGAAGACATCCCTACCGCAGCGCAGGTGACTCAACAAGTTGTCACTTTTTCAACAATTGTGGCTGAAGGGAGACAACAAACTGAGGCGTAGAGAAAGAGAGAAGAAGAAGAGGTATACCAAAGAGTCGAGCAGATGAAAGAGGATGACCTCAAGGTCAAGAATTTTCTCTTTCAAGCTATTCACAGGACAATCATGGAGACAATTCTTGACAAGTCCACCTCCAAAAGCATATGGGATTCAATGAAGCAGAAGTATTATGGCTCAAACAAGGTGAAAAGGGCTAGCAGGCAAGCCTTGAAGAGGGAATTTGAAACCTTGAAGATGAAGGATGATGAGAAGATTGATGAATTCTTTGCTCGAACTCTCACCATTGTGAACAAGCTGAAAGTCCATGGTGGCCAAGATATGTCACAGGTTGATATAGTAGAGAAGATTTTAAGATCCTTGACTCCGAAATTTGATTATGTAGCATGTTAGATTGAGGAGTCAAATGATCTTGATGTAATGACTGTGGATGAACTTCAAAGTAGCCTGTTGGTTCATGAACAAAGATTGAATCGACACAGTGGAGGTGTGAGAGAAGAACAAGTATTGAAGGTCATAAGTGGAGAAAGAAGCAGTAGAGGAAGAGGAATCAAAGGTAGAGGTCATGGAGGATCTATGGGAAGAGGAAGAGGTAGACAAAAATTCAATCGAGCAACGATTGAATGCTTTAAATGTCATAAACTTGGCCACTTCCAATATGAGTGTCCAAGTTGGAATAAAGAAGCAAGCTATGCAGAACTTGATGAGGAAAACGAGATGCTCTTGATGACTTATGTAGGTGACTCAAATAGAAACAATGCATGGTTTCTTGACTCAGGATGCTCAAACTATATGTGTGGAGATAAAAGTTTGTTTTCAAGTTTGAATACTCAATTTAAACACTTTGTCAAACTTGGAAATAACTCGAAGATGTGTGTTACTGGTAAAGGGAGCATCAAACTTTCTTTTAATTGCATGAAGTATGTTCTTGAGGATGTGTATTAGGCTCCTGAGTTGCGTAACAATTTGTTAAGCATTGGTCAGCTTCAAGAGAGAGGACTTACTATTCTTATTCAACACGGTGCATGCAATGTCTATCATCCACACAGGGGACTAATTGCACAATCTATCATGAGTGCAAACCGGATGTTCATTCTTGTCTCAGATGGATCAACTGCCTCTAGCTCTCAAAATGGACAGTGTCTACAAGCTGCATCCGATCTCACCTACCTATGGCACCAACGATATGGCCACTTGAGTTACAAGGGTTTGAGAACCCTTCATTACAAGAAAATGGTGAAAGGACTTCCACAATTTGGAGGATCAACTAGATTTATGAGAATTGACTCATCACAGTTTTGGAATCCACCATCTTATAATCAAGGAAGTGGCCCACAATAAATTTCTTGACACCGACATCCTCAGTTTTATATTTCTTCTCAAGGGATTCTCACAACTCCTTAGCTGTTTCCATGCTAATGTGCATATTGTACAAAAAGTCATCCAAGCAATTCGTGATATATTTTATGCACAAATAGTCACGACTATTCCATGCATTCACAGCTGCAATTTTTGTTTCATCATCTTGCTCATCTTCTTTGAGCTCAGGAGCTTTCTCAGTCAGGAACCTTGTCAGGTTCAGAGTGGTCAAATAAAACATCATCTTTTGTTGCCACCACCTGAAGTGCAGCCCATTGAACTTCTCAGGTTTCTCACCATGAGACACCGATACAGGTACATGAGCAGCAGCAACAGCAGAAATGATTGACACTTGGGTTGAAGAGCTACTCCCATCAACAGACTTCTCAGAATTAAATGCCATTTTTTTTCTTCTAAAAATGTTAACAATACTAGTTAATATTGATTCATATCAACAATATTCGCAATTGGTAACACAAAATAAAGGCAACATCAATATTAATTTGGCTACTCCTCAATCCGTTCGGTAATTCCAGTCAGACACGACTAGGTAAGAAGATGAAGCTTTAGTGGAGCGTGACTCTCTTAAGAACATTGCCTCAATGGTTCTAGCCTAGATATCATGCCAAACTGAGTACGCATAGTTGGAAAGATTCATAAACCAAAGCAATATTAATTTGTCTAAAGATTGTTAGAAAATATGTCAAATATTGTAAATATATAATAACATAAATTCATTATAATTAAATAAATAATTATAAATAAAAACTCATAATACAAATATGATGATGAACACCAATGTTACCAACTCGGATTCAAGGAAAGGAGGATGTTGAAGGAAGTCGAGTCGTGTGTCTCAAACACTTTCCTTAAGACAAATTATGCCTCATCTTCGATGAAAAGTTTGATGACACTTATCTCCTAAGATACAACGCCTGCTTGTCCCTTGAAACTGCACTGCTATTAAGTACACTGAACGAACTTAAAGTACCTTCGTCTATCACCAGAACACAACTTAGAGAGGGAGAGAGAACTCAAGTAAGGATAGATGTTTTGAGTTTGTGTGTCTAAAATGAGGGATGTAGTCACCTATTTATATTGGTGGTGTCAGGACCCACCCCGAGTTAACCCCTTTAACTCGAAGTAAACCCTACGGGGTCTACCTCAAGTGAAATTTTTACCGAAAATCCCCCTTGAAATAGACAGCCCTACCTGCAATCCAACTAAACTATACTGGGGTAATCAGATTATTCTATGTGGAAGCAAACCTAAATAGACTAAATATCGACAACAGAATGATTTAACTATGTCTCATCTTCAGTACGCATGACCTCTTCTCAGCAACCCTACAACACTGGACATTTGAAAACAAAGGGATCAAGCGAAAACATTTAAAAACACAACGTTAGAGTGAGTGGACAAAAATAAATTCCAAGCGTGAGAAAATATCTTAATTTAACGTTCTCCCTCTTATTGTTCCGAGAAATCATTTATGCATGTCTCCTTAGGAAATAATCTCAAATCATCATTTCGAAAAACAAAACAACACTTGTCAATCTCATTGGCTTAAAGCTCAGTATTAAAAATATGGGAAGAGGTTTCACCATGACGGAGAGTCTCTTAGACTAGGGTCGGAGCCTTCCGGAGGCTACTAAGTAATGAACGACCCTTCTTGGCAAAGAGATTCCACCATGACAATGAGCCTCTCAGACTACGGTCTGAGCCAAATAAAGCTACTATTGCCCCACTTCACTTATAAAGTGGAGGGACCCGTATGACTAGCTAGCAATGATAATATATATAACGACCCTTCATGGCGAAGAAAACAAATACGAAAAGTCATTAATATATGACTCCTCCCCTGCATATTAAAACATGCATCTCATGCATAAGTCACGGTTCCCGAACGTCCTCAAAACTATGGCAATAAAACAAACATTCCATATTTAGTCAATATAACACAGATTTCAACTGACATAACATAGGGGCGTATTAAAGGGGAGCAACCCATCTTCCTGGCCCCACCGGCTCATTAA
Source organism: Comarum palustre (assembly GCA_951800085.1). Taxonomy (NCBI): domain Eukaryota; kingdom Viridiplantae; phylum Streptophyta; class Magnoliopsida; order Rosales; family Rosaceae; genus Comarum; species Comarum palustre. Next base: position 9,466,186 of record OX637575.1, read on the forward strand.
ATTAATAAAAATCATGTTTAGCATAAAAAAAACACGACATGCATTAATTCAAAACAAAAGTCCATTCACAGTACTTAATGCGACATTCTTAATGCTCGGAATAGTCCTCGATCGCAATCTCGAAACAACCACATGGTCGAACCCGTCTCCCGTTCAAACATAAATTGTAAAATTAACCCAACATTTTAGTCTTTAAAACCATTGACTTAATCTTTTCCTAGGTTGATTAGGAAATCTTAATTTGACCAAGAGTTGACTAACCAAATCCTTTTCAATGACTTAACAACAAATAGAACTATTTTCGGTTATCGACTTAACATTTAGTTTCCGACTTTGTTACCTTAACGTATCGATTATCCTTACTATTTCATTTGAGGTCGGGTATCGTATAATAATTTGTGAAATTACTATATGGACACCCTATCCACAACTTAAATCGTTTTACTAATTGTGAGTCGATATGTCGATAATGAAATTAACCCATTATTTTTTCACAATCAATTCGACATTTCTGTTAGTAGAAGTCATCATTTTCCTCAACCATTAAAGTGGTCAACATACTTATAATTTCCTTACTTCACTAATTATCCCTCATTTCCTTTAATTTATACTTTCTCATTTTCTTTAACCTTTACAACCCAAAATTATTAACTTTCCATAAATAGGAAGTTTCTTAAAATAGGAAGTTTCCCAAAATGAAAACTCTCTATTTAAGACAAGTTTTCTGTAATTAGCCCGTTTTACGATTTTAACGGAAACTTTACGAAATTTAAGGTTATCGGGAAATCATATTCTACCTCTTCGGCTCACAGCCGGATTCATTGCGTCCCCGGAGCAATCAACTTGCCAGAATCTTCTGTCGGATTCCGGTCAACTTGCCGGAATTTCATCATAACTTCCTCGTTTTCTTCGATTCACCAAGTTACGACAAGAAACAACCAAACAACAGCAAATCAAACACAGTTTCAACAACAGTTCAAATAACACAATTCTTAGAGGGACAAGTCTTACCCTCTGTCTTTGCTCCCAAACTCGAACCTAAAACCAAACCCAGCAACTTTCTTGCTGCCTACAACCTCCTAGACCTACTCCAGCAGCTCATCGGCCTCCACCCATCCCCAACACTGCCTCGATCACCACCTCCACCAAAACAACACCTAAAGCCCCTGCCTCAGCCTAATTCGATGGCTGCAGCTCCACAACTCACTTGAAGGTCGTACTGGACTCTCCTCCTTGCTGCGACAAAGTTGTTGTGGCCGAGAATCAAAAGAGAAGAGTTCTCCAGTGGAGGAAAATGAATCCCAGAAAACAGTAGAAAAGGGGAAAGAGGGATTTTCGAATTAGACTCGATTTCAGGGGTCTAAGGGCATGGAAATGAAGAGCAAGATGAGAGGAGAAGAGCAATACCTCCAGGTGGCCGAACCATGGCCTCAAACATCGAGAATCGCCTGAATTCGATCAAGCACAGTGTTGCTTGATCTCCGCCATGGATGGATGAATGTGAAATCTTTGGGCTGAGCTTTGAAAAGGAGAGGAAGAGGATCATTTTGGTGGTGGTGCGCCATCAGGAGGCGGCCTGACGCGACGGCGACGACGGTGATGGAGTGAGGGGTCGAGAGCAGAGAGAGATAGACTAGGCTCGGGTCAACGCCCGAGTTGTGTTTTGACTTGGGTCAACTCTCTCTCCCCCTATTTATACCCAAATAAACGGCCAGGATATAATGAAGGAGAGATCTGACGGCCTAGAGTGGATGGGTGAAAATTATTCACCAAAGGGTAAAAGGTAAGTCTGAAATGGTAAATTAAATTACCAGACACTTTGAAAATTCACAGAAAATAGACCGAAACTCCGAAAAATATTCTAAAAATACCGGGTAACTCGTGTCGACACAAACTACAACATCGAGTCATTAAATGAGGAATTTGGAGATTTTAGAAAAACTCAAAAATAAACTCGAGCAATAACTTTATAATTCACCTATCGTAGTTAACAGCTCTCGGTAACTCGTAAACAACTATGAAAATGTAACTTTTAGGTACGGGGTGTTACAGGTGGGATTGGAGGAAAACTGGAATGTCATGAATAAGGTTACAACCTTTCATTAGACCACTATCATGCCATTGATTCATGTTGTTACAAAAACCAAAAGATAAGGAAGTTGAAAGATCAACCATTACATGCATTACTTTGGTAACTATTTTCATTCACCTTTAACTATCAAAATGATTACAAAAAATCTTTTATTTCTATCATTTTTTCAACACTATATATCTATCAATTCATTTATCTATCAATTCATTTATCTATCAATTTGTTTATCTATATATCTATCTATCTATCTATCTCTCTCTCTCTCCACACAAACACCGACACAACCTCTCTCTCTCTCGGACTACATCGACGTAGCCTTGACACCGGCGTTGGTGACGCCATCGAAGTCTACACACTCCTTTCTTGGCCCCAGTCGATCTCCGCTACCCTATCTGATTCGTCGACGTCATCGTCTCTGTCGTAGCCTCTTTCACTCGGACGACACCGACGTAGCCTTGACGCCGACGTCGGTGACGTTGATAACGTCGTCAAAGCCTAATCACTCCTCTTCTGGCCTCGGGCAATCTCCGCCAGCCCATCTGATTCGTCGATGTCATCGTCTTCTTTGCAGCCTCTCTTTCTCAGACGACACCGACGTATCCTTGACGCCGACGTCGGCGTTGGTGACGTTGACGATGCCGTCAAGGCCTACACACTCCTCTCTAGCCTCGATCGACCTCCACCAGCCCATCTGATCCGTCGATGTCATCGTTTCCATCCTTTGACCATCGTCCTCTTCCTCTGATCCGTCAACCTCGCTTCATCGTCGTCCTTCGGGCGGCAATCTAGTGACCTAGATCCGTCAACGTCAAGGTTGCCGATGCCGCTATTAAAGCCTTGACGCCGATGCTTCAATTCTGGTAATGGAGATCTGGATGACGACCAAATTCTCAATTCCAACCTTCAATTCAGGTTTTGGTCTATTTTGCCCTTTTTGTGCTTGTTAAACAAGTCAAATTAGCTTATGTTGAGTGAAGTTATTTTCTAATTCTATATTAAGACATTTATTGGATGTATGAGAGGCAGTAAGTTCTTAAATTTTGTTTTTTGGACATGTGTCATTGAACTTTGTATTCTTAGTTAGCAGTGACATAACAATGATTTAGTATCAACGATGAAAAAAATTTGAGTTACTGAGGGTCAGGAGCTGAGTTAGTGATTATCAGTAATTGATATTTCTGAGTTACTGGGTGTCAATAATTGGTATATCTGAGTTACTTGGTGTCAGTAATTGAAATATCTGAGTTACTGAGTGTTAGTAACCAAGTTATCAATGGTTATTAGAGTTAGAAACTCAATTACTGGGGGTCAGTAATTGGAATATCCGAGTTACTAGGTGTCAGTAACCTATTTAGTTGTGATTATTGGAGGTTTATAACTCAACTACCAGGGGTCAGTAACTGGAATATCCGAGTTACTGAGTGTTAGTTACTGATTTACCATGACCGGAGAAATCTGATCACCGGAGTCCGACACCGGCGACCGGAGCCCCGACGGTGTTCCATCAAAGTCTTATCTCTTTAGTAAGAGATAAAGGTAAAAATGTTTTAAAATTATTATTTTAATATGATTTTAATAAAAATTTGTGTGTTTCGACACACATAAGTGTATCTTTTATTCAATTGGGTTTCAAACTCTTATTTTCATTGAAATAAAGTTTAACTTTTTATTTGTTTTGTGTAAATAGACATTAACCCTAATAACTTTCTATGTGAGTTTAACATTATCCACGTACATTTATAACAAGTACTATAAACTACCAAAATCATCAAGAAGAGCTTGAATAAAAGTTGTTACAGAGGCCACCGTTTGGTCCGTGCCATCAACAACTTAGGGTGTAGGTTCATAAACCCGATGATAGGATTTGCGAGTCCGGTGCTATGAACATGCTGGCATTTCCGAGATTCAGATAACAATACAATACCGACCAAATGAAAATTGTAAGCATATGCCGATTGTTGGAATGAGTCACTCTATATGTTATTAGGATTGTGAGTAGTATTAGGATTATTGTAATATTCTCTACTAATTAGTTTACTCCTAATAGTAGAAATATAGTATTATTAGGAATAATGTATCTTGTATAAATACCCCATTGTTGGAGGAGTTTAATACACAACACACAATTCATAGCCTCTGTTTCTTTTGACTTGGTATCAGAGCCGAGATCCATTCGGGACTCGGTTGTTTGTGTTTTCCGCTGCAAAAAATTTGTTTGTTTGGTTGGTTCTTTGGTAGTTGGGATTTGTTTGATCCGTTGAAGTTCTTGTTGTTGTTTGGGGTTTGCTATATTCTTTGGTAGTTGGGATTTGTTTAATCCGTTGAAGTTCTTGTTGTTGTTTGGGGTTTGCTATATTCTTTGGTGTTTTGTAGTGTATGTGAAGGAGCCTTGATCTTGATTATATTGATCAAGGTTGTGTGGAGCCGTGTATTGCCTCAAGAAGGTTGCTGCTTGTTTTTTGTAGTTTGAATATTTGAAGGAAGGAAAAAAAGGGAGAAAAGATGGTCGAAGGTAAGAACGAAGAAGTTTTTGCGGGTCCATCCGGTAAAATTGGTATTGTTTTACATGTTTCTGACTTTATGGGAAGGAAGGAAAAAAAGGGAGAAAAGATGGTCGAAGGTAAGAACGAAGAAGTTTTTGCGGGTCCATCCGGTAAAATTGGTATTGTTTTACATGTTTCTGACTTTATGGGTAGTGATACATGGATAATTGATTCTGGAGCATCCGACCATATGACCTATGATAAATCATTTTTTGTGTCTATGTCTTCCCCTCGAATATCTCATGTTTCTAATGCTAATGGTGCGTCGTTCCCAGTCTTAGGTATTGGGTCTGTTCAAGTTACATCGTCCATTGTTTTGCATGATGTGCTTTATGTGCCTTCCTTATCTCATCATCTTTTGTCTGTATCACAGTTATGTGCTCAAAATAAGTGCTCTGTAACCTTTTACCCAATGTATGTTGTTTTCCAGAATCTGTGCACCAGGGTAATCATTGGCAAGGGAGACCTGAGGGGGAGATTGTTTCACTTGGATTGCATGTACGCAGAACCAACACAAGCACCAGCACAGCCTTTAGCCCTGACATTGAATTCTGACCGCTTAAGTGAATTATGGTTGTGGCACAGACGTTTGGGTCACCCGTCTTTTGGAGTTATGAAGAAGTCTATGTCATCTTTGTTTCTTGGAATCCGTGAGTCTAGCTTGCATTGTGAGACTTGTGCTTTGGCTAAGAGTCATAGGTCTAGTTATCCTTTGAGTTTTCATTCTAGTACTATGTCATTTGAGTTAATTCATTCGGATGTATGGGGTCCTTCCAAATACTCTACTCTTTCTGGAATGCGATACTTTGTGTTATTCATTGATGATTTTACTCGATTAACTTGGGTTGTGCTACTTAAATCCAAAGATTGTGTTTTTTTCAGCCTTTACAGCATTTCATAATCTTATACGTACTCAGTATGAAGCCCGTGTCAAAATCTTTCGTTCTGATAATGGGGGGGGAGTTTGTCAATCATCGTTTTCATGAGTATTTTCAAAATCATGGCATAGTTCATCAGACTTCATGTCCACAAACCCCTGAACAAAATGGGGTGTCTGAACGGAAAAATCGGCATCTCTTGGACATTGCTCGGTCTTTCCTCTTAAGTGCTAACATGCCTAAGTATCTTTGGGGAGAGGCAGTGTTGTGTGCGTCACATCTAATTAATCGTCTTCCATCCGTTCCTCTTCAAGGTCGTGTTCCGTTTGATGTTTTGTCTGAATATGTCTCCATTCCATCATCAAATACTCTCTCAGCTCGTGTCTTTGGTTGTGTGGCTTATGTTCATCTATATAAGAATCAGACGACAAAGTTAGATGCTAGAGCTCTTAAGTGTGTCTTTGTCGGGTATGGCTCTCAACAGAAAGGTTACAAATGTTACCACTCTCCATCTCAAAGGTTCTATACTACCATGGATGTCACGTTTAGCGAAGATATATATTATTTTCTACCTCCCGCAACTCCTTGTCAGGGGGAGAAAACATGCTATTAGGAAGATTTGTTCAGTGGGCCCTCTGAAAAGCCCACGGTCGAGGAAACAATGTCAGAATTGGTAAACACTGAGTTAAACAAAGACACTGAGTTGAACACGACTGACTCTGCCTCTATGGACTGGTCAGCATCTGCACCCGCCCGTCCACGACAGACAGGCCGATCCCCTTCCGATGACGCGTCCGTCGATGCACCGACGCCCGGCGACCCGAGAGAAAGCAGCAGACCCGTAGCCGCGCAGTTGGATCTTGACCCGAGACGACTGACCCATAGACCCGCGGCTGAGCAGCTAGATTGGGCAGAGATTCCGGCGACCCATAGACGCACGGCCGAGCAATTGGATCGGGCAGAAACTCAGGCGACCGGCGCCCTCGTCTCGGCAACTGTTCGACCCACAACGACCGGTCAGAGAGCACGGATTCCGGTGAAGGTAGAGAACTGGGCACCGATTTGTCTCATTCTGGTGAAGGTAGAGCACGGGGAGTCACTGGTGAGAGCATCAATCCGGTTTCTAGTCAAGAACAGTTTGAGGTTGATCTGTTGGGCAATTCCCAGAGCTTCCATCCAGATCGACCGTTGTTTGATCAAGGACACATTGTGAACAGTTTCCCCACTCCCTCACAGGTCTCTCCAGCTCGTGAATTACCCGAGGTAATTTCTGAATCTTCTTCGTTGTCTAGTCCTGTATCTACTAAACAGTTACCCACTCGTACAACTCGTGGTCAGCCTCCCAAACATTATGAACCTACACTAAATGCAAAAGCCAAGTATCCTGTTGCTGATTATGTGTCCACTCATAGATTGTCTAAACCATATGCTGCATTTGTGAATCAATTATCTTCTGTATCACTTCCTAGTAAAGTACAGGATGCAATGCGCGATGAGAGGTGGATGCAAGCAATGAAAGTTGAGATGGATGCACTCGAGAAAAATTGTACATGGGAGCTGGTACCGTTACCGTTTGGAAAGAAAACAGTTGGTTGTAGATGGGTGTACACTGTGAAACATAACTTGGATGGGTCGGTAGACAGGTATAAAGCAAGGTTAGTAGCTAAAGGCTATACTCAGAAGTATGGGGTGGATTATGATGAGACGTTTGCGCCGGTAGCCAAGATTAACACCATTCGGGTACTTCTTTCGTTAGCCGCTAACCTTGATTGGCCTTTGCAACAATTTGATGTTAAGAATGCATTCTTGCATGGTGATTTGAATGAAGAAGTTTATATGGATTTGCCTCCAGGATATGTAACATCTACAGGAGAGCAGGTGGTCTGTAAATTGAAGAAGAGTCTCTACGGCTTGAAACAGTCTCCGAGAGCGTGGTTTGGTCGATTCACCAAGTTTATGAAGGAAATTGGTTACCGGCAGAGTAATTCTGATCATACTTTGTTTCTGAAACATCGGTGTGGCAAGGTGACTGCTTTGATCATTTATGTAGATGACATGGTTGTGACAGGTGATGACCTTGAGGAGATTAAAAGGTTGCAAGGTCAGTTGTCTTCTGAATTTGAGATGAAAGATTTGGGTAGCTTGAAATATTTTTTGGGAATCGAAGTTGCTCGTGGGAAAGATTGTATTGTGTTAAGCCAGAGAAAGTATGTTTTAGACTTGTTAGCAGAAACAGGTATGCTTGATTGTAAACCTGCTGATACTCCTATTGAGCAAAATCATCGGTTGGCGGAGTATTTGGATCAGGTACCCACGAATAAAGCAAGATATCAAAGGTTGGTTGGGCGGTTAATTTATATTTCACACACTAGACCTGATTTGGCATATGCAGTTAGTGTGGTGAGTCAATTTATGCATAATCCCAGTGAAGCTCATATGGAAGGTGTGTTTCGTATTCTACGATATTTGAAGTCGGCTCCTGGTAAGGGATTGGTTTTCTCCAGACATTGGCATTTAGATGTTTCCGGATACACAGATGCAGACTGGGCTGGTAATATTACAGACCGCAGGTCTACTTCAGGTTACTTCACTTTTTTCGGTGGTAACTTAGTCACTTGGAAAAGTAAAAAGCAGAATGTGGTTGCTCGGTCTAGCGCAGAAGCAGAGTATAGAGGCATGGCTCGAGGACTTTGTGAAATGTTATGGTTGAGACACCTGTTGAGGGATTTGGGGTTTCGGCAAAAGAAGGCTATGCCGCTTTATTGTGATAATAAGGCTGCCATTGAGATTGCTCATAATCCTGTTCAACATGATCGCACGAAGCACGTTGAAGTAGATCGGCATTTCATTAAAGAGAAGTTGGATGGTCAGATTATTTACTTTCTCTTTGTCCCTACTGAGGAGCAGTTGGCTGATATCCTTACAAAAGCTCTCTCATGTAAAGCTTTTCATGACTCACTTAGCAAGTTGGGCATTTGTGATCTGTATGCACCAACTTGAGGGAGAGTGTTGGAATGAGTCACTCTATATGTTATTAGGATTGTGAGTAGTATTAGGATTATTGTAATATTCTCTACTAATTAGTTTCCTCCTAATAGTAGAAATATAGTATTATTAGGAATAATGTATCTTGTATAAATACTCCATTGTTGGAGGAGTTTAATACATAACACACAATTCATAGCCTCTGTTTCTTTTGACTCCGATTTCATCATGTATTCTTTATTTTCATTTTATGTCTGATTTCATATTTTATTCTTAGTTTTACTTACGGGAACCCTTTACTTATTAGAAGTCATGCCACAATAGAAAATATTCTAATTTAATTATTAGTAATAAATTACATTATCTTGAGACTGGAAATTGCCACTCGTGATCTATGATATGAAATTGAGATAGCATCCACAAGTATTTAATGGATGCACCAAACATTGAAATTGTGAGACTTTCATATCCTAAGATCGCTTCTGGGTAGATTTAATGTTATTTACTGAATCATAAATGGTCAGAGGGTGGCAAGGCTGTGGACAATTTAAGAAACTTCTACAATTAGTCCTTAAAATTTGTGTCCTTCATTTATTTGAAGTATTGTAATACTTTACTTTCTTTTGTTAGTTTTTGTATTTATAAATGTTTTGGTGGTTTTTTAATCAATAAAAAAGCTTTAAAAAAAAATTAAAAGTGGGAACTAGAGAGTTTGTGTGGATTATAACTTAAAGTATCTCGAACAGCTTCTCAAAAAATGAGGAAGCAAAAGACAAAATCTTAAAAAAAAATTTACTCCACTCTAATAGCTTATTCATTTTAGAGAATTCAACATTTAATGAAATAATATAATATGTTATTACAATATTAATTATAAAATAAAAACAGTTAAAATTGTATTTTATCTATAAATAATCAATAAAATATTTTAAATATGTTTGATTCTTATTAAAATTAGTATATAATTAAATTTTAAGAAGAAATGACTTTGTTACAAATTTAAAAAAATACATATTTTTATCCTTTCTTTCCATTCTAGAAAATTAGATTGAGTAACTCTTTCACCACAAAATACATAAAAATTTTCTAAATTTAACAGTATGAAAAACTGTTGAACATGCTAAAACAGTCGCGACAAACCAACCTAATCGTCATCGGATGTCTGGTTGCTGAAACTTTTAGAGAGAGAAGTTAACTCTAGAGTGAGAAACTCCATACTTCAGCCAAGAAACTCAAACTCACTCAAACACATAAAAGACGTTAAACTATTCATCTCCACCTTCTCTTCAAAGATTCTTGTCTTCAAAACAAACCCTCCAGATAAAAATATACTAACTTTCTCTCCATCTCACTTGTCATAGCTGATACATATAATGTCTCTCTCTTTCCTTCTCAACCGCCATTACTACCTTTGGTTATTTGGGGATGGCAAGCTTCAAATTCTTAAGCCTTTTAACTTCTAAAACCCACCCGAGGCTTCCTTACCAGAACCCCATTCGCCAAAATCTAGTAGACAAACCCGAAAGCCGCAATGCCCCAACAGGGTGTTTAAATTCTTGCGCAGGCTTATGTCCGGAGGTGGTTGTCTTGTTTGTTTAAATCCATGTGTGAATTGGTGGTTTGGTTATTGGAGCTGTTTCACATTTGGGTTTGTGTTTTGGTTCGGAATGTGCAGGAATTATTGATGGGGGGTCGAGGACAGAGGCAGAGGAGAAGCTTTACTCTTGGTTATACTCCTTGGCGCAATCCGATAAGGATTTGGTTTACGAGTATGTTCGGTCCACTGAAAGAGGTTAGTTCTTCAATTCGCTCGACTTGATATAATCCAATTTATTTAGGAATTGGATCAATGAGATTTGTTTTTCTTTTTTTTTTCAATTGATTTCTTCGACTGTTTGATGAAGAAAACGACTGAACGCATTATTAGGTTGTCTCAATCGATGTAGTGACTTAGTGATCAAAAGCATAATATGTTGCAGTGGTTGAATTTGACGTGTGATGAAATGCCAATCCTATATATAGGAAATGTCTTGGTTTGATTTGATAGCTAAATTGCATTGCCTCACCACATTTTTTATCTTAATTAAAATTATATGTAAATGGGAATTGTATATATGCTGTGGCTCACCGCATTGTCTTACAGCAATGAACTTTTGCTTCTTTGCAGGGTTGAGCTTTACTGAAGCTGAAAGGAGACTGAAGGAAAATGGCCCGTATGTTCCTGTTGATTTCTCCTTCCCTAGATGGTGGAATTTTTTATGGCATGCGTTCTTTCATCCTTTTAATATCATATTGATCATCCTGTCTATAATCTCGTACATAACTAGCGACAGCCCAAATGGATGCATCATGCTTGTTTTGGTTTTGATAAGTGTTTGCCTCCGGTTTTATCAGGTATTTCTTGCTCACTTCCTTTTCTCCAATAGGCTCCATGTATGTTATTTATGTCAAGCATTTTGTGAGGACTAATTCTCAACTCTCCTTTTAGGAATACGGAAGTTCAAAAGCAGCCATGGAACTTTCAGAATTTGTTAGGTGCCCAGTCAAAGTTCAAAGATGTGCAGGTAGAGTTGTTCAGACTGAATTAGTTGTACAAATTGATCAAAGAGATATTGTTCCTGGAGATATTATCATATTTGAACCTGGAGACATTTTTCCTGGAGATGTGAGACTGTTGTCTTCGAAACACCTTGTTGTAAGGTATAGTACTTGTAGAGGTTTCTGTAATATATATATATATATATATATGAGACTTGTGTGTTCTTTTATGCCATTCTTACTTTCTGTATAGCCGATATTGGCTTTCATGATCACTCCTTGCTTCTTGAACAGTCAGGCCTCGTTAACCGGAGAGTCCTGGACAACTGAGAAAACAGCTGATATCAGAGAAGATCAAAGCACGCCATTGCTAGATTTAAGGAATATTTGCTTCATGGTACGCTTATAGTAACTTTCATTTCCTTATCTTTGCTGGAAGATTTGAATGCCATACTCCTAAAATAACAAGTTGGACCTTGCAAATTGAAAAAAATTGAGAACTAAAAAACTGTAGCTACCAATACTTCATTTAACACTTTTTTAGAAAATTAATGACAGTTTTCAAAGCACACTATTCAACTTAACAAATTTGGTCAAGCATTGCATGTTACTCAATAATTATCAGAGTTACTGATGTTCTGTATGTAATTCAGGGAACAAATGTGGTATCAGGCAGTGGATCTGGTCTAGTGGTTTCCACTGGATCTAAGACATACATGAGCACCATGTTTTGAAACATAGGGAAAAAGAAACCACCAAATGACTTCGAGGACGGTATTCGTCGAATATCTTATGTGCTAGTTGCTGTTATGCTAGTGGTAGTCACCATCATAGTTATAACTGACTACTCTACATCTCAAGATCTGACTGAGAGCATCCTTTTCGGAGTGTCAGTTGCAAGTGCACTTACTCCTCAAATGCTTCCCCTGATTGTTAACACAAGTCTTGCAAAAGGAGCACTTGCTATGGCCAGAGACAGATGCATAATCAAAAGCTTATCTGCAATACGAGACATGGGTTCTATGTGAGTACAGTGAACATCTATAAACAATTACTGTTGGAAAGATGATAGTGCAATGGCTTCTAGTCATCTTATTAAAGTAGAATTTAAGTCATTATGTGATGAACCATGCATTTTGTCATCCTCTATCTGATATTTGTTCAAGCAATGCTTCAAGCCACTCCCATAAGCTTAAGGTTGAAAACATTACTTTAATTTAATTAGAAGATGGAACTTGCATCTCTTTGTTTCCTCATTTTCACAACTTTCGTCTCGTCAGTCTTTCAGTTGCACTTCCATAGTTTAGTCACTTGCTCTATTGTTTGTGATACAGGGATATCTTATGCATTGACAAGACTGGTACACTCACCATGAATCGTTCGATAATGGTAAATTATCTTGACAGCTGGGGGTTAGACAAAGAAAAAGTTTTACAGTTCGCTTTCCTCAACTCATATTTCAAGACCGATCAGAAATACCCTTTGGATGATGCAATTTTGGCGCATGTATATACCAATGGATTCAGGTTCCAACCATCAAAATGGAAGAAACTAGATGAGATTCCTTTTGATTTCATAAGAAGAAGGGTGTCTATTATCATGGAAAGAGAAGAAGAAAAAGATGAAGACAAAGAACCTCACGGTTTTGAGAGAGTCATGGTGACAAAAGGAGCTCTGGAAGAAGTAATGAAAGTTTGTTCTTTTATCGAGGATGTTGATAGTGGCACAATTTCACCTTTCTCTCCAGCAGAGTATCAAAGGATTATAAATATGACTGAAGAAATAAGCAATGAGGGACTAAGAGTTATAGGAGTAGCAACAAAGAAGCTCGAAAAGGTAAGTCCATTTATTTCTACTCACATTCTGTATGAACTATGAACACAAATGCATCGATCTATTCAATCCTTAATTATGTGTGTCAAAACTTTTGGAGATTTTTCTATTCACTGAATCTGCCGAATTTGGAAAGAATTATTTCCCGTTATCATTCCTACAAGAAAATGCTTGGCCTCGATAATGAGCTACAATAAAATAGAACTGGTGAGAAACTGAGAATGGCACACCAAAAAGAAAAAAGTTTTGTTCTATAATAATGTTTTCTTACATTACAATTTATTTCCCTGATGCACAGGTAAGGTTTGAGCGCAGAGATAATGATGATACTTCTGAATCAGACATGGTTTTCCTCGGCCTCATAACATTCTTTGACCCACCTAAGGACTCAGCAAAGCAAGCTCTGTGGCGGCTAGCTGAGAAGGGAGTGAAAGCAAAAGTATTAACAGGTGATTCACTGTCTCTGTCTATAAGAGTTTGCAAGGAAGTTGGTATCAGAACAACTCATGTAGTTACAGGGCCAGAGCTTGAGCTACTCGATCAGGACGCATTTCATGTGATTGTTAAAACAGCGATAGTCTTAGCTCGACTCACCCCAACACAGAAACTCCGAGTTGTGCAGTCCTTGCAAACAGTTGGTAATCACGTTGTTGGATTCTTGGGAGATGGAGTAAATGACTCGCTTGCACTGGATGCAGCCAATGTTGGTATATCAGTTGATTCAGGAGCATCAGTTGCAAAAGACTTTGCTGACATTATCTTACTGGAGAAGGACCTGAACGTACTCATTGCCGGAGTTGAACATGGCCGACTCACTTTTGGGAACACGATGAAGTACATAAAAATGTCAGTTATTGCCAATCTGGGGAGCTTTCTTTCAATCCTCATAGCAACTTTGGTGCTCAAGTACGAGCCATTGACTGCAAGGCAGCTTCTTACACAGAACTTCTTGTACAGTGTGGGCCAGATCGCAATCCCTTGGGACAAAATGGAAGAAGATTACGTAAAAGTCCCACAAAGATGGTCAAAGCAAGGTTTGCCGATGTTCATTCTATGGAATGGACCTGTCTGCACTCTTTTTGATGTTACTACACTTTTGTTCCTTTGGTTCTATTACAAGGCTGATAGTTTGAAGGATCTTATTTTCTTCCACACTGCTTGGTTCATAGAAGGGCTTCTCATGCAGACCCTAATCATCCACTTAATCCATACGGAGAAAATTCCCTTCATTCAGGAGTTCGCCTCATGGCCTGTGCTTTGTTCTACAGTTCTGGTTTCTGCAGTTGGAATTGTAATTCCATTCACTCCGATTGGGGAAGTGATGGGATTTATCAAGCTTCCACTGTCATACTTCGGTTTTTTGGTAGTGCTGTTTATAGGATATTTTTTTGTTGGCCAGTTGGTCAAGAGACTTTACATTTTGGTTTATAAAAGCTGGCTTTAGCTAACAGGATGAATTTCGGATGGAGTTCATGTTAGACTAAATCGTGGAGGCAGAGATTAGGATTTTTTCTCATTTATCATTGACTTGTGTAATACATGTCTACTCGAATGTTACAGAATCAGACATTTTTGTAGATGCTCTATTTTTCCAAAACCTTATTGGACTACACATTTGCATTATAGTATGAAACACTGGTGGTTGAGAAACTGTTTTTAGGTAATTTCTGTATTCAGTTGCATCAGGATAGAAAATACTAGTTCCAGAAAATGAGGAACACAGCCAAACAGCAAACTAAATTTTTGTAAGGACATCTCGCAGGGACTATTACTACTGACAATGAGTTTGGGATAGAGCATCTATGTCATCCAAGATGTAGAAATCTGAGAAAATCTAGCAAATAGAGTATGTGGATATCTCTACTAAACACCGTCCGAACCTCTGCTTATGAAAAATCTACACAAACATACCACTTGTACTTTCGAAATAACAAACATAGCAACACCTGAACTTGTGAAATGACCAACACAACAATATTAAGATTTAAGTCACAAGGTCTGTTCAGATATTAGCTTCTTAGAGTTGAGACCATACACAAGAATCAACATGGGACCAAAATGAAAATTGCCTTGCTAATCCCTCATTGACATCATAATTTCACCACGAGAGTAGGTGCATTATCGCAGCTCGGACTTTCCTTTTCCAGTGTCAACAACTCCAAATATTTGCTCCGATCAACCACCATCTTCACAAAAGCAGTGATTGAAAATCAACTCTTATCGATTCCATATTGATCTATAAAGCTAAATGTGCCGAAACTCCAAGGTGGAATATCAGTTTCTTCAATTTGTTACTAAAAAGTTTAGGTGAGAGTTTGGTTACGTTACACCACCATCGTCAGGGCAAACCTGCAACCTTAACCCTGAAGGACATACAGTGGATACATACCTGTCACACTAGCCTCCAGATATGGATTTCCACAGGAGAATTTATAGATCGCGAACCAACGAGGCCTGTTGGTAGCGGTGATCGAACTTGGATGGGGTCTCCACCACAAGCCCGCCCTTGCCAACTCGATTATGCATTAGTTTAGATATTTGCAGTATTATGTAAAAGCTCTATGCAGCTATTCCTATATATTGTACAGCATGTACTTATGAAAGGATCAATGAGAATCAAATTTAATACAATGTAATGCGAGCCGATGTTAGCCTGAAATAGTTCCACTGGATCTGCATTGCCAATTCTTTGATAGATTATAACATAAGCTGTTGTCTGTTGATAAGCGTTTCCGAACGACTTGATAGCCTTGCTTAGTTGCTTGTAGTACGAAACTAAACTGTCCAATGGAACAGTAGCAGCAGATGGTTCATTCTAGGGCTGTCATTTGGTTTGGTAAATACCAAACCGACCGAATATTTTTGATTTAATAAATCGAAACTTGGTAATCGAAATAACCGAAACCGAAAAATACTGAAAAAGTTGGTTTGGTTTTTTGTAAATACCGAATTTACCCAAATGTTAGTTATTTAAACACTTATATTTGCAAATAAGGTCACTTTGATCTGAACACATACGTTACCCAAAATATATAATTTTTCTACTTTAGTCGTATTTCACTTTACTGATCATATCTTATTTCACATGAGTATCAAAAATTTGGCTTCCTCCATACAATTGGTTCACAAAGATCTACACTTACAATTTTTCGACAATGTTTAGAACTTGATCAATGCGCTCAACATTAATATGATATCACTTATTACATCAAAACGCTATTATTTAGCCCTTTATATCTTATTTTGATCGATACTTCCGCTCATAGTCTCTTGTATGAATGAGAAGAAATGTTTCGGTGTAAAAATATTAGGAAATTTACATTCCAATGATATGGTTCCCCATGGGGAATCATAAGAATAAATAATGTTGACTGATTTGATCAAGGCCTAAACGTTACAGGCAATATGTGATTTTTCTACCATAGTTATTTTTCACCATATTGATCATATTCTATTTAATAATATTTTCAGAAATTTTTCATACTCTATACGGTTGGTTCACAAAAATGTACACTTGTATATAATTAACCTACTAAACAAGTTATACCATATTAGTAGGCACGTTATGGTGTCAACAACTATATTTGCATAAAAATTGTTTTCTCTATTGTTTTGTTATATTCAGAAAATGTATTTGTTGTAAAGTTTAGTAATACCGAAAATCGAAGTACCGAATTTGGTAAGATTTATCTCATACCGAAAAAAGTTGGTTGATTTTTGGTAGTCATATTTCATTACCGAAAGCTTTGGTTTTGAAGTTGGTAACACCCATTACCGATTCGAACCGACCGAATCGCAGATCTAGTTCATTCAAAAGCTCAATTCCCAGCAAAGCAGGCTGTCTCGTATGCCTAAAAGTCACAGAAATTCATGTTTGGCATGATTGAACTCTAGAGGGGCCATGAATAAAACTGCACAAGATGCACCCAGGTGCAATAAAACTGCAAAGTAAAAGGGAAACGAAATATTACTTGGTGGCGGAATATGAAATAGGTTTTTATGCTTGCTACTGGCCTTGGTAGTTTTATCTATTTAACACCCTCAACTTAATTAGAAGGTTTGATGAAACAAAAGAAAAAAGCTCAGAAATGCATGCGTTTAGCAATTCAAAAACACAGAAAAATACCTGGAAATTAGAAAGTCTATAACGTGCAATGTTTGTGAAATGGAATCTGGAGTAGGCCAATCAGTTGAACCATCCCTACTGCACTATGTTCCATCCCATTTTGAGAGCCAGGAGCGTGAAGGTCAATGATGCACCTAATATTATATGATCTGCAGCACAGTTCTATTGTACGACATCAGATCTGAATGTGATTTAAGTAAAACAGACTGAAAATTAGGGGGAAAAAGAACCCACTGCCCATGAGAACGCATTATCAAGAGCTTCCAAAGTTCAACCAATAAATGGTGCAGGAGGATCTGGATCATAAGAAATCCACCAGCCAACAGGGATCCTCACAGTATTTATTCCATGTCTAGACAGAAAACTGAAATCTCCTGTAGTGACGAAACTGTTCCTATGTCTCTACAGTTTAAAAAGGTTCAAATGTCAAATAATGGTGTTCTTATAATTTAGCAATTATGTTCAATATCAGGTACACACTGAAATACTGACACCAGATGAAGACAATATGCTAGCAATATAACACAGGCAAGACACTTGAGGATGCAAAAGTAGATGACAAACAAAAGTCCGATGTCAAGTATGTTTCCACAAGTAATAATAGGTACTGAATTTCCAGGGGTTCATTAGAACATCTTTCAAATGGCCAATATAATTGAAAAGTTCATTTTGAGCATCCATTTGCCATGTTAGCAGTCAGAAAGCAAAATATATCTGATACCCAGTAATTACAATGGCAACTGAAAAGTTACAAAGATACCTTAAGAACATCTTTGGCCTTATTGTGTCCATATCCATTTGCAAGCTGGTAATCTCCATGCAAGTCATTGGCAACTATGGTCATTTCAAATGTGACTGCATTATCATCCCATCCTGGTTTCCTGGATAGTTTGCCACATGTTGGTTTTCCATTGTAGCCTGTTGGGCATAATGTGTTATTTGTATGTGGAGGCATTGGACACAGAGATAATCCTAGATGGCATGTCAAATCCATAGCAAAAACAGCATCAATATTCAAATCCAATCTTAGATGAATAATAGTAGAATCATATGCAAGAGCTTTATTCCTCACTCTAATTGTAATAATGTTGGCCTTTTCCATACTTTAGCCAAGGTAAAGATAAAAAGCTCAAAAATTCAAACCTGCAAATATGTGACGCTCATTGTCTTGATGTGAACCCTCCCGTTGTTATTTCTCTCAACATAAAATGTTCCTGATGTTGATGGTGTACTGCAGTTGCAGAGAAACCTTCAGCACCATCACAAGTTAGAAACTGCCCTAGTAAATTTCGGAATTGAAATTCTGACTCAGACACTCTCCATAACTGCAGGAGAACAAAAACCACAGCATAAGCATAAGTAACATGAACCACAATATAATGAGGACCTCAAGTTTGCAGTATATTACTGATTCACAATCTTATAGTATAGAATCCAGAAAGAAGATGTGAGGAAAAAAGATATTTAACCTATGATACCTAACAAAGAATATTACTAATTGACATCATCAAGAATCAAGAAAGAAGATATGCGGGAAAAGCAATCTAACCAATGACACCTAACTAATAAAATTGTCATTAAATCTCAAAACACCAACAGTGAGAAATCTGATATCTATGAAGAGCTACCTCCTAATGTCTTTGAAATACCAAATGTATTATCTTATGACACAGATTAGCCTCTTTACCTCAATATCTATTCATATTTCTGAAAAGGGGAATTGATAGGAAGACAACTCTACTTTTCAGTTTGCAGATCATTCAGTTCCTAATTATCAGTTCGCAAACCGGTAAGAAAATTGCGGCATTGATTGAGCATCTCACCCTTAGCGTTTCCCATGAAGATGCAACATCTCTACTAACTGAAACATAAGCCCCTCCCCCATTTTCTGCAGATACATACTTATCCAAAGTTACTGACATTAATTGTACCACTGTTCCATCCTACATTTCAATGTCCACATATCAGTTAGCTGAAACAACAATCAGAACCCACAAAAGAAAAACTCCATGCATTCTGAAAATAAAAACGAAATTTCTGTAAAGATACTCACAAGCATATCTCCATGGGGAATGCCATCAAAAAGTGAAGGCTTGATCCAACCTTCCACCACCAACAACCCTCCCAAATTTACTGCTCTCACTTTAGAGTCACCATGTAATCCCACCACTGCGATCAACAAATAGAACACATACATTCATAGAAAGCCAAACAATAATTAATTTTATTCACAAAAACATTTCAAGATTGAACCTTTTAGCAAGAACCAAACGAGTTCAAGAAACTGAAGCATTGGAGTTCACCTGAGTATACACCAGAGAAGATGAGCCAAGAGCAGAAAAGAAATGCGCAACCCCATTTGGTAAGAGCAAGTTCCATGAAGAATGCTGGACTTCATGTAGAACCCATCTGCTTGAAAGCTATAAATCACAGTAAAGAAAGAGTTCTAGAATCTTAGTCCCTCCTTCCTTCTCACTCAATTTTTATACCAAAATCGACTTTGTAAACAACGACAAGAATCATCGGAATGCCTGCCTTTCACATTAAAGTAATATGATCTTGTTCTGCATTAAGATAATAGAGGAAGAAATGAACAAATTTGAAGGGAGGAAAAGAATGAAAAAAGGGACAGTGTTCCAAAAGTGGTAAAAAGGTTGAGAATTTGTTTGGTAATGTGGGGTTGGGTTCTTTCACTTCTTTGTAGTTGGTTGGAAAAGAGCAATCTTTTTTTTGGTTTCAAGAGAGGGACCTAAAAGGCCCAAATAAAGGAAAGAAAAAAAACAACAGCTATAACAGAAACCAGTTTGTGTTGCTCTAGTGACACCTACGGAAAGGAGCAATCTTTACCTACGGAGAACGTAAATCTTTATACCGGATTGACTTCATTTTCAATTCCCATATTTCTTCTCCTCAAATTCAGAATATGGGAAGAAGAGGGTTGAAATAAGCTTATGTTGGGTGAGGATGTGGTCTCCTTGAAGCATGTATCCGGGTCTTTAACAGAAGATGTCATCTCTCTTTAAACGTGGATGACATTCCCCTCTAATTGTAAATCCAACAACTTTCAAGTTGAGGTCGCAAGCTTGTAAGGAAGCCTCTCCTTTACCTAAACTTTTATGTACAAAAAAAGCCTGTGGGATCAGTACATTGTCAAAGGATATTGGTCTACTTTACTCGTTATGTTCTCCATTTCTCCCTCAAAGTTGAGTTGAACGTATGTAGAAGTAGTCAATAAGCTACATAAGAAGGCTTCTTAAGCAATCTTGTTAAGTATGAGCTTCTGGACCAAGAGATTTGCTCATGGAAATCGTTGAATTCATTATGAGCTTATGTCCCAAAGAAAGCTTAGATGGTTTCTTAACGACCCTAAACGAGTTTAATTAGACGGGTCTAGGAAGCCCTTACAAGGTATGAATATCAGATGGTTTCTTAATGTTGTGTCATATGTTGAAGAGTGTCAGTGCTGTACACACGACACAACATAAATTTGATGTATCCGTGCCTTGGAGACAATTCTACCCGAAATCTCGTATTCCAATACAAGTGTTTATCCTTGTTATGTTTAGACACGTTCATGTTGTTAAAAAATTTGTAGTCAACCAATCTTAGATATAATTTAATGGTAGGAAGAATTATTTTTAAGTAGAGTTATTTTTATTTTCAACTTGTGGCCTTCAAATTTAAGAGTGATTGAGCAAAGTTTATAAATAGTTTAGTGACCAGATGAACACTAGTTTCTAACTTTCTATAGACATATTTATGATAAAAAAAATTACAGATTTAGCATATCATGTAATATCAAGGGGAGTGAAATTTACACACCACTTTTTACAATCCGCACACTTTACCCCACTTTTTATATGAAAATGTCTAAACTATTCATGTTTTCATTTTAGATATTTTCTTATAAAAAATGGGACAAGGTGTGTGTTGTAAAAATGAGTGTAAATTTCTCCCATTTTCTGGGAGAAACAAAATCGTCTTATTCATTCACCCATAGAGGCCTTTAAATAGAGACTTACATATCACATATTGGGTTCATACTAGGAAACTCATATAATTATCCTATTACAGACTGTGGACATAAAACTCATATACTCGGCATAGACCAAGATACACACACATGTCAATATCCTAAGACACTACCCATTGTGTCGCACGTCGTCATATTGAATGGTGCATACAGTGTTGTCTTGTTAAAACCTTGTTAAGTGAAAAATCTTGTGAGAGAAAAACTAAACCTTAGACGAAGGATAAAAGAGTACAACACACCATGCTACTTGACCGAGAGTCCACCATGTGAGGCTCCCCTTGACGAGTAACTCAATCAAGGGTCTGCTTAATAAACCTCCATGATATCGACTTATTTCCAATGGTAAACACATATCCAGTATGAGAATGCCCCTTGTGTGGATTTGACAAGTATACTACATTAGTGAAACCAACCAACACATTGCTGGGAGTCTCAGCATAACGAAGGGAGGCGGTGCCGAGAGCAGAGGGAGAGTCATGCTCCTTGGCAGTAGTGGCGGCAGCTCGGCAGCTATGTGCACAGCATCTGACAGTTGATGTGCAGTGTGAGACCCCGATAATTTTATTTAATTTTTTGACACACCTAGGGTTTAATTCCGGTAACTTTTCGGTACGTCGTAACTTTGCCTAACACTTTTACGTTAGAACACACGTCACCACATGCGTGAGAGTATTTACGGAATATTTTCCGGCACTCCACGTATTTTTCGTACAGTTTTTACGATTTAATTTGACGTTTTGTTCATATTTAAATGATTTTCTGAAAATAAATTTAGTTTTAACATTATTTTAAAAGTTCTGTTGAATCGTGGCCGTCAAAATTTTTATAAAAACCTATCTCTCTCCCTTATCTTCTTATCTCCTTTCCTCCTTCTCTTTCTTTCCTTTCTCTTTCTTTCCCATTTCTTCTCCTTTCCTCTTCGAGACTTTCTCTTTCTTCACTCTTGAGCAGTTCGAGTCCGATCCAGGCGCTCCACCACCAGCGCGCGTCCTGCCTCACCGCCACCACCACCACCAGGTTCGTAGTGCCCCAGCAACCTAGCTCAGACCCCCAGCCAAGCCAGAGCAGCAGTGAGCGCCGCCCAGTCGAGGAGGAAAGATCCGAGGCACTGTACAATCGACCTCAACATCGAACCAGTCCATAGAAGAAGCAAGGAAGCTCTCAGGTACCACCAGGAGCTGCGTAGGAGCAAGGAGGAGGCCAGCGGAGTTCCGCCGGAGGAGGTCTGCCGGAAAAACCAGGAGAAACTTCGAGGTATGAAATCTCGATATTTTCTTACTTTTGAAGTGTTGTTGAGTTGCCTAGGATGTTTAGAAGTTAGAAAAAGAGGTCTAGGAGCTCGATTTGGCCGGAAAAGCTTCGTTTTCCGACGAGAAAGTCGATCGGAGACGACGCGGTAAAAATCAGAGTTTTTACCGCATCAGTTTAACCTTTTACCGTTTTACCGAGAGGGTAAAGTTACCTAGTTACCCATGACAGATTTATTTTTTTACATTTACAGATTTATTTTTACCATTACAGTTTTACTTTTACCATTTACTGTTCGCTGTTAGTATTTACTGTTCACTTTTACTATTCATCGGTTGGCATTTGACCTCTGACTTCTACTATTTATCTGTTGACTTTTTGTATGCTGAGTATTACTATTCATCAGTTGATTTTTGATCGTTGGCTTTACTGTTGATCGTTGAATTTTACTATTCTAAAATTGACTTTTGACTTTGACAGTAGAAAACTTACTTTTACATTTTTATTGCTACTGTTAAATGATTTAAAGGTTTTTTAAATTAAAAACGTGACGAAAACGACTTAAGTACCGAATAAGAAATAATCCCGAATTCTCGTCGATTCGAGAATCGAAGTGTCAAATAAATTAGACTCCAATGTCGGAAAGATAAACAAAAAAAGTTTATCAAGTCGTAAAGTGTAGATAGTAAATCCTCGAATTACATTTGCTTGACTATGTCATTATTATCTCCCCCACAGACCCAGGATCGTATCGTCGTCGTCTTCAGGAGGATCGAGAGTTCGAGCACAACCATCTATATCGTCATATCAGGTAGTAGGGGCACGCCCAATGGGTGAGCCGTAACCCTTCCGGGTTGGTGGCTTTTATTTATTTTTATATATAAAGGTATAAGCTGCATTGTTTTATTGTATGACCACACGTTTTTTATAACATTGGTGTGCGTGTGTTTGTTTGGATCAAAAAGTAGTACCGTTGTCCTGATTTTCGGTGTTTGGCCTGAGAATGACGAGACCTAGTGTTTGGACTACGCTTCCCATGGTGTCGATGACCGTGAACCTCCGGATGGACAATGCCCTGTTTATTTTATTTTCCCACTTACGCTCGTCTCGCACAGAGTTAAGCGAGATGTAAGTGCGGTGTGTTGTTATGAGAGATCTGTTGGTCATTAGCTGTAAATGGACGCTCTCGCTACTATTCATTTTCAGACGCATAGGTAGTTGGCTCCGGTTTGCTGTGAAGACATACCTGGGATTTCGACCGCGTGGATCCAGAAAGTTGTTTCATATGTGGTTAACATGCTTTTACTCGAACTTTGTGTGCATGGTTATTGCATATGTTTTAAATGCCCTTGAAGTATACTTATACGTATATCTACATATATGAGCTATATGTTTTCTCATGGATTTTTAAACCCTGATTTGGTTGGACTTCGGCCCCATTTGGGTTAGCGAGGACGAGTTGCTCACCTCTACATCTTTTCAGGTCCTCAGCCCCCATCACTAGTAAAGCTGGACTAGGAGCTCGTGGATTAGCATCGGTCATCGTGCACTTCTGTTTTCGGGGACACCCTTTCTGGTGTGGACTCTACTTCTCGTGATCTCCGTATTTGATAATTTAAATAAGCTATTGCGCACTTCGAACTATTTCAGGCTTGTTTATTTCGAGACATTCCTTATTTGCATTGTGTTGTATTTTCATTCGCTACCTTCCGCTTGTAAAATAATTGCATACTTATCTGCATATTTGTTATTTCATATTTGACATTCATATTATTATGTGATGATTATTTTATTCATAGCCTTGTAGTTTCGGTCTGGAGGGTAGTTAATACGTCAAATGACGTATTGATTACTTGCTAGTCCAAGATTACGACGGTTACTTCCGTGTTTCGCGGCCGAAAATAGTCCAGGGATGTGGCATGCAACACTCGACAACTAGCATGCAGCACTCAGTAGCTGGTGTGCAGCGCTCGAAGGCTGGTGTACAGCGCTCGGCAGCCCGATCCTAAACCCGAACAGCGCCAAGATCCTCAAGGACAACGCACCCGGTTATAGCCCCTCTTGAATCTTTATAATAGAAGAACAAACCCATGTCAATGGTCCCTTTAAGGTATCGAAAGATATTCTTTACACCAGTCTAATGACGTTGCGTATGCGCAGAGCTATATTTAACAAGTTCACTGAGAAGGCAATGTTGGGTTGAGTGTATTGAGCTAAGTATAATAGTGCATATATTGAACTAAGGTACGATACCACTACTCCAAGTACTTCTTCCTTGTCCTCTTTAGGACGGAATGAATCTTTCTTAACATCCAAAATCCGACCAACCATATTATGGGACAATACATTAGGCTCTAAAACTCGCACTACTTCATTCTTTGCACTCGACTTGTTATTGATAGAAGCTTGTATAAAATCCTCCAAAAAGGATCATGATATTGAAAAATTGAAACTTAATTGAGCATTGTGACGCATGAGAAAACCCAACTTTAGTTTCCAAATCTTAACACTACTTGATTTTTCAAACGTCGTTAAAACTTTTTAATTGTGTTTGACAAATGCCATGAATCAGTACAGAAAAGAATGTCATCACTTTAGACAACGTTACGGGGATGAGGTCGAAAAACACCATCAAATGTATTCTATGGCATTTTTCAAACGCCGTGAATGTCTATATATGTACTAGTGACACCATCATCTTCACAGACAAAAAATGCGTCATCGCTCTTACCTTGTTTATTAAATAAAACCTTTTTGAACCTCTTCTTAAACCACCATGCTTCATATGAGCATCTTTCAACTTGTCTTCGAAGTGCATGAAGTTCTTCACCTCTTGATTCTCATCTTTTATATGGTTTCCACGCTTTTTGTCCACCTCTTTTTGCCACCATGAGATTAATGGAAGCAACCCAAAGAGCGTAGTGTAGCTCTGATACCAAATGATGAGGGGGCGAATCGGTGGAGAATGGTAACTAGGACAACGTAACATCTAAAGAAAGAAGAAAGGATAAAGAGAGCAAAGCTCAACATTTCATGATAACAATTTTTCATTAACAAAATCTACTTCTCTCATATATTGGGTAATCCTATTTAAGTCAACCCAACTACCATAGTAAATAATTATACAATGCATAACACACATTTTTCTCCTAATACATTTTTCTAGAATACCAATTCCCAAATCTACATTACACCATATTTTGTCTCCTAACACATTCAACAACACTAATAAAGGTATAATTTTAAAATATATTAATTTTAAAGAAACTCATTGAAAATTCAAATGAGTTAAATGTGTTAACCCTTCTTTCACTACATCAATTATCAATGTGGATTCTCCATCATATCTACATTTCTAATTACCCTTTGTAGGTGGTAAAGGTGAAAAATGGGCCGCAAAGCACGGGCACGGCACGAGCACGACACGTTTAAAAGTGGCCCGGCACGACACGAGCACGTTACCGGCCCGACATGGCTCAAGCACGTTATTTTAATGGGCTAGGACGGGCCTAGAAAAATGAGCCCACGGGCCCAGCCTGAGCCCGAGCCCGTTATAGGCCAGGCCCGGTCCAAACACGATAAGTTAAGGCCCACTGCCCGGCCCGCTTTAAAATAATTTTTTTCTTTATAATATGAAGATTATATATTTATAAATAATATAAATTTTTTTTAAGTGAGAACAATAACTTATAAATACTAATAATTATTCATTTTAATTCTTTAGACCCATAAAAAGTTTTGCTAAAACATTACCAAGTATAAATAATGATCATATGATTCATATATTATATATTTCTATAATGATCGATAGAAAATGTGAGTTATTTTTCATTTATTTTTGTTTTGGTATATTATGATATCAATTTTGGACTAGTTTCTATTTTTAACTATAAACGGGCTCGTTAATGGGCACGGCCCAATATGTTATGGGTTTTGACCGTGGGCCGGGCTGTGTCTTAGATTTGAATAAATGAGTCGGTCCAAGCCCGAACCCATTAAGACATAAGCCGTCATGAACCGGCCAAACACGGCCCGAAACCCTATTAAATGGGCCGCGCCGGACTGAGCCAGCCCGTTTACACCTCTAGTAGGTGGCAATCACAATACCTAAAGTCCGATCTCTATTTCCAATGCCTTCGGACAAAAGAATCATCAAACGATACTCTAGAAAAAAACCTAATATCTTAAAACGTCACTTAATTAGTCTCGAATTGGCGAGTTAACATGCATACATGTCTTGTGTAGAAACGAAACTCTCGACATTTCAGGTTTATGTGTTCGCTTCACCTCCAATAACGCGTCATGAACGTCCGCCGGACTCAAGACGAATAGGACTCCGGCTGGAGAACGAGCTAGAGTACTGTCGACTGGTCTGAAAAAAGGTGGAAACTGTGGATATATAGCAGGATGCCAGGATAGGTATGCGGTTGAGCAAAATTGACCGGGTGAATAGGACATTAATTCTTGGACAAGGGAATGAGACAACATATAACAAATCTAAGGCTTTAATTAGATATGCATGTCAGGACGAAGGTGATCGATGAGATCTCTCTCATTTCTATGCAGATATCAGCATGTCATATATATACGTACTCCATTGATGTCCACACTGGAACTTATGTCACACAAAACAGAAGCAAAACCGAGCACAATATATTGTCATCAAGAAATCTGTAATATATGTATGTTTCTTGGGTTGCAAATTAAAGGCATTTCTAGCCATATATAGTGCTTATAAGATTTCAATGTTCTGATTGATATTGCACATATATGACGTAGCTAGCTAGCTATAAAGTGCTGCGTTTTCGTTTTGCACAATCACCTTTGAATTTTATTTTTAAAAGAACATTAGTCTTTATTGATAGAACGAGAATACAAATTACAACCATGAGGGATAACGGTGGTGAACATAAATTTCTCACTCTCCACCCACTTACCCGAAACAACAACGATTACAGTGAACAAGAACCGATATCTATAAGGGTTCAACTATAACCTAACTTAATCCAGAAATCATGATACATTCCTACAGTCAACCTCAAGAAGAAACAACTATTTCAAACACTACATGACAAACTTACCAGCATATATGCACAAGTAATATTTCCAATACATTGACAACAAGAACTAACTGACATCAAAATAGTTCCTGAAAACGACACTATAACTATGGCTCCCTACGACGCGACCGACGACACAAAACGAGTAAAAAACACCTAAATACTCGCTCAAAGAGGAGGGACAAAAAAAACAAACAAACAACCAACTAAACAAAACCCAACAACCTACCAGAAAAGTCAAGACAGATCTGAAAAACTGGTCTGCTAAACCTTGTCGTCACAATCACCCATCATCTGCACCACAACCACACCGCGAATCGCCGCTCCTAACCAATAACGAAGCATCGACGCTTCACTACCCTGAAAACACAGACCACCATCTCCTCAAACTGCTTTCATGAAATCATCCTATTTTCAGTCCACCACCATCGTCCTTTCCATCCTCCAAACCTGGGCAATGGCTATCCAAAGCAAGTTATGTCTGACCACACCCAACCGGGATCGGCGTGATCTATGACCAGCAACCGCGTTGGAATGCAGTCCGAGGGAGAGGAAACAATTTTGCAATCACCTTTGAATTAAAAAATCAGTAGAACGAGTTGTTTGTATCGTTAACCTGCAGGCCCCCCTCTCCCGACATGCAACTATAGATTTAAAATCACGAAGTATCATTGGTCAAGAAAAGTAGAAAAGGATATCGGTGGAAAAAAGATTACGAGGTGACTTCTGTCCGGGTTTACACACAATTCTGAAACAAACAAACAAACAAACAAACAAAGGGATCCATCGATGATTCAATGCATGCACCCTTTTCGATTTGGTTTGTTTATGGCAAGTAGCTGCACATAATTCAAACGTATATACGAACACTACTAGTAGCTGTGATTAGTCTTCATCATGGTGCGCTATATGATTGTAGTGATGATGTGATGATCATTTGTCGATCAGCTATACGTGTATATTGATGTCGAGCTAGCACGCCTAGCTCTCTATATGCATGATTCTATGAATCTGCCGTTGTCGTTTGAAGGTTTAGATCCAAGGGACAGTGTCTTACTGTTCCCTACGAGAGTGTATAGCTATAGCCCCTTATACCAGACTCTTATACATGTATTATTAAAAATAATAAGAAAATGATCCTTAAAATAAGGATCAGTGATCCTCATCCCTTTGTAATTGTATAAGATTTGATATGTTTTAGGATCTTCCTTATCGGATCCTACAAGTTAGGAGACTGTTCACTATCAGAATAAATATTATAGCCGACGAAATAAAAAATCGTCGGCTAAGTTAATTTTTTGTCGGTTATAGTCTATAAACTATAGCCGACGAAATTTTTAAAGTTTAGCCGACGAAATATATAATTTTGTCGGCTAAACGTCCTTATATTTCCAGATTTAGACAGCGGCTCATGTGAAAAAAAAACGGGAGAAAAAGTTTAGGTGTTGGCGAAATTGTTGGGTGTCGTCAAAATCTGTCCAAAATTAGTTTGTGGCGCTATATATAGGTACGTATATGTGTATATATATTGTTTTTAGGTTGATTTAAGAGTTTTATTTGAGTTATATATATTGAATTTGAGTTGAATTATTAGATTTTGAGTGTGATTGAGTTGATCGATTTTAATTTGATAATATATATGAAGTTGTTGTTATATATATATATATATATATATATTAATTTGATTATAATATTGTGTTCATGCATATATATATAGTATGAATTAAGTAATATTTTGATTATGATTGATGTTAATTGATATATATATATATATATATAATATTGTTATATAATTAGTAATTAGTATATATATGCATGCATATATATATATATTATTATTAATTTTTTATTAATTAATTGTACGTTAACTGTAGATAGAATACTAAATGATTTGTAAATTTAATTAATTAATTAGAGTTTATACATATATATTTTATTATCTTCTTAGGATATGGATAAGAGTTGGATTTCACTTCCAAAATGGGAATGGGACAAAAAATATGGTAAATGAGTTATTAGTTTTATTGAATATGTGATGGATAATGCTGAAGGAGATACAATTTTCTATTGCCCGTGCACTAAATGTCAGTGTCGCAGCGATATGCATCAATTTGCAATTGACAAAGTTTAGCAGCACCTTAAGAGTAATGAGTTTTGGGAGAAGTACACATGTTGGATATATCACGGTGAAACATCATCAGGAGGTCTGTATGTTCATGGAAAATTTTCTGAGACGGGCAGTACATCCAACGATCCAACAACGGCCTTCATCAATGATATGTTTCCTTATGAGAGCGGTGTATGCTCAGAATAATCGTATATGCCTGAGCCGTTGCAACCCTTCCCTAGAGTTGTCAACACTGCTGGTATTGACAGGTACAACAAACTACTTGCTTCCCAACAGACCCTTGTGTACCCCAGTTGTTAGAAGACGGTTCTTGAAAGTGTGATGGACGTTATGAAGATTAAGTCAAAAGAAACAGAGGCTATGAATTGTGTGTTATGTATTAAACTCCTCCAACAATGGGGTATTTATACAAGATACATATATTCCTAATAGGAAACTAATTAGTAGAGAATATTACAATAATCCTAATAATATTCACAATCCTAATAACACATAGAGCGACTCATTCCAATACTCCCCCTCAAGTTGGTGCATACAGATCACAAATGCCCAACTTGCTAAGTGAGTCATGAAAAGCTTTACTTGAGAGAGCTTTTGTAAGGATATCAACCAACTGCTCCTCAGTAGGGACAAAGGGAAAGTAAATAATCTGACCATCCAACTTCTCTTTAATGAAATGCCGATCTACTTCAACGTGCTTCGTGCGATCATGTTGAACAGGATTATGAGCAATCTCAATGGCAGCCTTATTATCACAATAAAGCGGTATAGCCTTCTTTTGCCGAAACCCCAAATCCCTCAACAGGTGTCTCAACCATAACATTTCACAAAGTCCTCGAGCCATGCCTCTATACTCTGCTTCTGCGCTAGACCGAGCAACCACATTCTGCTTTTTACTTTTCCAAGTGACTAAGTTACCACTGACAAAAGTGAAGTAACCTGAAGTAGACCTGCGGTCTGTAATATTACCAGCCCAGTCTGCATCTGTGTATCCGGAAACATCTAAATGCCAATGTCTGGAGAAAACCAATCCCTTACCAGGAGCCGACTTCAAATATCGTAGAATACGAAACACACCTTCCATATGAGCTTCACTGGGATTATGCATAAATTGACTCACCACACTAACTGCATATGCCAAATCAGGTCTAGTGTGTGACAAATAAATTAACCGCCCAACCAACCTTTGATATCTCGCTTTATTCGTGGGTACCTGATCCAAATACTCCGCCAACCGATGATTTTGCTCAATAGGAGTATCAGCAGGTTTACAATCAAGCATACATGTTTCTGCTAACAAGTCTAAAACATACTTTCTCTGGCTTAACACAATACAATCTTTCCCACGAGCAACTTCGATTCCCAAAAAATATTTCAAGCTACCCAAATCTTTCATCTCAAATTCAGAAGACAACTGACCTTGCAACCTTTTAATCTCCTCAAGGTCATCACCTGTCACAACCATGTCATCTACATAAATGATCAAAGCAATCACCTTGCCACACCGATGTTTCAGAAACAAAGTATGATCAGAATTACTCTGCCGGTAACCAATTTTCTTCATAAACTTGGTGAATCGACCAAACCACGCTCTCGGAGACTGTTTCAAGCCGTAGAGACTCTTCTTCAATTTACAGACCACCTGCTCTCCTGTAGATGTTACATATCCTGAAGGCAAATCCATATAAACTTCTTCATTCAAATCACCATGCAAGAATGCATTCTTAACATCAAATTGTTGCAAAGGCCAATCAAGGTTAGCGGCTAACGAAAGAAGTACCCGAATGGTGTTAATCTTGGCTACCGGCGCAAACGTCTCATCATAATCCACCCCATACTTCTGAGTGTAGCCTTTAGCTACTAACCTTGCTTTATACCTGTCTACTGACCCATCCAAGTTATGTTTCACAGTGTACACCCATCTACAACCAGCTGTTTTCTTTCCAAACGGTAACGGTACCAGCTCCCCATGTACAATTTTTCTCGAGTGCATCCATCTCAACTTTCATTGCTTGCATCCACCTCTCATCGTGCATTGCATCCTGTACTTTACTAGGAAGTGATACAGAAGATAATTGATTCACAAATGCAGCATATGGTTTAGACAATCTATGAGTGGACACATAATTAGCAACATGATACTTGGCTTTTGAATTTAGTGTAGGTTCATAATGTTTGGGAGGCTGACCACGAGTTGTACGAGTGGGTAACTGTTTAGTAGATACAGGACTAGACAACGAAGAAGATTTAGAAATTACCTCAGGTAATTCACGAGCTGGAGAGACCTGTGAGGGAGTGGGGAAACTGTTCACAATATGTCCTTGATCAAACAACGGTCGATCTGGATGGAAGCTCTGGGAATTGCCCAACAGATCAACCTCAAACTGTTCTTGACTAGAAACCGAATTTATGCTCTCACCAGTGACTCCCCGTGCTCTACCTTCACCAGAATGAGACAAATCGGTGCCCAGTTCTCTACCTTCACCGGAATCCGTGCTCTCTGACCGGTCGTTGTGGGTCGAACAGTTGCCGAGACGAGGGCGTCCGGTCGCCTGAGTTTCTGCCCGATCCAATTGCTCGGCCGTGCGTCTATGGGTCGCCGGAATCTCTGCCCGATCTAGCTGCTCAGCCGCGGGTCTATGGGTCAGTCGTCTCGGGTCAAGATCCAACTGCGCGGCTACGGGTCTGCTGCTTTCTCTCGGGTCGCCGGGCGTCGGTGCATCGACGGACGCGTCATCGGAAGGGGATCGGCCTGTCTGTCGTGCACGGGCGGGTGCAGATGCTGACCAGTCCATAGAGGCAGAGTCAGTCGTGTTCAACTCAGTGTCTTTGTTTAACTCAGTGTTTACAAATTCTGACATTGTTTCCTCGACCGTGGGCTTTTCAGAGGGCCCACTGAACAAATCTTCCTAATAGCATGTTTTCTCCCCCTGACAAGGAGTTGCGGGAGGTAGAAAATAATATATATCTTCGCTAAACGTGACATCCATGGTAGTATAGAACCTTTGAGATGGAGGGTGGTAACATTTGTAACCTTTCTGTTGAGAGCCATACCCGACAAAGACACACTTAAGAGCTCTAGCATCTAACTTTGTCGTCTGATTCTTATATAGATGAACATAAGCCACACAACCAAAGACACGAGCTGAGAGAGTATTTGATGATGGAATGGAGACATATTCAGACAAAACATCAAACGGAACACGACCTTGAAGAGGAACGGATGGAAGACGATTAATTAGATGTGACGCACACAACACTGCCTCTCCCCAAAGATACTTAGGCATGTTAGCACTTAAGAGGAAAGACCGAGCAATGTCCAAGAGATGCCGATTTTTCCGTTCAGACACCCCATTTTGTTCAGGGGTTTGTGGACATGAAGTCTGATGAACTATGCCATGATTTTGAAAATACTCATGAAAACGATGATTGACAAACTCCCCCCCCCCATTATCAGAACGAAAGATTTTGACACGGGCTTCATACTGAGTACGTATAAGATTATGAAATGCTGTAAAGGCTGAAAAAAACACAATCTTTGGATTTAAGTAGCACAACCCAAGTTAATCGAGTAAAATCATCAATGAATAACACAAAGTATCGCATTCCAGAAAGAGTAGAGTATTTGGAAGGACCCCATACATCCGAATGAATTAACTCAAATGACATAGTACTAGAATGAAAACTCAAAGGATAACTAGACCTATGACTCTTAGCCAAAGCACAAGTCTCACAATGCAAGCTAGACTCACGGATTCCAAGAAACAAAGATGACATAGACTTCTTCATAACTTCAAAAGACGGGTGACCCAAACGTCTGTGCCACAACCATAATTCACTTAAGCGGTCAGAATTCAATGTCAGGGCTAAAGGCTGTGCTGGTGCTTGTGTTGGTTCTGCGTACATGCAATCCAAGTGAAACAGTCTCCCCCTCAGGTCTCCCTTGCCAATGATTACCCTGGTGCACAGATTCTGGAAAACAACATACATTGGGTAAAAGGTTACAGAGCACTTATTTTGAGCACATAACTGTGATACAGACAAAAGATGATGAGATAAGGAAGGCACATAAAGCACATCATGCAAAACAATGGACGATGTAACTTGAACAGACCCAATACCTAAGACTGGGAACGACACACCATTAGCATTAGAAACATGAGATATTCGAGGGGAAGACATAGACATAAAAAATGATTTATCATAGGTCATATGGTCGGATGCTCCAGAATCAATTATCCATGTATCACTACCCATAAAGTCAGAAACATGTAAAGCAATACCAATTTTTTCACCGGATGGACCCGCAAAAACTTCTTCGTTCTTACCTTCAACCATCTTTTCTCCCTTTTTTTTCTTCCTTCAAATATTCAAACTACAAAAAACAAGCAGCAACCTTCTTGAGGCAATACACGGCTCCACACAACCTTGATCAATATAATCAAGATCAAGGCTCCTTCACGTACACTCAAAACACCAAAGAATATAAACAACAACAAGAACTTCAACGGATCAAACAAATCCCAACTACCAAAGAACCAAACAAACAAATTTTTGCAGCGAAAAACAAACAACCGAGTCCCGAATGGATCTCGGCTCTGATACCAAGTCAAAAGAAACAGAGGCTATGAATTGTGTGTTATGTATTAAACTCCTCCAACAATGAGGTATTTATACAAGATACATATATTCCTAATAGGAAACTAATTAGTAGAGAATATTACAATAATCCTAATAATATTCACAATCCTAATAACACATAGAGCGACTCATTCCAACAGATTAAAGTTGAGACAAAATCGACTGTGAAAGCTGTTGATGACTATCTACAGTACACTGCTTCGATGCTGCCCCACGGTCATCGTATTCCTACCACTCATCATAAGGTTTGATGTATCCTGAAAGATCTTGGGCTTTCCTACATCAAGATCCATGCATGCAGATATGATTGTGTTCTCTTCTAGGGTAAAGATCCAGAAAGGAATGACCTTGGTGACATTGACGCATGTCTAGTATGTTAGAGTGACAGGTATAAGCTGACTCCTGCAGGCAATAGGAAACCTGTGAAGGTACTTCGGTATTTCCTGTTGAGGGATAGGCTGGAACGGTTGTCATCACACACGACCAAAGCTATGAGATGGCACGCTGATAGGGAATTGCATGGCGATGATACCATTATACACCCTACTGACGGGGAGGCTTAGAAGCATATAGACCGTGAGTTTCCTCATTTTGCGTCAGAGGTCAGAAATGTGAGGTTCGGGCTCTCATCCGACGGGTTCAATCCTTTTGGCAACATGAGTTTTCAATATAGTGTATGGCCGGTGATTTTGGTACCATACAACCTTCCTCCATGGATATGCATGAAGAAGTAATACAATATGTTGAGTTTGTTGATTGTGGGACCCAATACATTGAATATTTGGTTGCAGATGAATCATATTCAATTCGATGGTCACCCAAATTGGTTGCACGAACTAAGACTTTTAGCGATGAAGCTGATAATGTCAAGAGTTTATCCGATGTGCAAGGTGAATGGCGTGCAATTTATATGTGAACAGAGAGACAACAGACGGAGAACACAAAATTCTGGGGTGATGGCGCATGGTGGGCGGAATGGAGTTGATTATTACGGTGTTCTCGATTCAGTGGTGGAACTCGTTTATGGGCAAGGCATGACAGTGCACCTCTTCAAGTGTAGATGGTTTGATACTAGAAGCCCGCAGAGCATGAAGATTGATCAGTACGGGATTTTATCGGTGAACACTGTTACAAGCTATTACGAAGATGACCCATTCGTTTTTGCCATATCGGTAAAATAAGTGTTTTATCTTGATGACCTTGTTAAGGGTGACGCGTGGAAATTCGTCAACCTTGTGCACCCTCGAAACATTTACCGGGCTGCTACACTTGGAGAGGCCGAAGACGAGGAAGAAGATGTTGCGTATCAAGAGCCCACTGCAATAGGTATTCCTGACTCCTCTATAATTCGCCTTAATAATTTTAAAGCGGGTCGTTCGGTTCGAATTCGTGATTTAGACGCAAG
The DNA here is from genome assembly GCA_951800085.1 of Comarum palustre. Classification (NCBI taxonomy): domain Eukaryota; kingdom Viridiplantae; phylum Streptophyta; class Magnoliopsida; order Rosales; family Rosaceae; genus Comarum; species Comarum palustre. The sequence goes on from OX637575.1 coordinate 9,501,696, forward strand.
GCTTATTGATGTGGATCCAAATCAAGAAACAGACGACGACTCTTCTGATGAACAAATGCATAGATTGCTAGAAATTAATTCTGACTCCGAAGAAGATTCATCGGATGATTCCGATTATGAGCCTTCTTAGTTTGAATTTGTAATACAAATTGATGTGTGCTTTATATGCTATAAGCTGTTGAATTCATAATTTAGTTTAATTTTGGTGATATATGAACAGGAAATTGGTATGGTTACATTAAACAACCTGTTTTTTAATGTATTTTTCATTTTTATCCGACGAAATATGCCGTATTTCGTCGGCCAAAATAGTTTTAGCCGACGAATTATATCATTTTTCGTCGGCTAAAACTATCTTAGGAGATGAAATATGATGTATTTCGTCGGCTAAAACTATCTTGGCTGACGAAATAATTGGCATTTCGTCGGTTAAAACAATCTTAGCCGACGAATACCCTAATTTTTCGTCGGCTAAACTATAAACCCTATACTATAGCCGACGAAAAATTAGGGTATTCATCGGCTAAAGTTAAATAAATAAAATAATTTATATCACTGTTTGCGTCTTATCGATTTGAAACTATTTGTAGTTGAAAGTCCGGGCAGAATACGTAATTTAGATGGTCAAATTACCGTTTCTTTGCATTTAGGGGTTTGACTCACGGGATTGACCGTCCTGGTCGAGTCTTTAACCTTGTCGGATCAAGCTGAAAATTTACCCAAACACATGTTTCAACATAATGATGATATCTAACGGTCGGATTTTCGTTTCACAAGATTAAACATATAAATTAGAGATAAATTTAATAAATTAGTATAAAAAGTACTATAGCCGACGAAATATTAGTAAATTCGTCGGCTATAGTATTGTAAATAGCCGACGATTTTTTTTTAAAATTTGTCGGCTAAAGTTGAACTATAGCCGACGAAACACATAGTTTTAGCGGACGAATTTTTTATCTCATCGGCTATACTTCTTCCTATATATCAAAACCCAGCGACAGAACCCTAACATTTTCTCATTCTTTCCCTCTCTCTTCTCGGCCTCCACTCCATCTGCTCCCTCTCCTCTCGGCCTCCACTCCGCTCCTCCGCCTCCCACTGCCACTGCCCTCTCCCAAGCAATTAAGGTATGCGATTCAATGTATATACTGAATTATATAATTATTTTGAATTATTGATGTATATATTGAATTGAAATTTTTGTTAATTTGGTATATTTATTATTGAAATTGTGAATATTTAATAAATTTGGTATATTAAAATATTAATTAGTATATTTAATATATTTTTTGATAATGTTGTTGAAATATTTGATATAATTTGGTATATTAAAATATTAATTGGCATATTTAATATATTTGTGATAATTTTGTTTATTTTTTATAATTTGGTATATTTGTGTATTAAAATATTAATTGTTATTAATTTGGTATCTTTAATAAATTTGGTATATTAAAATATTAATTGGTATATTTAATATATTTGTGATAATGTTGTTAATTTTTTATAATTTGGTATATTTGTGTATTAAAATATTAATTGTTATTAATTTGGTATATTTATTAAATTTGGTATATTAAAATATTAATTGGTATATTTAATATATTTGTGATAATTTTGTTAACTTTTGATAATTTGGTACATTTTTGTATTAAAATATTAATTGTTATTAATTGTACAAATTAAAAGCTAGAAGTCTAATTATTTAATAAAGAGGATGAAAGGCTTGTTTAGTAAAACTAAGGGTTCAAATGGCCAAAGGTCTGAATCGTTTGAGGGAACGTCTTGCAACCCTCAAGCGTCGTTTCAAGGCCCAATGACAGCCCGACTTGCGTCCCTTCTGGACCCGACGCAGAGACAGCCGGGGGCCACACATTCCTCCAGGCAGCCGGATGTCCCTCTCTCCTCGAGGCAGCCGGACGCCCTCGGTCCTCGAGGTAGCCGAGCGTCCCTCACTCCTCGAGGCAGTTGTGGCCTCCAACTCAGGCGGAGGTGTCTGCACCACGTATGTCTGAGATACACAGGACACTGGGGTGAGTTTAATATACTGTTTCGGAGGGTGAGTCTTCTGGGTACAGATGCCGCCACCTCTTCTCTATCTTTCATGGTTGATACCGGCATTACCGGCAGTCGATGACTCATGGGCGCTGATTTATCCACTGCCCCCGTAGGTAACCCCATCAGCGGCGTATATGTTCGTGCCTTTTGGTACGGATTTAATTTCTGTGAGGGTATCATCATCGGCGACAGAGTAGGAATCCGTCACGTCCGCCCCAACGCCCTCAGGTAATGATATATAAATAATTTGTTTTCTTATAATGTCATAATAAGAATAATCTATTAATAATCAATTTATGATAGGCACCGTCGGAGCCAAGCCGACAAGGAAGAGGAGAGGTCCCGTCACAGGGAAGGCTCTCGAGAATACCGTGAGTACCTCGGGAAGGATCGTCATCGATACTGACGGGGTTGGGAATGTAGTATCGGGCGGGAAGACGAGAATGTACTCCGGCCATGTGGGAGCGCTCATTAGAGATAGAGTCCCTATGTTGTGGTCAGACTAAGAGGAGGTCCCACAGGAGGTTAAGGACATGGTGCACAACGCAATGTCGGTAAGTATAAAAAATTCACAATTAATATTATGTATTACATTGTGGATTTATGAAAAACTAAAATAATAAACGTTTTAATGCAGGTGTGGTTTGACGTTCCCCAGCACCTGAGAAACACCTGGGCGGACGTTGTGCATGGGGGAAGATACGTTGGAAAGTTAATAAAAAACAAAATTGTATGTGTAATTAATAATATTTATAATTTTTTTGTAATCCCTATCCTTATCCTTTTGTAATCATATAGGATTTGATATGCTTTAAGATCTTCATTATCGGATCCTACAAGTTAGAAGACTGTTGTATATATATTGTACCATTATTGACATATCAAATACAAGTAAATATTCACCAATATCAGTTTTATTATGTATACTTGTACATATACATGCTCATTATGTATTTACACACGTACATTGATACATTCAGATGGGAAGTGAATAATGCGATCTGTACAATGACTAGATAAATCTTATTTTCCAGGCAATTGAGATACTTGGTGTGATCTGTTCATGCCAATATAAACCTGAATATCCAGGTGAAATATTTGGCTTAAGGATCATGATCCGTGAAATTAGGTCAAAATGATTAGAAGACACTGATTCTTTCAAGTTTTTTTTTGTTTTTATAAGAAAGAAGGAAACAAAGAAAAATATTACAATGTGATGCGGGTAGCCAAATCCTAGTTGGTCGAAGAGGAATACTCTAGCAATGGAGGAAGGCAAGGGCTGGTTTCACTTTCTTCTTCCAGTGATGTTGTGTCGTTGCATCTGCAGCAAAATTGATTTCCCTCAAGACATAATTGAAGCTAATGTCTTGGAAATCTCGTGCAATTCTTCTGATATCTTCCACAATTTGATTAAGTCTCCATGGTGTGGTGCATTTCTTGTTTACTACATCAATAACAAGCTTGGAGTCGCCTTCAACAATAACTCTGGTGAGTCCCTCATTTCTTGTAAGAATGAGACTATCTCTTAGAGCTGTGGCTTCCGTGGTTGGTATATTTACTGAACAAATGTTGTGAGTTGTGGTGATAATTTGAGTGTCATCCAAGTTTCTGATGATTGCACCACAAGCAGCAGATGATCGAGTAACCGATCCATCCAAATTGATTTTGAGGTAGGATGCAGGTGGAGGTTGTCATTTGATGTCTTCAATGTTTCTAGAAGAACCTCCAATGTATCCAGGGTTGTGATCTTTGTAATTCTTCTCAACAACAGCTGCTGCAGAGATGATAGACTGGAGAGTAGATTTGCTATTCCTGAAAGTAGCATCATTTCTAGCTTTCCAGATCATCCAACAAATGGTTAACACAGAAGAGAAAAACATCTTTATTATAGTGTTCACCTTTGAATAAAAGATTGAGCTTTTGTAAGAAACTGTTATTTCCTACTAAACTTTTGTTAACATTGACTAAATGTCTGACATTCGAAGAGAACTCACAATCACCAAAAAGGTGATCTAAGGTTTCATTATCCGAGGAGCATATATAGAGGGCTGGTGTTATCCTGAAGCTGACTTCATCTTGTGAGTCTATCTTTTGTTTTTAATTGGGTGAGGTAGAATCTAATCATATTGAGGGTTTTCTTTAGGTTGTTTCCTGAAAGATTGAAACTGCCATCGATTTGGTTGCAAGGGAGGAGGAGAAGCTCGGTGGCTAGATCTATGTTCCACCACGGCGGCCACCACCCGGTATCTGCGGCGGCTTTGGACTTGAGTCTACCAGACCCTAGGGGAGCGATATGGAGAGCGGCGCGTGACGCGCGTGTGAATTGAAAGATTACCGACTTTGGAATAATGTATTACACAATTACAACGTCCTAGAAATGATTAATGAAGATGTAGTACACACTTGCAAATTGCATAATGATTAAGAACGTACATGTCTGGTTTTGCATAATAATGAAAACCGAGTACTTCCAACAATTGTGAGGGCGGTAGTTGGCCCATGGGCATCCAACCAAACCTGCAGCCTCCTTTTCTGAACGTCTCCTAATTAACATTAGTTACTAAGCATGAACATGATGAAGGGAACGTATTGTTAGGAATTCTTTTGTGCCCGAGGCTAGGGCAAGCAAAACAATGAAGCTACCACCGGTAATTGACCGCAGGTAATAAACATATTGCTTATCATGATCGGTTGAATATTAAACAGCATGCTGCAGTAGTACATAATGGTTTATCATCTCATGACTAATCAAATAACACTACAAAAATTAATTCAGTTAGCCACGGCCGATTGCCTTTGTCAAAAGCCAGTTTGTCATCGTAAAAGGGTAACAGCGACGGCTTGGCAATGACATTTTTGTTGTCGCCGTTGAGGGCGTGGCCACTGCTCTAGACTAAGACAATGAGCCGTCGCCACCGCATTTGCGTCAGCACATGACGACTGCAAAGGTAGTCGTTTATTTGGCCACGGTAAGTGGCGACTGCTTGTGCCGTCGCAATTCACCCATTGGCAACGGCATATCTGCCATCGCTAACTTTTATTCATGGATAAAAAAACCTAGCAAGCATATTAACTTGCCAGATTTTTTTGTTTGGAGAAAAACACTTCAAAAAGAAATTAAACATACTAAAAAGAATTGTTACATTCAATTAGAGTCCTTAAATGCCAATCTTACCTTAAAAGAACTATCAATCCAAGCATATCAAACAGTAATTTACAAGTGTTTCTACCAAATAGTTCCTTGACATAAGCACAAAACCAAGTGCAACTAACTATTACAAAGCCTCCAGACTTTTTGTATTCCTTCAATTCCATCTTGTAAGTCTCCTTAGATTCAACAGCCTAGTCATTCCACAACTTCCTATCTTCCTCACTCAATTCTTATACCCAACAACAACACAATGATTAGTTTCTATTTCGATCAATGAAAAAGGTCATTAAAATGAAAAATTGAGAATGTCTATGTTCGGTTTATGATCAACCTAAACATGTTTTGAAAAATCAATTCTACTGCAATCAAAACAATCAAACCGTAGCATAGTCATAGAATGTAGAATTTGTTGATGCAGACCTTTAACTTCAAAAATTTATATCTTCATCTAGAAAACTTATTTTTAAGAGATTCTAGTTTTTGAATGATTATTAAGAAGTCTACTAAAACTTTTGTGAAGATACTAACTGTAAATTCGGAACCAAAATGTACAGGTTTTAATAGAAAAGGTAACTTGGTCCAAACTTGGAAAACTAACTTGCAGGAATCTGCTGATTCAGAACCTTAACTTGGAAAAATTATAACTTAATCTACAGAAATCTTTTTCAAGAAATTCAAACTCCTAAATGATGTATAACATTTGTACTACACTTTTATGAAGATTCTAACTTCAAAATCTCAATTAAAATGCACAGATTTTTTGTAACAAGACAGCTGTGTCGAACTAAGAAATATTGATATGCAGAATTTTCCACTACAGATTCTCTTTTTTGAAAATCATAAGTTAATCCAGAAAAATCCTTTTGAAGTGATTCAAATCCTGGAATATAACTTAAAATTTATGCCACAACTTTCATGAAGAAACCTATGTCAAATAACCAACCTAAGTGTAGAGAATTTAGCAATCAAGTGACGGACTCCAAACTCAAGAAAAACTAAATTACAGAATGAAGACCTCTACTTTTAAGCCTCAAAGGACCAATGAAATCCACCCATGTGGGTTTGGTCTAGTGGTCGGGGCTAGGTCCATCTTGTTGGGCGAATGTCACAGTGATACTCCTTGTAGTAAGGAGGTCACTGGTTCGATCATCCGCATGGTAAAGAATCTCATGGGGAGAGCTCTAACCTTAACCCCTCTAGCGGCTCGGAGTGGTAGCTCACTCGACTACTATTTTCGGAACCTGGAAAGGACAAATGAAATTGCATGAAACTACACACATATAAAGACTAAATCTTAAGTATATGCAAATGGTTTCACCATTGAATGTCTAAAACAAAAGATATGGTTGCTAGAAATAAACTAAATGATTATGTTATAGAAAATTACTTGATCAAATATTGCAGCAGTGTGCAAGTCTAAGATTCCTAATCAGTTCTATAGAAGTTTAAATGCTCTAATAGGTGTTTGAATCACTTCTAATATCTTGCTATGTAACAAAAAAGAAGAATCATAACTCACACAGTAGCGTAGAAACTACTCATGACACCTAAATTCTGTTTGGTAAAGGATCGAATCTTAAGCTAATTTAAAAACAACATCATCATATACTTAGCTGACGATTTACATTTATTTCGTCGGCTAAACTTTCCACGGTCAAACTTTTTTGACCAACGGTTTAAGGTTTAGCTGACCAAAATTTTGCGTAATTTCGTTGGTTATAGTCCTAGACTATAGCCGACGAAATACCCGTAGTTGGCTATAGTCTAGGACTATAGCCGACAACATATTTTTATTTCGTCGGCTAAAGGTATAACCGACGATCTTTTCATGACGACACTAAAGCTGACAAACCTTCGTCGGCCAACGAAATTTTGTAACAGACCGATCAAAAAATTTTGTCGGCTATAGTATTTGTTCTCAGGGACAGATCTATCGCTAACCAGACTGGGACTCAAGTCCCATCCAAAATTTTGAAGAAAAAAAAAATCCTACATGTATTCTTTCATGTGATTGTAGTCTTCTTGGGCTGAGTCCCACCCAAATGATCCAAGTCCCACTAATTTGAGTCATTAGTATTGTGTAATTTGTGGGCTACTGTCCAAGTATAGGCCCATCTTTTAAGGTTTTTTATTAACAAAAAAGAGAGAATAGTCTATTTTTACCGAACCTATCTCTTTCTTCTTGTCACGCAGCAGCCCGCAATCCCAACATGATTGAGTTCTCCAATCTCAATTCCACCCAATCAAGTGATCAACCTATTAAACAAGTCTTTCAATCTCATCTTTAATTCTCCTCTTCCGTAAGTAGTCAATTTTATATATTAACTAAATTGAAATTGCAGATTTAAGGCAAAAGAAGTTTATAGTTGGTTGAAAAAATATCTTATTAACTTTCTATAGAATTGTTCTTGACTTCTTGTCTTTTAACTATTGCAATCTTATTGAATAGGTTGTCGTCTTGTTGATCTCAAATTCCTAAAAGAATCAAAACTGATTGTTTGGGATTCTTGCTCTGCTTAATGAGGTTCTTTTTTATGGAGTAGCATACTATTGATATTTTTGTAATAAAAAATTTGAAGTTTCAGGCACTTGTAAGGTTAGATTTAGTCAAAAGAGATAGGTTTTATATCTATATATTTTCTATTCATTTAGCTTCTTTCTTACATCTAGACATTTTTAAGAATTTTGTTTTACATAAACTTGTATTCGAGGGCTCACTGTGTCCCCCCGTGTTTGTGTATCATTATTTTTAATCTATAATATTTCTCTCGTACTGTCGAGTTTTTATATTTTATTTTTTTATGATGAAAAGTCAAGTCTCACCCTACTTCAATTTTTGGATCTGTCACTTTTGTTCTGGTAGTGGTAGTTGTAGATCATCGATCATGCGTTCATATTATATATATACAGATGTGTGTGTATGCATATTTAGTTTCATACATACACCGATTTATTCCATGAGAATTAGTTTCATCAAATTTATTCATTTTTCCAACTATATTTAGCTATTGCCAATAATCAACGCATTTGAACAGTATATTATACCCCAATATGAAAGCATATATATATAGCTCTCCTTAATTGACTACTAGCTTAGTCATAATTAACCATATATATATTTGTCCAAGCTAGTAGTAGATCCTAATCATTCCAGTCAATTAATACGAACCTTGAGGTCTTGTCATCTACAAATTAAGGTTGCTAATCCTCCACGAAATTAAGGTTGCTAATCCTCCACGAAATTAAGGTTGCAAGCAAGAGGGAGCTTATAAATTGAGACTTGAAGTAGCTCCAAAATCATTGGTTAAGATTCTAGCTCTACTTAATTGACTACTAGCTTAGCCATAATCAACCAATTAGACTTCAACTTCATCCTACACAAGTAACACAACCAAACAAATCTGAAACGGATTCCCTTGATCAAAACGCATGTACAGATCGAATTTGCGTTTCTACTGTAGGCTAGTTTAATTAGGGTTCTAACATAAGAGGTCGAATAACGTACTATAGAAACATATGTTTATATAATTATATACACATACACAAACATATGTATATAAATAGCAGAGCCGCTCACCTGCGGGACGCGTTTTAAGGGACAAAAAGGGACATCTCCCTTACAGCCGTTGGATCTTAAATGAGCAAATCCTATGGTTTTCATTGCAACATCAATTTCAACTCCCATTGTTCATGTCTTCTCCTCTCTTCTAAAGCTCCGCCTCTCCCACCATGTGCAGATCTATTCACTTTCATCTTCTCCAACATCTCTCTGAGACTCTGACCCCATGTTATCTAAAATCTCCTAATATACTTCAGTGTCTTGGTCATCTATTATCATGAGATTGATCCTATGGGAGGAGGAGAAAGGATATGATGCGAGGTTTTCAAGAATTACAGATGTGAATGTGATGAAGATGAGAAGAGGGAAGTGGATGCACAGATATGGGTATAATAACATGTGAGGCTAAGGGCAAAGAATAGCATGAAACTGGGTTTGTCTGTTATGTTTTAGACTGATTCCTCAATATCTTAGCTTGTCACCACAAATTGCCAAGCGCTGTAGAAAAGGAATTTGTTCATGTAATGACCAGAGAAAAACAAACCCATATTCGCAAAGTTTGGGTAACTGGCCATTATCAGAAGACTATTGCCGAAAAGAAATCTCAGAAGAAGATGAAGAGATCTGGACTTACAGAGTTTGAAATGAGATGAAGGAAGAAGATGGAAAAATGAGAAGAATAGATGTTGCAATGAGAACCATAGGATTTGTTCATTTATGATCAAACGGCTGTGAGGGATTGTTCCTTTTTGTTCCTTAAAATACGTCCCGCAGGTGAGCGGGTCTGATATAAATAGTACAACGCGTCCTTATGAAAAGTCCAGATCGATCAATTGTGCGTAGCTTCTTTAAGACGTAAATGATCTCATTAACAATCAATAATTCAAGATATAAAGCAAGTTGATTATTCTTTAATCATCATCGTCTACTATATGTGAGTCACAGAACAAAACCAAGGAAATATATAGAAGCATATATATGGTACAATTAATCGTTCAGATCGAATCTTATAGAGAGCGACAACTGACGTCAACATAAATATCATTTTTAAGATGAAATTTGACACTTACTCAGCTCTTTAATGTTTATATATATATATCATGAGTGTAAATTTACCGACCATCTTTATTTGACCATTCAAGTGTCAATCATCATTTTACTATATTGGCACATATTTTTTTAAATAATTAAACTTTATTCTTAAAAATCAAATAAACAAGTGTCAATAGAATAAAGTGATAGACACTTAAGTGGGTAAATAAAAGTGACCGTCAAACGTATATCATATATATCACTCTAAATGTTTCTCAATGGAGAGGATCACTGCTTCGTACTTGATTGATTTTTATAAAAATCTTATTAATTTTCTAGTCGACACTTTTATTTTTGAATTTTATAACATATTTAGGCCTTTTTTATATACTTGAATGAAAAGAGAATTGACACAAAACGTTTAAATTTAGGTTATAAGAACTAAAAACATATATCCTAATGTATGTACATACACATCCTCACTAGGGATGTAAATGAGCCGGCCGAGCTGAATACTATGGTGTTCATGTTTCGTTCATTTTATTAATTTTTATCAAGCTCGAGCACGGTTTAAGCTTGAAAACTTTTTTTCATGTTCAAGCTCAGCTTGGCTTGTTTAAGCTCGAGGTGAGCTCGGGTCAACTTGACTCTTTTAGTTTAAATTTAAAAAAACATTAAATTTAAGACTATGTCATCTTAATTACTTTCTTTTTGTGGTAATTGTTAGTGTTTGATTTAATTGTTCCATAAATTGATTGTTTTATTATATTTATTTTAATTAAATAATTTGATTCTCTTTCAATCTAAAAGGAAGTAATATAAAGAATAAAAGATTTGGATTCAGAAAAATATATTTTACATATAATATTTTTTTTAAAGTTAAGTTTTAAAAACAAGTTGTTCACAAGCTAAACGGGTCGAATACAATCTAGTTCAAGCTCAGCTCGTTTTTTTTGTCAAGCTCAATATTAAGCTCAAGTTTGATTCATATATCTTACGAGCATGTGTCGAACAAGCTAAAAACCTAACCGAACGTGAATCGAACACGAGCAGCTCGAACCTACTTACAACCCTATATTCTTGTTGTGAGGAATCCTCACAAGAACGTACATACACATCAGGGTCCTCTATAAATAATATTTTGCCTCTTTCTAAAGTAATACTCGTAATAACAGTGGCTGTCTAAAGTTATATGTCATATCTTACCTAGTTTGTTATCTATTTCCTAATGTAGCAGCGTCAAAAGATTCAAAATACATCGAGGATTATATTTCTTACCTAATATGACATATCACTAGTGTGTTACATCAGGACTTTTGTCGCCTCTCTCTTTCATGACCTTGTCTTTACCAAATATGCAAATCTAACCAAATCCAATTTCGCACAATTAAAGAAAACAATTTGTAATCCTAAGTTTTGTTTATTAGTTATTTCGATTCCTCTAATACCAGTTTCAAGGTTACTCATGGTATCGATGGGTGGATAATGAGTAGGCAAGAGCTTGTTCAGCACTCATATGTACCGTAGAATTGAAACGTACCATATTTATGTGTCTTGTTTCTTTCTGACATGCTCACGCAATTAGCTCCTCGCAAGGAGGGAAGAGGAATATATGTCGTCTGGGAATCGAAGGCAATTTAAAGTTTAAGAAGATGAATAGCATTGCTATATAGATCAGCTGATACTGTTGTTTCGACGTCAGAACAGTCTCTGTTTTTATTTACAATCGAGCTAAAAGACTGAAACCTGTACATGCATTATTGAACTTCATTAGATCGAGGAGGAAAATTGAGTTTGAGACACGATCGAGTTTAAGTTTTATGAATAATCTTCATCTAAAGAATGGTAAAAACTTGCTCATAGGGTTTTTGCTAAAAGTGTATGGCTTCCGTCTGGCGGCCTGTCAATCGACGTTGTCGTCAGACGGGATATGTCGGTGGATCGTGGTTCTCTTGATCAGAGTATTCTTGCTCTTGATCAAGGTAATTGGTTCCAGGTAGCATGGGGATCATGGTTGCGGGGTAGGTTTGGCTTCGGTACCGGTAGGACGAAGCGGCATAACTGGGTTGAGGAGGAAGAGGATGTTGGGGTGTAAGATCATTGTCTTGTTGCTCATAGACGATGTTTCATGGTTCATCTGTTATTGGTCGGAGACACGAGTCACGATCTGGGTAGGATGACTACCAAATCATTGTCTTGGTTTAAATGAGGTGGAGGCACGCTAGCGGTGACTAGATGTTGGTGGTGGCTCAGAGCTAGTGGGGGCACGAGATCTGATGCAGGTGGTTGCGAGACGATGTAGAAGACATGTCGACACCGATGACAGTCCAAAGTATGCAGATCCAGCCCAGTTTCAGTGGTGGTAACCCAAGGTAGACGACAATGATCCAATGGAGCGCTTTAATCAGTATTGGGTCGGGCCCTACTTTATGTTTGTGAGATCCATGTTGTCATGGTGTGTGTTTGGGTTTGGGCTCACTTGTTGGGGCTTGCCCAAACTATTGTCTTTTTTTTTTACAGTTTTTACTTATTTGAGTTATTTAGTTTGGTTATGCTTTATGCGAGCAATAAATCCCTATATTTTGTTGTGTAAGGCGAGTCGGGCTGCAGTCTTGTGTATGCACTTAAAGTGTCTTGTCTACTCTAGGTATGCAACGAGTTCCTTGCTTTCTCAAATAGTCATTGTCGTCTAGTGGTAGGGTGAAGCTGAGTGTCGTCGGATTTAGACTTCGACGACAACATAAGTGGGAAACTGATTTAGAATTGGATATTAGGATGTGTAAACGTATTACATATCTGATGTTCTTGCCAGAATGTCACCGTAATTTCAAAGCAAATAGAGTCGCCATAAGAGAAGTACTCTTTGCTAGTTGGTATCTGGTTGAGTACATGAGTATTGTAAAGGTTTCTGATATTATTTCAAGTCTTTGTAATTCGGGGTTTATGCTCAATGTCTCCCCCTTATATCAACATTTTCATTAATCGAGGCTTGTAGGCAGCCGCACCAGCCTTTTATAAAATAAAAAATAATGGTAAAATCTTTAGCAATTATTCATGTAGAAGTAAATTTTGATGATTAAGTGGATTCCTCCATTTCATTTTCTTCAATCTCCTCATTTGGTGCATGACAACTTAGAGTGCAGTGGTGGAATTGTTTGACCCGTATTTCTCAAATGCATTTTAAATCCTCACATATCTTTCGAGAAGAAAACAAGGTTGATGATTTATTAGTCAAACACGGTACCACTTTAACTGATCTAGTTTGGTGAGATGTGATTCCTCCCTTCATTGTATTAGCTTGCACTAATGATCGTTTCAGTCTCTCTCAGTTTCATTTTTTTAGTTAGTTTTTCTTTACTATATTTGATTTCCTTTTAGCTTCGTCCCCCTCTTATTATGTCTTTTTATTAATAATAAGAGAGATAAGGAGGTTTTTGCATCTCTTATAGCTTTCTGAAGAAAAAAAATGATTAGATCAACGCTTGAATCACTTACTTATTATAATATCCAACCCAATAACTTACATTAACTTAAATGTTCATGAATTAGTGATTTCATAAATTACATGAGTTAGTAGCTCTTCGGTTACAATGTATTAAGACAGGAGTTACACAAAAGAAATGGACGTTATTTGGAGTTATGGTGTCATGAGTTACTGGAGTTACATAAAGCATCATTATAGGAGAGCACTAATGAGTGTTCCTCCTTAAGCCTATAAAAGAATATGTCATTTGCTCATTCCTCAATCCAATCTAAGAAGAATATCCATCACAAGCATCATCTTCCAAGTTGAGAATAGTGTCCACTCCAACTTGAGAGTGTAGTGTAGATGATAGTAAAACAAGTGCGAGAGAGTGTTTCCTTCAAGTAGTGTTCTTGAAGTGTACTCATTCTTATAGTGGAAGTTCTTGTTGTTGCTGTCTCGTGGACGTATGCACATTATCGAACCACGTTATATCTGGTGTTCACTTTCCTCCATCCTTTATATCTTTGCATATTTATCTATTTTGGGGTTTGAGTTGTCACTTCTATTGTATTATTTTTCCAACAGTGGTATCAGAGCACTGTTTATAGAGCGTGGGTGTAAAATGAAATGTTCAAGGAGTACTATGGTTCTACTCACCTACTAAACTTGGATCACATGGAAGTCACGAATGGAAGACATCCTCTATTGCAAAGATCTGCATGAGCCTATCATAGAAGTTGAGGCTAAGCTGGAAGACACCTCAGATACAGATTGCACAAAGACGAACCGCAAAGCAATCAGTTATATTCGAGAGTGGATGGATGATAGTGCGTTCCACCATGTGGTGAATGAGACCGATGTGCATGAGTTATGGACAAAGTTGGAATCATTATTCGAGAAGAAGATCGTCGTCAAAAAATTCTTTCTAATTAAAGAGTTTGTCAATATAAAGTATTGTGATGGCTTAAAGGTCACTGAACTTGAATAATTTCAAAAGTTCAATTAATCAATTAACCACTATGGGCATGATGATTGATGATGAATTACAAGCATTGTTGTTGTTTGGGTCGTTGCCGGATAATTAGGAGACTTTTGTAGTCACGGTAAGTAACTCTGCTCCAGATGGTAAATTAACCATGAATAATGTTAAAAATAACATCTTGACTGAAAAGATTAGAAGGAAATCTTCAACCTCTGAAAATAGTCAAGTATTTATGGCGGATAATAGAGGAATAGCAAGAGTAAAGGACCCAAAAATCATGGAAGGAAAGCAAGCAGTTCGAGGACAAGATTCAATAGAAAATGTCATCATTGTGACATCTTTTGTCACATGAAAAAAACTGAAACAAATTAAATAATAAGAAAAAGGAGAACACTATATCTACTAAAGGAGGGAAGACAAAAGTACCACTGCCGCTCTCATATCACATGAGGAATGTGAAGTTCTTTGTCTTAAAGGTGAATGCCTACATATCAATGATTCATCTAGTTCTGATGTTGCATGGATCGTTGATTCTGGTGCCTCTTTCCATGTCACTTCACACATGGAGTTCTTTACTGCATACAAAGGTGGTGACCTTGGGATTGTGAAGATGGACAACTAAGGTTATGCTAAGATTGAAGGAATTGGAGATATTTGTTTTGAAACCAATTTGGGCTGCAAGCTTTTGTTGAAAGATGTTAGACACATTCCTGGTCTACGTCTCAATTTAATGTCAATCGGTGTGCTTGATCGGGAAGGATATCATCATTATAGATGTGATCAAAAGTGGAGGTTTATCAAGGGATCACTAGAGGTGTCTAGAGGAAAGTTGTGTTGTACCCTCTACAAGACTTACGACAGTATATGCAAAGCGAAGTTGAATGTCGCAAACGACTCTTCCCTAAGTCTATGGCACAAGAGGTTAGGCCACGTGAGCAAGAAGAGATTACAAGTTCTAGCAAAGAAATCTTTCATTCCCTTTGTCAAATGTAATTATCTTGACTCTTGTGATCATTGTTTGTTTGGTAAGCAATATAAGGTTAGTTTTGCTAATACATTTTCCAAGAAGGAAAATATTTAGACCTAGTACACTTAGATGTGTGTGGTCTCATGGAAATTGACTCACTATGTCATAACAAATATTTTGTTACTTTCATTGACGATGCTTCTCGAAAGGTTTGAGTTTATTTGTTAAAATCAAAAGCCCAGGTGTTACAAACCTTCAAGAAGTTTCATGTCATGGTTGAGAGGAAAACATGGTGAACCTTCAAGTGTCTACGCAGTGATAATGGTGGAGAGTACACTTCGAACGAGTTCAGAGGTTATTATTCAAAGTATGCATTAGACACATTAAGACAGTACCTGGCACCCCACACCATAATGGTGTAGCGGAGAGGATGAATAGCACCATTCAGGAGAAAGTGAGAAGTATGCTGAAGACAACCACATGCTATCTGATCAATCTAACATTATGTGTACAGCTAAGCCTGAAGACCCTAGAGAGTGTATGGACCGGTAGGAGCGCTTCATAATTGCACTTGAGAGTGTTTTAGTGCTAAACATTTGCACATGTCCCAAAGAAGGAAAAAATGAAACTAGATGACAAGGTCATACCATGTATCTTTCTTGATTATGGTAGTGAAGAGATGTGGTACTGTCTATGGAATCTGATAACCAAGAAGTTGTTCAGAAACAGAGATGTGGTGTTCCATGAGGATCAGACTATTGGGGATTTTGGTACGAAGACACTTGAAAATGTAGACAACCTCACTTATTCCTCACTTAAAGAAGAAGCTGTAGATGTCGCGAATGATGTGACAAATGAAGCTGCAAATGCTGTGAATAATGTCGCAAATGAAGCTGCAGATGTTGCGAATGATGAAGGTGAAGCTGTAGAGACCACAAATGATGTCCAAGAGGCTGCGAATGATGATCAGGCTGCCTCGAATGATGATCAGGCTGCCGCGAATGATGATCAGATTCAAGAGGATCATATTCAGAATGGGAGCCTAATAAAGAGCAACAGCAGGCGAATGCCCAAGTACCAGTTCGAAGATATCGAAGAGCGCCGAAGCCAAGCTTCTCAAAAACATTTTGCTCACTAGTGATGGAGACAATCCATATTTTAGATATATTTTGTTGACCAGTGATGGAGAGCATAATGCTTTGAGGAAGCAAAGGCTCATGCATATTGCGACAAGTGGATGTTAGTTATGAAGTCTGAGATGGAGTCTTTGATGAAAAATGACACCTATAAGTTAGTAAAGCACTGAAAAATAAATGGGTGTTCAACCTGAAGGGGGATGAAAACGACAAGTTGACTAAATTCAAAGCCTGATATGTTGTCAAAGGTTTCAGGAAAAAGAAAGGAGTCGACTTTGAGGAGATCTTTTCACATGTTGTCAAGATGACATTTATTAAAGTTATTTTGAGCATGGTACCTAGCATGAATCTTGAGGTGGAGCAGTTAGATGTAAAGACTGCATTCCTACATGATGATTTGGAGGAGGAAATATATATGGAGCAACTTGAAGATTTTAGGATTGAAGGCAAGGAGCTCATGGTTTGAAAATTAAAGAAAAGTCTGTATAGGCTGAAGCAAGCGCCAAGACAATGGTACAAGAAATTTAACTTTTTCATGGTGAGTCATGGGTGCAAGAGAACTAATGTAGACTCATGTGTATATATTCATCGATTCGCTGGTGGTAAATTTATTATTTTGTTCTTTTATGTTGATAATATGTTGATTGTGGGGCGTGTAAGATGTTTTTATGATTTGCAAGTTGAAGGAAGATTTATCAAAGTCTTTTAACATGAAAGAGTTAGGTCCAGCTAAGTAGATTTTGGGCATGAAGATAACCTGTGACAGGAAGACAAATAAATTATGGCTGTCACAAGAGAGGTATGTTGAACACGTTCTTGAAATGTTCAATATGAAAGAAGTCAAGACAGTGAGCTCACATTTAGGTAATCACTTCAAATTAATCAGATTACTATGTCCAACTACACAAGAGGAGAAAGACAAGATGTCAGGTATCCCTTATGCATCAGTTGTTGATAGTCTTATATATGTCATGGTATGTACTCGCCCGGATATTGTTCATGCAGTTGGTGTTGTTAGTAGATATTTATCTAATCTTGACAAAGAGCATTGAGAAGCTGTTTAGTGGATACTCAAATACTTGAGAGGCACCTCAAAGTTGTATTTGTCTTTTGGTGGTTCTGAACATGTTTTGGAGGGTTTTACAGATGTAGATTTAGCTGGTGACCTTGATAACAGAAAATCCACTTCTGAGTACTTATTTACATTTTGTGAGGGAGTTGTGTCATGGCAGTCCAAGTTACAGAAGTGTGTTACATTATCTACCACTGAAGCTGAGTACATAGCGGCGAATGAAACGGGCAAAAAAATGATTTGGCTACATAGGTTCATTCGCGAGTTTGGTGTGAAGCAAGAAAGTTATGTGGTGCATTGTGATAGTCAAAGTTCTATTCATTTAAGAAAGAATTCAGTTTCTTATCCTCGCACCAAACACATTGATCTCTTCTACCATTAGATAAGAGATGTAGTGTCAAAAAAGCTATTGTAGTTGAGGAAAATTTACACCAACAAGAATATTTCTGATATGTTAATAAAAGTTGTGTCACAACAGAAGTTGGAGTATTGCAGCAAGTCTATTGGGATGGACTTCAAGTAAAAATCTCATATCATATTACCCCGGGTTAGTCTAGAGGATGAGATTGTTATAATATCCAGACCAATGACTTACACTAAATGTTCATGAGTTAATAGTTTCATAAGTTACACAGAGTTAATAGCTCTTCTGTTACAATGTATTAAGACAGGAGTTGTCCAAAGAAAATGGATGGTTATGTGGAGTTATGGTGTCATGAGTTATGAGAGTTAAATGAAGCATCATTATGAGAGAGCACTAATGAGAGTTCATCTTTAAGCTTATAAAAGAAGAGGTCATTTGCTCACTCCTTAATCCAATCCAAAAAGAGTCCATCACAAACATCATTTTTCAAGTTGAGAAGAGTGTCCACTCCAAGTTAAAAATGTAGTGTAGTTGATAGCAAAAACAAGTGTAAGAAAGAGAGAGTTTTCTTCAAGTAATGCTGTTGAAGTTGTGTATTTATTTTTATAATAAAAGTTCATGTTGTTTGTATCTCATAAACAGAGACATATTATCAAACCACGTTATATCTGATTTTTATTTTTCTCAATCTTTTATATCAGAACTTATTTATTTATCGTGGGATTTAAGTTGTCATTACAAAGGTAAGGAATGAAGACCCTAATTTTGGAAAATATCTAGGTTACGTAAGATAAACCCTAATGGGGAATTACAATATTGAATCAGTCAAAATGGAAAGAAAGGGTCTTTGTATTGGATGATTGCTTGGTGCAGACTGCCCCTCTTTCTTTCTCTGTGTGGTCACTCCCCCCATGGATTCTCCCCCGACAACAAACTAGTACCGTGGCACAGTCACACTGACCCATCTTCCCTATCTCCATCGGCTTTTGCTTCTGCGAGTAATCAACACTCCACGTGTACTTCCGTCAAAACTCCGGCCGTCTGACGTCAACCGACAGTTTCCGATCATGGTGGAGTAGCACTTGTGAAAACATAGGCAGCACACCACCTCCAAGCTAGCTGGCTCTGATAAGAATAATCACACCCGCTAGTCAAGCCTGGCATTTAGACAATTCCTTAGAGTAATTATATATACTAAGAACAATATTCACGGAATTATTAGACAATGAAATGTAATCGAACAAACACACACGTACACTCACACTCTGTCTCTCTCCAAGTTGGCTCTGCAACTAGTTGATATATATATATATATATATATATATATATATATATATATATATATATATATATATATATATATTCTCAGTGTCGCTGCAACTTGGAAGCCAATCGATGATGAGTTTAGTAGTCTTTTAGTTTGTTGGAGGATTATACAAGGATGCTTAGATGATATTTAAATTGAATGAAATTAATAGAAATATTTATGTAGTGTTTTAAGCATTAAAATAAAGAGTTGTGAAAATTTGACATCAAAAATTAGGGGTGGGTGTTTTGCACCAAAAATACGGTTACCGACCCGAATCGCACCGAACTAAAACGGTGTCGTTTCATGACAACACCGCACCGAACCACATAAAAACGGTTCGGTTAAGGTTTGAGGTTATAATTCAACCTATTTAAAGCGAATTGCACTGAATTACATTTTTTTTAATTTTTCATTGATGGAATTAGATTTGTAATATATAAAAAAATCATTTATGTTCAAGTTTGTAGTTTGCAAGTTGTTGTGTTTGCATGATAGTTAATATATGTTGATTTATTAAGTTATCAAATATGATGTTTTTGTTAGTTAGTTCATATTCTGATAATATTTGTAGACTTGTATGGACTCTAAATTGTGCATTCAAAATTTGTTCATACCTTATAGGAACTGTTAGACAAAGATTTGGATATCCCTTATTTGTTAAAATAATTAAATTGGTTCACACCGAAACCGAATCGCATGACTGCACTGAAAATTTATGTAACCGAATTATTCAAAAATCGAAAAAAACAGTTTGATTACAGTTTGAAATATTGTAAAACCGAAAAAAATGATTCGGTTGCGGTTTGGACCTTAAACCAAACCGCGTCCACCCCTATCATAAATGAGTTAAATAAAAAGTCTCACTTTAATTTTAAAACCGATAAAAACTGATATATATATATATATAAGTCCTTATCCAATGCGGACATCCGCTTCTTTCTTAAAATATGGATTTCAAACACTGGCCGTTGGATATCATTAATTGACCTTCAACGGCTGCGATTAAAACATGAGAAAATGAGGTCTGTTAAGTCATCTGGGCGGGTTTGAATTGAGTTCGACCCGGGTCGAAAAAATAGACCCATATCGGTCTCTTACGACTCAAGAACTGGGTTCAACTCAGTTAGCTCAAATCAGAAGAAAAAAGATTGAAATTTTTATCAAGAATATATGCAAATAGAGATGGGTTGGGTATTATGAATTACTCTTACCTTTTTATCATAAAGAATGTGATCGGCGAGAGATGTGAAGTGGGGATTTATTGCAAATTCTGAACAAGAAGAGCTAACCAATTTTCATAGATCGACAGTTGGAAATTAGTGATGCAGTCAAACAAAACTACAATTCAATATTTGTTCTCTCCAAAGCTCAGGGCTTGTACTTTCCTTTCGTATTTGAGCTCTACAGGATTAAGAGTGTAGTCTTTCATATTCATATTCCCAGGTTTGGAGGCTTTTCATGTTGTTTAATTTGCGAAAATTGAAAAAAAAAGTCGTATCCTTAGAGAGGTCTCTCCAATGGGTTCCCACTGTTTGTGTCTGAATTATTTGTTGAATTAATTGATGAAGGAGAAGATGGTATTGACATATCTGGGAGTGGTTTTGAAGTGTCTTGCCTTTGGTCGATAACTTGTAATTGCAGTCGCATGCATATCGGTTGGCCGTGATGTGGCTGATCTGATTGAACCAGAGAGGGTGGGAGTTGAGGGTATCGGAGAAGAAGTCGGTGTGGAGGAGATTGTCGAATCAGGGTCAAATCCACCCGTAAAACCTTTCAGAAGACCCGTTTTTCTCATGTTCTAATCACAACCATTGTAGATCAATTAATGAGATCCAAGGGCCAGCGTTTCAAATATTTTAAAAAAGAAACAGACGTCCGCATTTGAGCATATATATATATATATATATATATATATATATATATATATATATATTTAATGTAATCTATATTTTTAGTTTACATATAAACATAGAGATTTGACAAATATTTAGATTATACTTTTTCAATTTTAACCGTTTAATTCTTAAATTTTAATACATAAATTATTTTTACAAAATTTTATTTAAATTTATGACGTTAAGGTGTTTAAAATTATGAATATTAAAATTATAGACATTAAAGGTTCAGATTTGACAGATTTGATCCGTCAATTGATTCAGTTATTTAAAAATCTTAACGATTATCAAATTAGATGAAATTTTACAAAAATAATCTATATGTATATATTCTTTTAAGTATTAAACGGTGTAAATGTTGATATGCGATTGAAAAATTTATCAAATAACTTTTCATAAATAAATAAAAAATAAAGATTCATAAATAGAGTGACCATAGAAATTATAATATATATATATATTATATATATTATTATCGCGAGAGATCAGACCTCGATCCATAAACACAGAACAAAGTTTTGCAGTTGTTCTTTCCATCTCCCCTATTGGAATATATTGACCGTCTTGGGTTTCATATAGTCCGTGAAGAGAGAGAGAGAGAGAAAGAGAGAGAAAGAAGAGAATGACATTAGAATCTGTGGTGTTCCAGTCAGACCCATTTAGCTATGGAAGTAGATCTTGGGACCATGGCTTTGGTTTCGGACGAGAAGATGACCATCAAGAAGAAGGCGACGCTCAACATGATATGGTCAGCAATAATGGTGATATTGTAGGGCAAGGCCTTACGGGGTACAGTACACCGTCTCCGGTGGGAATGCAAAGTGTCAAAGACATCGACAACTCTAAATCCAATTCCAAGCCGGAAACCTGCACCGAAAACTTCAACTTTCACAAATCTTTCTCTATCCCAATCGCCGCCACAGGCCGGAGAAAGAGGCGGCGGACGAGAAACAACAAGAACAAGGAAGAGGTGGAGACTCAGAGGATCACTCACATTGCTGTTGAACGCAATCGGAGGAAGCTCATGAATGACTATCTGGCCGTACTGCGCTCTATGATGCCTGCTTCCTATTCCCAAAGGGTAAGTGATTGATGGTATGCTTTCGGGTTATGAATGAGAACACATATTCGATTATGTTTCAGAGTCTGATATATACATGGACATGTAAGAGAAATATTAATCTTTGATCGTTCTGCAAATACTGATTGCTTTTGGCTGTTTTGGCTCTAGGGTGACCAAGCATCAATCATAGGAGGAGCCATAAACTTTGTGAAAGAGCTTGAGCAACTTTTGCAATCTTTAGAAGCCAGCAGAAAAACCAACCAACAATCAGACTTGGATTTGGCCTCCATATTCTCCAGCTTTTTCACCTTCCCTCAGTTTTCGACCTGTTCGAATAAGAACGACATCCATGGCCATGGCGAGTACATCAACAACAACTTGGTGCATCCCCACGAGATAATGGGGGAGAAGCAGTCGGGGGCAATTGCAGATGTGGAAGTAACAATGGTAGAAAGCCATGCGAACATCAAAGTGCTTTTGAGAAGACACCCAAGACAGCTTTTAAAGATGGTGCTTGGGTTGCAATCTCTGCGTCTTGTGATCCTTCACCTTAACGTTACAAGCATGGATAACATGATCCTCTACTCTTTCAGCGTCAAGGTTAGTTAAAAATAAAAAGAACAGAGCAAAAATCATTAAAATATATAGTTGGTTTAATTTTATTAATTTTTTTTGATTGATTAAAATCATTTGAAGATCGCAATCAAACTCTATTCGAAGACGCTTAATACCTTCAACACCAAAGTTGCTAAGAACTTCAGATCATAAGAACACTATACATCAACACTAAAATTGATCCCATCAGTTTTAAGTTGATCGAATATTATATTGTTGTCATGTCTTATGAAAGTTGAACGGAGTTTCATATAATTGAAATTTTTGGATGATGAACAGGTTGAAGATAATACGCAGCTGACCTCAATGAATGAGATTGCTGCAGATGTGTATGAAATGGTGGGAAGGATTCAAGAAGAGGCCGAGTTCTTACCTCAATAACCCTTATCTATTGTTGGCACTATGATATTAATTTGCATGATTATATGCTTTTATGTAACTCGTTATAAACTTGTACGAACTAAGAATTGGGATTATAATTGTAATGACTAGTCGTTTCCTACATATACTCTTGCTCATGGGTCAAAAATTATACAGTCAAAACTTTTGCTGCATATCTTTTGCTTAAGAAGAACGTAAAATGCAGCAGTAAGTTGTTGCACCGTATAATTAGAAACGGTAACCACTTAGGGAGATAGTGCAACAGTTTCATAACATTTTGGTTGAAGGAGATTCCAGGAGTTTGATTGATCGCATACTCCACAAAATATAACTTCTTTGGGATTGATGTTTTCTGCTTACTCCCTTCTTTGTCTCTAAAGTTTTTGGTTTAAATCAGCTCGGAACGGGTAAACTTAGAAGTTTTAGGCCGTCATTTGGTTTTGTTGTTTGTTTCTTTCATTTAAAAAAAACAAAGAAAAAAAGACACACTCATGTGGCCAAAAGGCGGGGCCAGATTCTGAGGAGAACCAAATTCAAGGCAAATAGAGCTTTGGGACCCCTATGTATTTCAAGTCGAAGTTTCAATTGCATTCGTGAGCAAGAAATTATTAAAACTAAAGTCCAGATTAAAAATCATTTTGCCAAGATCGACTTCCAGTCCTCTCATCTGCATGGAATCACATCATAGCTGCTAGGTACCTAATCTGCCAATTTTAGTAGTTAAGCAGTAGTTGTTAGCATCCACACTTTTTTAGGTATTTCTGTTTTTGAAGATACGCCATATATACTTGCCTTCTATGTGATAGTCATTTGATTACTGTGCTTTTAGCTAATGTAATTTTTTTGGTTACATGAAAATGGTAGACGGGTTGAGTTACTATTTCGGGGTTAGAATAAGTTAAGGTTAAATTTTATTCTCATTTGATGTTTTTCATTTAATAATAGATTCAATCAGATGTCTTTTCAGACAGGTCTATCCAATTTTTACCAGACCAAATTTCATGGTAATTTAACTATAATTTAATAGTCATGTTTGTATTATTAGCAGTGTTAAGTAATTAACTAGTTTGAACATCCAGCCACACCTAACCCACATTTTAGTGTTCATGTTCTTGTTATGAACGACTGATAAGACGTTGGTTTGTTTCTTTTTCTCTGATTCTTTCGTAACCACCCTCTTTTGCTAAAACAAAAATTAAACTAGATTAATTTTGGTGAGAATCAATTTTTTTTTCTGATGCAAGGTAGGGGAAGTGTACCTAAGTAGTGATTGCCGCTATTAATCCTTGTAGTCTTGTACTATCTAACTAAAGAATATTATTAATCTGCTACATATATTTTCTAATAATGTGTGTGTGATAACTAATCCACACCAAGTCACCCACCATATTCAAAGACACCCCTCAAGTTTTGGCTATCTATGCATTTCATCCTAACTTAGTTAAATTTAATCCATACTTCACGTAATTGTATATAGTGCCAACTCTCATCTTATTCTTCGGATAATACAATGTACGTAGAGATCAAAGGTTATATATGGAACTCGATCACTTGCTGTACACATTTCAATGATATATTATTGTGTTACGATTATCAATCCTAGTTAGTTAATTCACGTATAATACGCGTACGTATTTTTCGTATTTATCAAAAGAATTTTACACGTTTTTTACACTAAATGTATAATAGCCGTATTATTCACGTACACGTATTTTATAATTAAAAAACATAATTTTGTTATTTTTTGTTTTTTTATAATAAAATATTTATTTCTTTACGCTATTTCATAAACATTCTGTGCATCCCTTGGACTCTAGTTCTATTATAGACTCAATTAATTAATTTTTTTTAGATTAATTAAGAGTTCAAAAGTGTAAAAATATCTTAATAGTGATTTATTAAAACAAATTGCACTACCAGCATAAACATTATAGCCGACGAAAAAAAACGTCGGCTAAAGTGGACTTTTAGGCGACGAAATATATTGTCGTCGGCTATAGTGTACAGACTATAGCCGACGAAATTTTAAAAGTTTATCTGACGAAATATATAATTTCGTCCACTAAAAGTCCTTATATTTCCAAATCTAGACAGCAGCTCATTTGAAAAAAAAAACAGGAGAAAAAGTTTGGGTGTTGTAGAAATTGTTGGGTGTCGTCGAAATCTGTCCAAAATTAATTTGTGAAGCTATATATAGGTACATATATGTGTATATATCTTGATTTTGAATTGATTTAAGAGTTTTATTTGAGTTATATAATATTGATTTTGAGTTTTAATTTGAGTTGAATTAATGGATTTTGAGTGTGATTGAGTTAATTGATTTTGATTTGATAATATATATGAAATTGTTGTTATTAATAAGTAGTAGATATATATATATATTATAATATTGTGTTGATGCATAGTATGAATTAATTACGTTGTTGATTATGATTGATATTGATATATAATATTGTTATGTAATTAGTAATTAGTATATATATATATATAGATATGTGCGCTAATTATTAATTTGTTATTAATTAATTGTTGTAGAATACTAAATGATTTGAAAATTTAATTAATTAATTTGAGTTATACATATATATGTTTACACACTGGAGATTCAGAGTTCCAGCAGCTGCTATATGTTTTCAGGTGATTGTTTTGTGTGATACGTTGTTCATTTAAATATCTACGCACAAACCCCTTCACTACCAGAATAAGCATCTTAGCCGACGAAAATTTTTCGTCGGCCTGTTCACCATATTCGTCGGCTAACGTCGTCGGCTAAGAAGTCGTCGGCCATAATTCGTCGGTTAAAGTTATAGCCGACGAAATAAAATCCGTCGTCGGCTATAATCCAACACTTAGCTGACGAAATAATATAAAAAATTCGTCGGCTATAATCCAACACTTAGCCGACGAAATATCAATATTTCGTCGGTTTATACGTATGACTTTGGCCGACGAAATATTAATATTTCGTCGGCTAAAGTATTTTTAAAAATTAAAAATGAAATAGAGAAAAGCCGACGAAATATAGTTCATTCGTCGGCTAAAGTATTTTAAAAATTAAAAATTAAATAGAGAAAAACCGACGAAATTTACAATATTTTGTCGGCTATGATACTTATAGCCGACGGCATTTACCATATTTCGTCGGCTAAAGGTTGTTGAAAAAAAAAACTAGTCTAGCCGACGAAATATGGTAAATTTCGTCGGCTATAGTACTTTTTATACTACAAACCCAAACAAAATTTATAAATTACCATCCAAGCAAGCTGCAAATTACAGAAACAATTTCATAACCAACAACAACACACCATCAAAAGTAACATAAACATTTTGCAATAAATTTTCAATTTATAAATTGTTAATAAACCTAAAAACTAAATAAATAATTGTTCATAAACCTAAAAAACTAAATAAAGAATTGTTCATAAACCTAAAAAACTAAATGAAGTCGATATCGTCTAAATCAATATCTGCGCCAGGATGAGATTGCTGGGGAGGTTGCGGCGGTTGAGGTAAGGGAATAGGCGTGGGCATGGGCGGAAGCGGAAGTCCCTGAATCTGTGCAGCTGAAAAATCTTGCATGTACTGGAACATCTGCTGCTGCTGTGCCTGCTGGGTGGCATATACTGCTGCATTATACTCCTGTAAAACGGCAGTATATGCTGTCTGGGCGGCCTCTCTCGCGGCAGTATATGCTGCCTGGGCGGATTGCTGTTCCCGTAACATCTGAACTTCCGCCTCAAGCTGAGTCGTTCTGCTGCTGGTCGAGGCTCCTTTTTTTCTGAAACCCGGGAGTGGTCTTCAGTACCCCCTCGCCCTTCTTTCCCAGACCCCGACAGTAGAAGTTATTTCCTCGCGGTGGGAATGCTGTGCCCATGATCCTGGCCCCAACGCTGAGATCCGAAGTGTCGACCCGGGACATGGCTTCGGACATGTCTTCCTCTTGCGTGTCAGGCCATGTCTCCCTGACTATAGCAGCCATCACCTCGTCACTAGCCTGCCTCACCCTCGCCTAATTTGATAGGAAAAAAAATTAATTAACATTTTAAAATATATATATAAATATAATTTACTAAATTTTAAAACGTAAAACGACTTACAATATCCTCCTGTGCGTCAGGATATGCCTTCTCGTACGTATAGACATACCGGTTGACCTCTGGATGTTCCCTGGCCGCCTCCTCCATCAACGATGCGAACGGTCTAGAACCGGCATGATGGTTCCTCATGTTGCGTTGCCGGTTTTGAGCGTTCACCCGGGAAACGGCCTACAAAGGAATCAAATTAGTAAAATATTTTAAAACATATTAAATATAATTCAATATAATAAATAATTATTTTTAATTACCTGTTTATGTGGGTTGTTGAATTCCGATATCAGAAGCCAACGCCACTCGTACTCCCTGAACTGGAACTCAAGGGGGGTGCCAGAACGTTCGTTCCCATGCGTAGTCCAGTGGGTCCGTAACTCGTTCTTCCACTCCTTGTACCTGTAATACGCCAAAAAAAATATAAATATTATTAATTATACATAATTTTCTTTTGTCTTTAACTTTGCAACGTACCTTCCCCCGTGCACAACGTCCGCCCAGGTGTTCCTTAGGTATTGGGGAACGTCAAACCACACCTGCATTTAAACATTTATTAGTTTAGACGTTCATAAATCTACAATGTAATAAATAATGTTAAATATGAATTTTATTATACTTACCGACATGGCGTTGTGGACCATGTCATTAACCTCCTGTGGGACCTCGCCCCAGTCTGACCACAACATAGGGACTCTATCCCTAATAAGCGCTCCCACGCTGCCAGAGTACATCCTCGTCTTGCCGCCCGATACTACGTTCCCATCCCCGTCAGTATCAATGACGATCCTTCCCGAGGTACTCACTGTCTTCTCGAGAGCTTTCCCCGTGACGGGACCTCTCTTCTTCCTTGTCGGCTTGGCTCTGACGGTGCCTATCATAAATTGATGATTAGTAAATTAATTTTATTATAACATTATAACATAACAAATTACTTATATAATCGTTACCTGAGGGTGTTGGGGCGGATGCGACGGACTCCGACTCTGTCGCCGACGATGATACCCTCGCAGAAATTAACTCTGTAGCAAACGGCACGAACAGATACACCGCTGATGGGGTCACCTGCGGGGGTAGTGGATAAATCGGCGCCCCTGAGTCATCGACTGCAGGTATTGCCGGTATCAAGCGCGGAAGGAAGAGAAGAGGCGGCGGCATCTGTACCCCGGAAGACCCACCCTCCGATGCAGTAGGGCCCGGTGCCGGTGCCCTATGTATCTCAGGCATACGTGGTGCAGACACCTCCGCCGAGTCGGAGGCCACAGCTGCCTCGAGGAGTGAGGGACGCTAGGCTGCCTGGAGGAGCGAGGCGCGTCCGGCTGGCCGGAGGAGCGAGGGGCGCTAGGCTGCCTGGAGGCGGGAGGGGCATCTGGCTGCCTGGAGGAATGTGTCGGCTCCAGAAGAGACGCCCGTCGGGCCGTCATTGGGCCCTGAAACGAACCCCGAGGGTTGCTAGACGTTCCCTCAGACGATTCACCCCTTTGGCCCTTCGAACTCTTCGATTTACTAAATAATCCTTTCATCCTAAATAATATAATTAATATTTTGTTAAATGTATAAAATTATAAAAAATGAACAACATTATCAAAAATTTATTTTTATATACCAATTAATATTGTAATATACCCAAATATATTAAATATACCATTCAATATTTTAATATACCCAACCAGATTAAAAATTTCCAATTTACTTAATACACCCAATTTCTAAATATATTAAAAATCACCAAATACACCCAAATTCACCCAAATACACCCAAATACACTCAAATTCACCCAAATATACACCCAAATATACATTTTAATATACACCTAAATTCAGTAAATACACCCAATATAATTCAACATTATCACAACCACAACATTATCACAACCACAACATTATCACAAACCTTAATTATCATATAATGCAATATATTGAAAAAAAAACAAATGAAATTAGTTCTATAATACAATATAAACATGAAATTGCATACCTTATTTGTTTGGGAGATGAGGGAGGCGGAGTGGAGGCCGGAAACCGTCGAAAATGGTGAAAGAAATCGAGAGGAGAGGGAGAAACCGTCCGGCCGAGAAGGAGAAAGTGGAGAAAATGGGGTTCTGTCGTTGGGTTCGAATTTATAGGAAGAATTATAGCCGACGAAATAAAAAATTCGTCGGCTATAGTCCCACTTTAGCCGACGACAAAACCCTAATTTCGTCGGCTAAAGTCCAACTATAGCCGACGAAATTTTTTAGTAATTTCGTCTGCTATAGTCCCACTTTTACCCGACGAAATTACTACGAATTTAGTAATTTCGTCGGCTAAAGTACATTTTACAATTATTTAGTAAGTTCATGCACAATTTATATGTTTTATCTTGTGAAACGAAAAACCGACCGTCAGATATCATCATTATGTTGAAACATGTGTGAGGGTAAAATTTCAGCATCATCGGACACACGTAAGGGCTCGATCCGCACGGTCAATCCCGTTAGTCAAACCCCTAAACACAAACATACGGTGATTTGGCCACCTAAATTACGTATTCTGTCCGGACCTTCAACTACAAATAGTTTCATATCGAGGAGACGCAACTAGTGGTATAAAATTTATAAGAAAAATAACCGTCAGAGATAGGGCGTCCTCTATGGTGAACGAATAGAAAAAATGCAATGACCGCAAGTATTGGCACCGAAACTTATCGGAATTACGTGAAATTTCAACCGTAGACATATTTCATTGTTCCGGTCATATCGTATCTCACGACTTTTTTTTTTTTGAAGCATCTACGTATAGTTTGTTTTTAAAACGGAACATTTACTTAACACTTAGTAAATTAGTTATACAACATTAGTAGGCATATTTTAATTGTGACAATCCATCTTGTGAAACACAAAACCGACCGTCAGATATCATCATTATGTTGAAACATGTGTGAGGGTAAAATTTCAACATCATCGGACACACGTAAGGGCTCGATCCGCACGGTCAATCCCGTTAGTCAAACCCCTAAACACAAACAAACGGTGATTTGGCCACCTAAATTACGTATTCTGTCCGGACCTTCAACTACAAATAGTTTCATATCGAGGAGACGCAACTAGCGGTATAAATTATTATTTTATTCATTTAACTTTAGCCGACGAATAATTAGGGTATTCGTCGGCTATACTTTAGGGTTTAGGGGTTAGGGTTTAGGGTTTAGCCGACGGAAAATTAGGGTATTCGTCGGCTAAAACTGTCAAATAGATAAAAAAAACAGTTGGTTTAACCGTACCCAAAACAATTTACTGCATATATAACCAACATTAAGATACATTATGAATTGTAGAGCTTGTACCATATAAAACACATCAAATTGTATTACAAATTCAAATAACTAAGAAGGCTCGTAATCAGAATCATCCGATGAGTCTTCTTCGGTGTCAGAATTAATTTTCGTAATCTATGCATTTCTACATCACAAGAGTCGTCGTCTGTTTCTTGATTTGGATCCACATCAATAAGGCGAGCGTCTAAATCACGAATTAGAACGACCCGGTTTAAAATTATTAAGGCGAATTGTAGAGGAGTCAGGAATACCTATTGCACTGTGTTCTTGATACGCAACATTTTCTTCCTCGTCTTCGGCCTCTCCAAGTGTAGCCGCCCGGTAAATGTTTCGAGGGTGCACAAGATTGACTACTTTCCACGCGTCACCTTTAACAAGGTCACCAAGATAAAACACTTGTTTCACCGATGTGGCAAAAACAAACGGGTCATCTTCGTAACAGCTTGTACCAGTGTTCACCGATAAAATCCCGTACTGATCAATCTTCATGCTCTGCGAGCTTCTAGTATC
This sequence comes from Comarum palustre, assembly GCA_951800085.1. NCBI lineage: Eukaryota > Viridiplantae > Streptophyta > Magnoliopsida > Rosales > Rosaceae > Comarum > Comarum palustre. The sequence continues at coordinate 9,532,663 of OX637575.1, forward strand.
AAACCATCTACACTTGAACAGGTGCACGGTCATGCCTTGCCCATAAACGAATTCCACCACTGAATCAAGAACACCATAATAATCAACTCCATTCCGGCCACCATGCGCCATAACCCCAGAATTCTGTGTTCTTCGTCTGTTGTCTCTCATTTCACATATAAATTGCACGCCATTGACCTTGCACATCGGGTAAACTCTTGACATTATCGGCTTCATAGCTAGAAGTCTTAGTTCGTGAGACCAATTTGGGTGACCATCAAATTGAATATGGTTCATCTGCAACCAAAGATTCAATGTATTGTAAATATGAATAATTATGCAATCAATGAGCCATGAACAGAGTTAAAAATTACATACCCAATCGCCAAAATAGTTCGCGAACTCCTTGTTGTGGTAGTCGAGATCACCTTGAATGTCTGGACAGTGTAGATGGATGTCTTTCCAGTATTCAACTTCTTGACAGTTAATCAATACCCACCAATGGGCTATGACGAGCTCATGGGGTTGCAACTTGTAGGACTCTGGTAAAATTCCATAAACTTCAACATCATTTGAGACTATGGAAAGGTTAAACTTCGGTTCATCAACCGGTATGGTTTGTGGAGTTTCCTTCAATGCTCCTAGATACAACTTCATGTAGGTGACGCACTCGTGTGCAATATATGCTTCTGTTATACATTCTTCAGGCGCAGATTTGTTAGCCACATAAGTTTTGTAGTCTCCAAGTTGTCTGTAAATAAATAAATTTGTTGTCATATGTTACGATTATACAATGAACATGTACAATAAAAACATTAGGTGTAAAAAACATACATTTCCATAGAATACATCCAAGTATAGTGTACTGGACCGGTAAGCAACAATTGCTCGGGAAGATGGATCATCAGGTGCGGCATGATGTCAAAAAAATTTGGAGGAAATATTCTCTCAAATTTACACATGATATAAATAATGTCCCGTTGCATTTCCCGGATATCAGATTTTGTCACTTCCCTTGTGCATAACTTCTGGAAGAATCTTGACAACGCTACTAACGGCTCCAACACCTGACGGGGAAGGAACGGTCGAATGAAAATAGGAAAGAGACGTTTTAGCAGAATATGACAGTCATGACTCTTTAACCCGTACATTTTATTGTCCCGAATGTTTACACACCGGGCTATATTTCCTGCGTAGCCTGAAGGATACTTCACAGAACTCAACCACCTGAAAATTACGTTCTTCTGTTCAGGCTTCACGGTGTACGGAGCTTGAGCCATTTTTTTCTTCCCTTCTTTCAACCACAAATGTCTTCGTATCTCCATTTTTTTAAGATCAATGCGTGCCTTCGGACCGTCTTTCGTCTTTCCCTCCAAGTTCAGCACGGTTCCCACCACACTGTCACACACATTCTTTTCTATGTGCATCACATCTAGGTAGTGCCTGATCAACAACTTACTCCAGTATGAGAGTTCCCAGAATATGCTCTTATGTGTCCAAAATTTATACCTGTCGGGTCTGTCAGGTATTGCAGCCACTATATTGGGATGATTGCTGAGCTGCCCAAAATCATACTCATTAAGCACTGCTAAAATTTCTTCCCCTGTCCATCTTCTAGGAGACACACCAAGTTCTACAGTCCCATCAAATGCCTTGTCATCGAACCGCCATTCGTGATCATACGGAAGGAGAGTATGGTGACCCAATCTACATATCTTGTTGCAATGACTACCGCTCCCCTCATCGCTTAGGCACTCTGGACAAGCCTTGTATCCCCTAACAACGTTGCCCGACAACATCCTACGAGCAGGAAAATCACTAATGGTACCAACAACCATAGCATGCATCTGGAACATCTCGTGCATGAACTTATCATAAGTGGGATGACCAACGTCCCAAAAAAACTTAAGCTCTTCAATCAAGGGTCTCAAATACACATCGAGACACTTCCCTGGATAACCGGGTCCCGGAATCAATAAACTCAACATATTGTATTCCTTCTTCATGCACATCCATGGAGGAAGATTGTATGGTACAAAATCACAGGCCATACACTGTATTGAAGTCTCATGTTGCCAAAAGGATTAAACCCGTCGGATGAGAGCCCGAGCCTCACATTTCGGACCTCAGACGCAAAATGAGGAAACTCCCTGTCTATATGCTTCCAGGCCTTCCCGTCAGCAGGGTGTATAAGGGTATCTTCGCCTTGCAATTCCCTATCAGCGTGCCATCTCATAGATTTGGCCGTGTGTGATGACATGTACAACCGTTCCAGCCTATCCCTCAACGGGAAATACCGAAGTACCTTCATAGGTTTCCTATTGCCTGCAGGAGTCAACTTATACCTGTTACTCTGACATACTGGACATGTGTCAAGGTCACCAAGGTCATTCCCTTCTGGATCTTTACCCCAGAAGAGAACACAATCATATCTGCATGCATGGATCTTGATGTAGGAAAGCCCAAGATCTTTCAGTATACATCGGACCTTATGATGAGTGGTAGGAAGACGATGACCGTGGGGCAACATTGAAGCAGTGTACTGTAGATACTCATCAACAGCCTTCACAGTCGATTTTGTCTCAACTTTAATCTTCATAACGTCCATCACACTTTCAAGAACCGTTTTCTGACAACCGGGGTACACAGGGGTCTGTTGGAAAGCAATTAGTTTGTTGTACCTGTCAATACCAGCAGTGTTGACAACTCTAGGAAAGGGCTGCACCGGCTCAGACATATACGGTCCTTCAGAGCATAAGGAAACATATCGTTGATGAAGGCCGTTGTTGGATCGTTGGATGTACTGCCCGTCTCAGAAAATTGCCCATGATCATGCGGACCCCTTGATGATGTTTCACCGTGATATATCCAACATGTGTACTTCTCCCAAAACCCATTACTTTTAAGGTGCTGCCAAACCTTGTCAATTGGAAATCGATACATATCGCTGCGACACTGACATTTAGTGCACGGACAATAGAAAATTGTATTCCCTTTAGCATTATTCATCACATATTCAATAAAACTAACAACTCCTTTAGCATATCTTTTGTCCCATTTTGAAAGCGAAATCCAACTCTTATCCATATCTTGAGAAGATAACATAATATATATATGTATAAACGCTAATTAATTAAATTTACGAATCATTCAATTTATATTATATCTGCAGTTAACGTACAATTAATATATATATATATATATATACATGCATATATATAATAATTACTAATTAATATAATCAAATTAATATATATATATATATATATATATAACAACAACAACTTCATATATATTATCAAACCCAAATCGATCAACTCAATCACACTCAAAACACAATATAATCAACTCTAATTAAAACTCAAAATCAATGCATAACGAAAATAAAACTCTTAAATCAACTCAAAAACAAGATATATACATATACGTACCTATATATAGCACCACAAACTGATTTCGGACAGATTTCGACAACACCCAACAATTTCGCCAACCCCAAAACTTTTTCTCCCGTTTTTTCTTTCAAATCAGCTACTGTCTAGATCTGGAAATATAAAGAATTTTAGCCGACGAAATTATATATATCGTCGGCTAAAGTTTTAAAATTTCGTCGGCTATAGTTCACAGACTATAGCCGACGAAATTTTTTTTCGTAGGCTAAAAGTCCACTTTAGCCGACGAAAATTTCTCTTAGGCGACGAAAGTTTTTTTAGTCGGCTAAAATAGATTTTAGCCGACGAAAAAAAATTTCGTCGGCCTATTAATTTTTTTTTCGTCGGCTATGATACTTATTCTGGTAGTGCTTGCTTATCATCATCGAAGTGATTTTGAGAAAGATTTACTCTGATGTTAAACTTTGAAACTAGTGCTACATTTTTGTAACTAAACCGTAGAAGACTCTTCATTTGTAGGTTACTTCTGTATATTTGAATGTCACATTATAAGATCACTAATACTTGTTATGCTTCTTATTTATTGTCTTGTTTTGTTTGTGTATTTACTTGTAACAATTTCTTTTGGTCATATTAATATCCTTACTTATATTTTCATTTTGTGCAATATTGTTATTTCAATGAGAGAGCATCATCTGACTTGGGAGTTTAGAGATTCAATTATATTTGCAGTCTATATTGTGCCTTTATAGCTTTCAAATGCATTCAATCGACCTTTAGTTTCAATTTCTATGGCTAGAACATAATTTCATTTTGGGTCTAAGGTTGATTACTGCTTTTTGCATTTCAGGTGGACCTACAATGATCCTCTTTGGGCAAAGTACAATGCTAAAATGGCAGTAATGAATGCGCCTATAGAGAAACCCAGAGGAAGTAAGAAGTTGAAGGATCACAAGCATTAATGAGGTTAACGATTCTCTGTCTCATCTAGGCGTTAAAAGCCAGGTTTCTGTTTACATGTTTTCGTGGATGTTATACATGCTTCAGACAGTAATAGTGCATGAATATACACATTGTAGAATATTCACATAGTGCATTGAGGAAAGCATATAAGATAGGCTTGCTCTAAGAACAGTTCTCTAGAAGCATATAAAACTTTAAACTATCTATGATGCCTTAAAATAAATATATACTGATCAATTCACAAACTCTCTCTAAGTAAGATTATGCACTAAAATGGCACGTTTTAGTAGAAAAATAGACAAAGCAACTCTATTTATTTAGGTTCTGTTTCATCGCTTGTATGATTCATACATATATTTGTTACTTGTTAATACTAGTTATCTATGCACTTATTGCCATTCTATCTCTTGTACACATTGTAGGTTTATATTTCATTCCAGATTCTCCAAGGTGAGTACAATTCAATAGACCATAAGAGATTTTAATTTGAATAGCTGGTGAAATTTTCAACTACAATGCTCAAGTAGACTGATACAGTAATTTTTTGCAGACCAAAGTTGGGAGGCATAAAGACTTTGAAGCAGCTCATTAGTGTCTGAGAGAAAAGAAAGCTGACATATCAAGAAGCAGCTGATAGAGGGAACAAACTTTAACTTTAAATTTGATATTTTAGATGTAAGATTAGCATTAATTTGAAGACATTTCATTCAGTGTAACAATTCTTCTTCTAATATCTTTCTTTTTACACAGCATTTGTCTAAAAAAAATCTGGCAAGCTAATATATGTTTGTCAGATAATTTTTTTAAATTCAAAATACAACTTTGCGACTGCTTTTGTAGTGGCTAAATGCCGTCACCACCATTTGGCGATGGATCGTTGCCGTAGCCTAGAGCAACGGCCACGCCCTCAACGGCGACGACAAAAGGCGACGACATTTTTGTCGTCGCTAAGCCGTCGCAGTTGCCCTATTGCGAAGGCAAACTGGCTTTTGGTGACGGCAATCGGTCGTGGCTAATTGAATTAATTTTTGTAGTGAATGGACACTCTCGCTACTACGCGTTCTCGGGCGCATAGGTAGTTAGCCCCGGTTTGCTATGAAGACAAACCCATAATTCGGTCACCTAGATCCGTAAAGCTCTGCAGGCTGTTATTTTACTTTGAGCGCTCAGTCATTTTTGATGTTAGCATTGGCATATGGAAAAAGGAAATTTATATAAATCTGCCTATATAACAAAATATAGTTTTTGGTTGTTGCATGTTTTACGAATTGCTTTATCACCGGTGAAATTTATATGTAGTATCTATCTATGAGAACTACACATTTGTTTTCAAACCCTATCTTAGTTGGGTTCGACCCCTTTTGGGTTAGCGAGGACGAGTGCTCACCCCTACTTTGCAGGTACTCGGCAGGCTTGCTTTAGAGGAGATGGATCGGTGACTAGGGGCATGGCAGTGCATGTTGTTCAGCATTTGTGTTTCGGGATCACATTGATGGAGCTATTATCCTTCATGGTACTTCAGCTTTTCGATCTTCGTGATTGTTGATTTAGACGCATTTGGCGCACTCTGACCTATCGAGCTTCTATCCACTTGTACTTTGCTCGTTGGCCCATGTTGTATATTCACTGACTTGGACTTTCTTCATGTATTTTGTTTTCTAAGTCTTATATGCTACCTTCCGCACTTGTATATCACTATTTATTTATTCATTTTCTCCTCTCATTTATGTCATTTTATTTAAATTAGCCTTGTGGTTTCAGCCTAGTGGGTAGTCAATACGTCAGATGACATATTGGTTATTCATTAATCCTGGATCACGGCGGTTACTGCCGTGTTTTGGGGCCAAAAATAATCCTGAGATGCAATAGTATCTACTTTCTAGGGACACTAACCATTTGATCATAGATATCATATTGAGTGAGTTATGACCATTTTCATAAAGAATAATTAATCTATCCGAGAATCTTATTTTGCCAAAACAGTCGACTTCCACTGGATTTTGTGAACAACTTCTGACGAACCAGGTGTGTAACTTATAGTTGTAAAGATACGGATTTCTACTTTCCATAACCATTTACGAAATGTCCATATCTATTTTTTGACAGAAAGTTACAGCTATTTTAGTATTCGAAGGTCATGCTGTGCAAGAATTTAAATTTCTGCATGAACTTGTGTTTGGAGTTCTCAAACAGCCTTCTCCTCCAGGTCTAAGTAAGAGATCATGTTGACGATAATGCGGCATGATTAAGATAATCATTGCTCAATACAATATTTGAAGACATGTTTAAGCACATTGATATGCTAAATTATCCATACTCCTATGAATGATCTAAAGATCAGGGGGAGATGCAGACTTTAGAAGGAGTCTAGCACGTACATGTTATTATCAAATGTGAATGGTGCAGTTTTGCTCATTTTCCATTACACCAAGACTTTTATCTCACCGGGTTTTCTCTTGGGAAGGTTTTTAATGAGACAACATCGCATGCACCGCTTGTCTGTGTCAGAGACCATTGATCAACATGAGTTGTTCATGAATGATCGACTTCTCAATGAAGCAGTTTGTGCAATCTACTCTTTTCTCTAACGATTAAGGTTTAGTTTCTCCCACGAGGTTTTAACGTGGCAACATCTGAATCAACATTGACATGGAGACGCACTACACAAGTGGGAGAGTTCTAGGATATTTGTCATGTGTGTCTTTGCTTAATTTTATTAGGATATGTACCTTGAATATGACTATGTATTCGTTACTATTGTCATATTGGTACTTTGTAATACTATATATAAAAGGTCTTCTATCAATAAAAATGATAATAATTCTCTTGCAATTTTTTCGTTTCTATTTTTCTTGTCTACGTTATCATGCTCGTTGCTCTAACCCAAGTTGCTAGCAACAGAAAAAGAAACCCCTATCTAAACCCTAACACCATAAAACTGAATTCCCATCGCCAGATTGTTCTGGCCACCCACCTTTCCTTGAGCGTCATCTGCATCACACTCCAGAATCCGGCGTTGCCGTTCTTTGCTTCATCAGCACCGACGGTGAGCGGACCAGCCTCTTCCACTACCCCGAGCACCGCGAGGTCTGCCTAAGCCCAGCCCTGACTTCCACGAGTGTCTTCGGTCCGCTGACATGGTCCCGTGCACGTCCAACGTCGCCTCTACACCTCGACAAGCCCAGATCGGCAACCCCTCCCCAAGCTCCACCGCTGCTGCCATTGCCCAACCTCGTGTGTAGCTCTGTCCGCAACACAGCCGCCTACTGAGCCTCTCCAGACATGATCAATTCACCTCCAATCGGGACTTCCTCAACCGGAATCCGGCAACAGAGTCCTGCACCCAGATTTATCTCACAGACCTACCAAAAGTTTGTGTTTTTTGTTTGTTTAAACCTAAGCTTTTTCAGTTTATGTTGGTTATACTGGCTACTATGTAACTAGTTCAAATTCACTCCCTAAGTTAATTTATGTTGGCGAGGTTTTATATTTTGATAAGTTTTTTGTTTTCTAGGTTGATGGTTGTTTTTTTTAATTTTTGTTTTCCAACTTGTGTTAACCGCGTTAGCTGCTATGAGTACGATGACACGCGATAAATTATTATTAGTGGCACATATTTCGCAAATTTGAGTGTAAATTCTCCCGTCACCCTTCTTTGTGTCCACCTATCTAGATTTATGTCATGTTTTTTTCTTAATCATGGTTATATATAATTACAATAATGTTCTATAATTTCATTTTCTTTTAATTTTAATTTTAACTTTGACTCAGCTTATATGTTAAAAAAACCGAGCTTGAACTCTTTAGGACGTAATCAGACTCGTTGTATTCTAAGGTCCGGTTTTCTTCTGCTTTTCATATGGCGATCTGTCTATTTTGATACATCTATGTTCTTTGGGTATGAAACGATTTTTGTTATAATTGAAAATATGTTTGTCTCTTAATGAGACCGTTTAATTATGTTCTTCCTCATTCTTTTTGTCACATAATAACTTTATTTTTTTTCTCTTGTTGTTTTCCATAATTTGAGAATAAAACATGATTTTTTTTGTCATATTCCAATTGGTTAATTTAGTATTTTTTTGGTTTAATGATATTGCTTTAGTCCTATATACCATATGGAAATTCATGTCTCTCATATGTGTTTTTGTAGTCATGTTAGAATTGAAGAGATAGGTTTTCAAATACCCTAATATGCTTCTCGATAAAAAAAACTAGTTTTAATTACAATATTATATGTTGTTCATAAATGAAATTCTAGACTTAATTTTTTTATTATTGTAAATTTATATAGTTAACCATGATTGGAGATGGATAAGAAAAAAGACACAACATAAGTCTAGCTAGGTGGACACAAAAATAAATAAATAAATAAATAAAAGCGATCAGCAAATTTGCACTTCTGAGATTTTAGGCATAACAGATTTGCTGTGATCCCAATTTTTAGTGACAGAAAAAATTCTATAAATATAGTAGACGGCCCCGTTACCTATTTTGCACATTTGGAGAGTTTGGCTCGTGACACAGATGCAACACATACGGTATAACCTATCCCACTTCTCTTCTCTTTGATTAGATGTGAGAGTAAGTAGTTATCAAGAACAAGAAATTATTGAACGGAATTGCAATATTGCATCATTGAATTCAACTACGTGGTTCCCAGTCCATAACCAAGCAATTCAAGATAGGTCGATGCTACATAGCAAAGTTCTATCGCCAATGGAAGAAAACTGGTAAACCACTATTTTGGCAGCACTTATATAACATGTATTGTTCTTAAGCCTGTAGCTCAGCAACATTCAATATGGTGAGCCTCTATTTGCATCTCCTACTTGGAACATAAACCTCCATCCATGTTTTCAAGAACGAAGTCCCACTAGATTACAACCCACAGCCCAAGCATACAGAGACAGAGTGACTCGCCGAGTCCGAGTTCAGCTCAACAATCACGCTATCTGGACCGAGGTTGCAGATGATAACAGCAACGTCTGATGAGGTTTCAGACTAAATTTGGTCATTTGGGAGAGAATCACTAGGGAAAAGAGGAGGCGACTATGACTCCTGTATGGGTCATCACCGGTGAAAACAACTTGGCTGGTACTATAGGGAGGGGATTTATGAAAACATTTTGAAATGAGACCATGCTTAATTCAGTTAATTGCATATGCTAGATCTTGAAATGTGATAAAAGTACCAAGAGTTCAACGATATTAGTTATTTGGGACCATATTTTTCGACATCTACCTCCTTGCAGCAAAATAAATCGTGGACTTAGAAATGTGGCCTCAAAGAAAGACTAGAAATCAGTTTAAGAAGACTACAGAATTTATAACCTGTAAATGCTTCCATTAGTGTTTATTGGCTTGTTGCATAAGCAGTACTGTAAATACTACTGAAATAAGATACACAGCTGATTGCTTACTCCATACCTCAAGGCTTAAGCAGCTATTCCCTGGTTTGCCATATTGCATATAGCATACTTGACAGCTTGAACATTACCGGTGTATGCATTTGCACCGAAGCCTATTAGCACCTTCCTTCAATTAAGATTTGAATGTCAAAACCTAAAAATACAAGGAACAATGACAGGAATGATATAGAATGCTAGGGAGTATGAAGGAGAGAGGCATAGATATGTAGTTCAGTCTTCTAAAGAATATATATACATTGGCATTAGAAAATGTCGGGGAGTTATACACAGGAGCCATTGAGATGAACATAAAATCCGGCATTGAAGATTGTACTAACATGCAGAAATATTGAGAAAGAACACAAGTAAATACAGGGTGAAAAGCTGAAGAGCCAATCTATATAATGAAAATTTGTTTATATTGCATCACTAGCACTTGGACAAGTTTCTGTAATAGAAGGTAAACATTGTCCTGAAGATTTCAGACATTCATTCTTCAAGACATTGTTGCTTTAAAAACAAACAGTCATAAGACCACACTGCTTGTGGTTTGTGTGTGTCATCTCTTGAATAGCTGCATATGATACATAAGAACTTGAATTTGGAACAAGAAAAACTCCATTACAGAACCATCTTCAGTCTGTTGAGCTTTTAGATACATGAGGCCATTGAGAAGGCCATCCATCTTCATAAGGGAAGAGCAGAGCTAAGAGTCCTTCTGTGTTTCGATGAGAAAAGCTTCTTGCCAGAGGGAAAAGGCCTTTTCATTGCCATTGGCACCATCTGCAGAGAAATAACATTTGAAGAACTTCTCCAATGCCTGGATAAGCTAGAACTTGCATTGTCCTGCTTCGGAACAATCCTCGACTTTGGATTCTTTATGAGTCCTAATTGGGAATTCAAACTTCCTTGTTCCGGAATAACATTAGACACAGCACGATATATTCTTGAAGCAGACATTGAATCCACCGAAACTGACCTCCTAATTGGCTGCACATCATCTTTAGTCACTCGTCTATTATCCACCAAATCACTCAATGCTCTTGGATCACAACTTCCCTCAGCCAAAATAGAATTAGGCAAAACCTTTGAACTTTCAACACTCCTGCCATCAATCGAAATTGCACCCACATTCTCATCATCTGCACTCCCAACCTCACTAGTCCCTCTTCCAATCCCTTCAACACTCTCCACATTCTCCACCCGAATGCTCTCTCCAGAACCCGAACCACTCGCAATCGAATCCGGCACACTCACTTGATCACTAGCAGCACCACAAACAATCGGAGCACGACAAAGAGGGCAATTCTTATGTGATCTCAACCATGTATCAATACAAGGAATATGAAAAGCATGACTACACTTTGGCAAAAGCCTCAGACTCTCATCTTCCTCAAACTCACTCAAGCAAACAGAACAATCCGTCCCCTCAATCAAACCCTCATCTTTTCTATACTTACAAACCGTAATGGAATCAATCAAAGCCTGAGACAGACCCACAGTATGAATATACCAAATGTGATGATCAAGAACAGGCCCACGATCCTCGTCAAGAAAATCTTCCGATGTAGTAAACAGAACCGGCGATCTCCTCCTGGGATTTCTCCGACTCGAATAGTATCTCATAATAGCAAAAACAAAACAAAGAAGCAAAGAAGCCCCAACCATACAGGACCCAACTATCATGCTTGTTTGAATAAGACGCTTCTGGCTAGTATAGCCTGGATTAACCAACTTCGGCTGCGGCGGCGGAGGCGGCGGCGGCAGTAGAGATGGGTCAGGAAGAGTTGGTAAAAATGGGGGAGGAAGATCATCGCCCCCATAAACTACACGAGTTTTACAGACTTGTGGGCAGCGTTTGCAGCAAGGTTCAAGACACAAGCCAAGTTTATTTACTTTTGGGTCACAACTAAGTTTACAGATGTCAACATCTGGATCGTTCACGATGTTTTCTGTAACGAGTTTTCTTTGGGGAAACCCCATCGAGAAAAACAGGGGAAGAAGAACAAGAACAAAGAACAGGGGATGTATCAAATCAGGGGAGATGGATAGAGTTTCATACCTTGTAAACGAGAAAGTGAAATGGAGAGATGGGTGGTTGTGAGATTCGGTCTGCACCGGAGACTGAGGCTAGTGGACAACAAGGGGTGAGATTTTCCACAAGAGAATGCTCAAGGGGCATTTCGCTTTCGAAGAGACTTAGGGGAGTTGCTTGGAAGTTTACCATTCGTTAGACTTATCAGTGACTGGTTCTAACCGGAACTAGTTAAAGACTTTATCCTTTCACCCATTTATCGATCCCAAATTTACATTTTTACCATTGAGTTTGTGTGTGTATGTATATATGTATATATGTATATATATATATATATATATATATATACATATACAAGCTTTCTTAGCTGATTTGGTAATTGTTAAGGCCTTGAAAACATACAAATATAATGAACCAACTGAATCTGTTCAACTAGAACCGTTCGTGTTCTTCTATATAAATCACAGTTTTGAATGTTTTAACAATCACTAAATGAGCTGAAAATTTGCAGAAAATATATACTTATATATATATATATATATATCTAAATTATGAATGATTAATATGAGAAAATATGATCTAAATGTTGGTCAATTCAAGAAATCCTTACCAAACTCAAGGTAAAGACATCTTTACCTAAGAAAAACTATATATATATAAGTATATCATCTTTACAAATTTTTATCCAAATTAAAAATCGTTAAGGCATTCATAAATGCGATTTAACAATTATAAACTTTAACAGCTCATATCTGACGCATTTTGGATTGTCCATTGATTTAATTTAATTTGATCACTTAACGATCACCAATTTGGCTGAAAATATATAAAAGTGATCTACTTATATAGACATAAAAACTGAACAATTGAGATAGAAAAATATGATTAAAAAATTGATAAAATAAACAATTAGTTTGAAAGTCCTCAATTTAGTGGTTCTCATCAAAATTTCCCATCTGTTATAATATGAGTTTCTTCTAACAAAAATTAAATAAATCTTTTATGATATAAGGAAAGTAATGTAGAATACTTGAATTTTTGGACATTTTGTGTAGTTTTTCTTATTTGTTTTGGATAAATTTAATCACATAGAGATCGGGTCGCACCCCTACCCAATACCCACTTTATAATTAGAAGTCTACTTTTGACGTTGTATTATTTATTTTAGTGACATTAATGAGATTCTAAATTCCACTTGCTACTTTTATAAGTCACTGTACTTTCAAAAGGTTTAGGTCAACTAATTTTTAGAGTTCTCACTATATCTAAACCCTTGCATTTGGGACAAAGTTGCATCTAATTTTTGCTAGACATCTCTACAATTGGAATTGGTGAATGTGGAAAGAAGTGGTGGTTGGAAAAAGGTCTAGGTGGTGGTGTGTAGTTAGGCCGGTCTAGGTATCATTTTTTTGGCAAAGTCTAGGTAGCATTTTGGAGTAGGATATGGCACTGTGCTTGGTACTTTTGCCTCCTTTTATGGGTCAGCAAAGCCCATTCTGGATCAAAATGTTCCGTCAATGTCAAAACCCACCTGCAGAAACAAGGCACAATGAGACCCAAAACCAAAGAACAATCTGCATCAATGAAAACCCCATATAGCGGCACTGGAGATTGATGTTTCAATTTCATTCGATCTCTCTTTTCGCTACATATATACTCTCTTTATATTTATCAAGCATTTTTTTGGGGGGAAATGGATATATTCCATTACACAAACGTCTATGACGGCAAAAGCCAACACAACCATTGGTTATACAGGAAAAAATCTCTAATGCACTCTCATACGCCTAGTCGAGCGGGAGAATAAATTCCAAAACTAGAGACTACAAATACAAAACTAAAACGCCTACTCCACCTTCCAATAAGAACGCATTATTAGACCCAAATAAGGAGAAATGCAAAGAAAAAACTGACCCATGGGCCTAAAATCCACACTACCAAGCCCAACAACCCAAAATCCACAAAACCCTAGACCAGCCATGTTGCTCCTATATCCCGTTGAGTTGAGAACCACCGCCGCACCACACCGCACCACCGCAATGAAGTCGCTGCCACCCTTTCCCAGTAAACCTTGCGCCTTCCAGCCGCTAAACCGCAGCAACGCCCTGAACCGCTCATCCATAACAACAACCTTGCAAGTAAGAGCATAAATAAAGCTCTCAACAATTCAGTCATGACTACCCGTGATTACAATATCATCCACATAAAAAAGCAGATAAATATTCTGGGTTCTATGGTGAAAGATAAACATATAATAGTCCGTCTTACTTTGAAGAAATACGGCTGACAAAAGAAAGGTGCTTATGCGGTGAAACTAAGCTTGTGGAGCTTCCTTGAGGCCATATATAGATTTATGCAGCTTACAGACATATGTGGGATGGTCAGGATCGACAAAGCCAAGAGGCTGAATCATATAAACATCTTCTTTGAGAAAACCTTGCAGGAAGGTGTTCTTAACATCAAGTTGAAGAAGATTAAAGCCTCTAGAAACCGCAAGAGCAAGGACTGTGGATAATCGCTAGTTTAATAACGAGGCTAAATGTTTCCTCATAATCGATGCCAGGATGCTGGTGAAATCGTTTGGTAACCAAACGGGCTTTGCAGCAATCAATCGAGTCATCCAGATGATACTTGATCCTAAAAACCCATTTGCACCCTACAATATTCTGAGATGATGGTGGTGGGACAAGAGTCCATGTTTGGTTTTTTAGTAAGGGATTGATCTCTTCTGACATTGCTTCACACCAGTCTCTAGACTTGGCAGTTTGGGAATAACACGTGGGTTCACTGCTTTCAACAATTGTGATGAGAGCTTTGGGGATAGGATATCTCGCACCTTTGGTTTGGTGATGCCAAAGTGAAGCCAGGTTGTGATACCCGGAAGAAGAGGTGCGGAGGACCCAACGACAGGTGCAGCAGCAGTCTCGATGGGCATAACAGAGGAAGGAGAAGGTTTGATGGTTGGAGCAATGAGATAAGCTGTTGTGGGTGGATCTGTGTTAGACTCGGTTGATGGAATGGGTGGCGGATGGGAAGCCGGAGGACTGAGCGGAGGAGACGCTGAAAGCGCAATCTAGGAAGGCTGTGGCAGAGCTTCTAGAGTTGGCAACACCAATACACAAAACACAGGAGGAGGCACTGGGTGATTTCGACAACGGTAGGTGATGAGCTGACTGGTCAGAGAGTCACTGCAGGCGGGTTCCAATTGAATTGGCTGAGGCGTCAAGATCTGTTGAAAGAGAAGAACGACTGCTTGGGATTCGTCTGGTGAGAGAGATGGTTGACCAATTTGAGCAGATTTACTTGGGCGTGCATAAGAAGCTGAATTTGTGATGGAAGAAAGTGGGTCTAGGTAGGGTATCAGGATGAATTCCAACTGTTCATAAGCCGGTACCTACAAATTTTGATAAGGAAAAGATTTTTCGTCAAAAATATAACATGAAATGAAATATAGACACAATTGGTTTTTGGATAAAGACAATGATAGCCTTTTTGGTGAGGACTATAACTTATAAAGACACACTCGTCACTTTGATTAGACAATTTGTTGGAGGAAAGAGTACCAAGATGAGAAAAACAGGAACCGAAAACACGAAGAGAAGAATAAGACAGAGAGTGACCACAAAGACGAGAATTAGGAGTGTCCTATTTAAGAGTATGGGTCGGAAGAAGATTGATAAGGTAAATAGATGTTGAAACTGCCTCAACCCAAAGATTGTGAGAAACACTGGAAGTAAGAAGTAGTGTACGCGTCATTATAGTAATGTGGCGATGTTTCCGTTCAGCAAGCCCATTTTTTTTTGGGATATGTGGGCAAGAAAAGTGTTGTTGAATACCCAAGAATGCACAATAATGAGAAAATACATGATTGACATATTCAATGTCATTGTCACTTTGAAGAAATTTGACAGGACCATGAAAAATTTCCTGGATCATGGCAACCAATGTTTGAAACTAGGTGAGGACTTCATTTTTCTAGCGCATTGGATAAAGTCACATGTACTAAAAATATGCATCTGTAAAGAGGACATAATATTTGAATCCGTTAACAGAAATAACAAGTGACATCCACACATCACTATGAATAACATAAAAAAGAATATGCAAAAAAAATATGATTAGATGGAAATGGTAAGCAATGAGACTTGCTAAGGGAACAAAGGGTACAAAAAGAATCAGGAGAAGTGTGAGAACCAATAGAATGAAGTAAATGAGCTAAAACAGGAGAAGACGGATGACCAAGTCGATTATGTCAAAGCAAAGACTAAATGAAGGCGAGTGCTTGAGGGGCATTCGGTGAAGAAGATAGATGAAGAGGATAGAGATCATCCTCACATGGACCCTGGAATAACAAACGAATAATACATAAGTAGTACATTTGATAATAATCATATGCAAAAAGAAAGAAGACAAGATTATCTGTAGTAAAACGAGCGACATATAGAAGATTTTTCTGAATAGAAGGAAGACAAAAGACATTTTGTAGAAAGAAAGATGAAGAATCTAGTGGCATGTGAATGTTACTAGTATGAGAAACAAACATTGAGGCTTTGTTTCCCATACAAACATTGTGAGGTCCAGTGTATGGTTGTAGCGTGTTGACAGGCAAAGCCGTCATATGACTAGTCGTGCTTGTGTCTGGGTACTAAAGCGGGTCAGCATCATAATGGACACCGACAAAAGGTTTAACAGGAATGTGACCTAAAACTAATGTGGGTATTGAGAACACCCAAATTTGGTATGGGACACCGTGTCGATGCTGCATGAGGTACGGAGGTGAGACATGTTACCAGTGCTGGAAGGATGAACGATGCCCGCTAAAGTTGTTCGCAGCCATTGTGGTACAAAAGATGTTTTTTGGTACAAAAGATGTTTTTTGGCACAAAAATGTCTAGATCTCAAGCAATGAGGAAACTAAATATGGGAATCACCAAGATTGAAACAAAAGTAGAGGGAGATTGAAACAAAAACGTAATTTGTGAAGAGAAGGGAAGATAGACACAAGCCGACTTAGGACTAAAAGAAAGGAAGAGGGTGGTTATGTAAGAGGTAGAAGAAGAACAAAAAGAACTCGGAGAAGGAAGAGATCAGAAAAATCAGGAGAAAAGTTGGAAGAATGAAGAAGAAAGTAGGAAGTAGAATCTAGGGGTGGGCGTTTTGCACCGAAAATATGGTTACTGACCCGAACCGCACCGAAAAACATGATTCGGTAATGGCACGGAATTAAAACGGTATAGTTTTATGGTTACACAGCATTGAACCGCATAAAAGCGGTTGCGGTTTGAGGTTATAATTCAACCGATTTAAACCGAACCGAATTATATTTTTCTTATTTTTTTTATTTTTCATTGATGGAATTTGATATGTAATATATAAAAAATCATTTATGTTCAAGTTTGTAGTTTGCAAGTTGTTGTGATTGCATGATAGTTGATATATGTTGATTTCTTAAGTTATCAAATATGGTTTTTTGTTAGTTAATTATTATTCTGATGACATTTATAGACTTTTATGCACTCTAAATGCATTTAAAATTTGTTCATGTCTTATAGGAATTGTTGAGCAAAGATTTGGATATCCCTTGCTTGTTAAAATAAATAAATTGGTTCACACCGAAACCGAATCGCACTGAAAAATTATGTAACCGAATTATTTGAAAACTGAAAAAAAAAACGATTTGGTTACGGTTTGAAATATTATAAAACCGAAAAAATCGGTTCGGTTACAATCTGAACCGAACCGTCCCCACCCCTAGTAGAATCACAGGGAATGATAAATTTAGGCTGATACCATGTAGAAACTGTATTTCCTTAAACTCAAACTGATTACAAGTATAAGTAATATAGCTAGATTTCCTCTACTAATTATAGCCAGAAATCAAGAAAGTAATTATAGTGAATCACTGTAAGCAACAATTACATAATCAGTAGTAAAGACTAGAGATATGAGAGAGGAAATCACTCTCATGATTTGATCTCGCTAATACATAACTAAAAAACATGTTTGACGAATTGAAAAATATTGGTTTTGCCAACTTTATATGATGAGAATGTGAAAATTTGGCTTCTCACCTGAGTTCATGAATTATGTAAATACTCTCTTTGGTTCAGCACGATTATCAATTTTGATTAACGGCACCCTGAAAGGATATTTCGCTTGTGCTAGAGGAATAAGACAAGGAGATCCTTTGTCCCCTCTTTTATTTTGTCTTGCTGAGGAGGCGTTATGCCATTGTCTTTTAGGCGTGTAAAGTTGATATCTCTTCCCCGAGGATGTTTACCCACTCATGTCCTATATGCGGATGATTTATTTGTATTTTGTTGGAGAGATGCTTCCTCTCTCACTCATCTACAGTCATTTGTAGACAGATATGGGCAAGCCTCTAGGAAAATAGTGAATAAACAAAAGAGTACTTTCTATTTGAGGGATTCATATGCTTATCGACGTAAGCTAGTACGTCGTATATTGAGATTCAAATTTGGTAATACCCTCTTCACGTATTTGGGTGTCCTGATTTTCAAAGGCAAGCCACGCCAGTTGCACCTTCAAGCTCTTGCATATAAAGCAAAAGTTCGACTTGTGGGTTGGGCATGGAAGCTTCTATTTATGGTCGGGCATGTTCAATTAGTTCATGATGTGTTCCAATGTATGCTTCTTAATAGTTTCTCTTTGTATCTCTGGCCTTCATCTCTCATTAAATACTTATCAAATTGTGCTCGTAATTTTATTTGGTCTGGTGATGTAGCTAGTAAAAAGATTGTCACTATTTCTTGGAATCAAATCTGTGCTCCGAAAAAAAAAAGGTGGCCATGGGCTTCGACATCTAAAATTTCTTACTATGGGATGACGTGTTCTAACTACTGATTCAACTTAGAGTGTTTGTCAAGATTCTAAAAAACGCTAGGCGCTAGTCAGGCGGACAACCCTTAAAAGATTAATCGGCGACTAATCAGGGATTAATCGGTTTTCTATTTATATATTTATTTTATTTTTTAGGAACAAATAGATATATAAATACATTTAAAATAAGTATTATAATGTTCAAACATAAATAAATATATATATATATATATATATATATATAAGGGCTGAAAATAATGAAACTAAATAGAATATGTCCTTAAAAGTTAAAACATTAATAACAACAATATTCATAGGAAAATAAAAAATACAATTCATCAACAACGTCCTTAAGAAAATAAGAATAATACATTCTCGCAAGTTGCTAGTAGCAAACCTAAACCTTCAATTCTTCTTCACCAAAACCTTCAAGTACTTCTTAAGTATTGGAGTGAAACTCAAAATCCATACTTTCTTGAAAATCTTCTGCAAGTTTTCTTATTTCTTGAATCCTTGCACTTCTTCTAGGATCTAAGCCACTAACTACTTCAAGCTCATCTCCAACCATTTCATTAGTAATATCATACAAAATATCCTCATCACCACCATCAACAATCCAACGACCTTGTGTCGTAGTAGCTTCACTAGCAAGAAGAAATTCCACATTTTCTCTCTCTTTTCTTTTTGTTGATAATCTTGGCATTGAATTGGACATAGACTAAATTGTTGGAAAACAAACTGCTCAGCCGAGTAGTCTCTGCCCAGCCGATTAGTCGCATCCTAGCCGTCCAGGCGGCCAAAGATCGGTCGGCCACATACACCTGCTGATTAGCCTAAACTCGCCACGGCTTGGGGTCTCCGGGTGCCTAGGAGCCGCCTAGGCGGCCGCCTAGACCGATTTTTAGACCCTTGGTTTTTGCTCATAGCCGATTCTCAGTCTTTCATCATATGAAGTTTTGATATTTTTGTTCTTCCCTTTGACATGGGTTAAAGACTTCACTTCCTATATTGTTTAAAAATTCTAAATGACTCATTGGGAATGGAACTTCAGTTCAATTTTGGAGTGAAAAATGGTTGGATGTACTGATTGTTGACAAGCTTCAGATTACTATCCCTTCTGCTTAATTACTTGACATCTAATGTTGCAGTTTCTATCTCAAATAAAAATTGGTCTTTGTAATCTCAATAATGTCAACCTTTCCCAGATTTGGTTGAAACTATCTTGCTTGTCTCACTGCTTATAGAGCCTACAAATGATACATTTATATGGGAGCATTCAAGTGATGGGATCCTTATCTTTTCATCTGTGTATGATCATATACGTCCAAAGTTTTTCTCACCTAATCTGGCTTCCACAATGTGGCGTTACTTGATTCCTCCACGTTTATCCTTACCAGCATGGTGGTTGTTTCATCATAAGCTTCCTACGGACGACCAACTTCAAATGAGAGGTATTCCTATAGTGTCTGTTTTTTAGCTTTGTAAATTTCAGTTTGTTGAGGACCAAACTCATCTTCTTCTTTTTTCAGCTGCTCTTTTGTTCAACATATTTGGCAATGGTTTGCTTGCTGCTTTGGGTCTTTTCTCCCAACCTCTAGATCTTTGTTTGACCTTTGGGATTCCTTCACACAAAAGGCTATTGAGAAATCTTTGGCTTGCAGGGGCCTATATGTTCTAATGGTTATTTGGAAGTCTCGTAATAAGTTACGGTTTGAGAACAAAATGCCATCTATTATGCGTGCTTCTCAATCCATGAAACTTGGTTTCAATTTCTTGCTCCTCATACACCAGGTGATTGCAATGGTGTCTTAGATGGTCAATTGCTTGTCAAATTGGGGGTGGCACCTATATTAGAGTCTAAAAAGCAACTCGGCTTGTTTTGTGGCATCCTCATTTATCTCTGTGGATTAAGCTAAATACTGATGGTCTTTCTAAAGAGAACCTGTTATACCCCGTATCTAAAAGGTTATTGTTCGGGGTTACTAGTTACCACAGATTTTCTGTATTCGCGCTCGAACATTTAATAAGTGATCGCTCGAGTTTGTTTCGAGCATTGTTCTAAAACTTGGTCAACTCGGCCTAGTACTCGCTACTCGGATGCTTACCGAGCTGATTTTTACCCACTCAGTAACTCTAGACGGTTAGAAGAAAATCGGCCGAGTACTCAGTCCAACTCGGTCCACTCAGTGAACTTAGTTTGCTGGAAAAAAAGAAGAAAAAAAGCAAACGACGTCGTTTTCTTTCAAACCTAATTCTCTAACTCTGTCTCTCGCTCTTATCTCTCAATCTCTCACACTTTGCAACTCTCTGACTCGCACAGTCGCACTACCTTGGATTGCCGAATTGGATTTTGATATGTCACATTGTGTTCTTATTCAGTTGTTCTATTGTTCTGTGTCACAGAAATAGATTATATGAGTTTTAAATTTGAGTCAGAATGATATGCTTGAGATTGTTTGTGTAAGACCCTGTACGTTGTTACCGTGGTTAATGACGAGTTACTGAGGATTAAGTCGCACTCGGTAACTTAACAAGTTAACGACCACGTTCATTTTTTGAGTTTTTCTAAATTCTTCAAATTCCTCATTTAAGGACTCGATGTCATAGTACGTGTCAACAAGAATCTCTCGGTATTTTCAAAATATTTTTTGGAGTTTCCGTATATTTTCTGTGAATTTTTGAAGTTTCTAGAAATTTTTAATTACCACTTCGGTAAATAATTTTTTACCATTTCAGATTTACTTTGTAGTTTTTACCCCTCTTTAAATCTGGACAGTTGGATCTTTTCCATATTGAATCTCAGCTGTCCAATTCTCTATAAATAAAGGAGGGATATTTGACTCGGTCAAAACTCTCCCTCTCGGTCAAGTCTCTCCCTCTCGACACTCCTCTCCCTCTCAACTGCTCCTCCTTCCCCAGTGCAGCGGCAACGCCTCCGGCCCCGCTCGATGGCGCACCACCACCGTTCTCTTCCTCTCCTTTTCCTCTACCTAGCCAAGTACTCCAATCACTCAGACGTCCACCATGGAGGGAAATCGACCCAGAGACGCGGCGGTCAATGACCAATTTCCGGTGATTCAGGCGGCGTTAGGGCGCGTGACCGGTAAGGTTCGTCTCCCTTCATCTTCTTCTTCCTTTTCTTGTCCTCAAACCTCTGAATCGAGCCCTGATCGAGTTTCTCCTTTTCCCTGTTTTTCTGTCTTTTCTGGGTTCTCGAGTTGTCGACTCTGGCGAGGAGTTCTTGGACTTCAAATGAGCTTCTGGAGCCTGGACAAGCCTTGAGGCGATCAATTGGATCTCCTGCTGCAAGAGTGGAGTTTTTAGAATTGAGTGTTGACGAGGCCGTTATTCAACAACCTGCAATTTAAAACCCTATCGTGTAGTAACTGTAAGTAGGGATCGTTCAAGCCGGGGACACTAGTGAAGGATTATGTCTGCAAAACAAATCGTTAGTAATATTCACACACTTTATACAAAAATACACAAATACATAGCATATACAATTATCTGTCACATAATATACAAGTATACACAAATGCAAAAGTATTAACATATTTACGATTTTAAATGGGGGATTTATAAGGTGGTTCGAAACATAAAGAAAAGAAGTAAAATATTTACATACATCGGTCAATCAATACTCAAGCACACAACATAACAAACACCGTAATAAGCATATAACAATTTCATGTAAGATTAAATAGTGATGCTCGCACTATCATATGTTTTCATTGATTTCAACCTCTTATGACTTCTCATGTGTTTTTAGGAACTTCAAATATGCCTGAACCTAAAACATATGTGTCACCTTGTTTAAACTATCAAATATGCCTAACCTAAACAAGATACACTTACGAACTAGAGTCGATTGAAGACATGGTCCTAGGTATGGCGTCACTCATCCTATTCAACATGCAAATCACTCACCCTAGCAACCCTTTGCAGCAACTAGAATCAAACTATCAAATATGCCTAACTTGATCCTAGATTACTACGGCAGATTAAACTCCCCCCTAATAGTTAACTTGGGTACCATTCAAATTAACCTAGGGTTCGATTACGTGATCAGGTGATGATTAATCAATTAGAACATACTACACACAAGAACATACAGCAACTTAATCTAAATCATGAAACTAAAATATACTTAGAACGTTATACATCACACATAGTTTCAAGAAAATCACAAAGAAGAACTCAAGAACACATGCAATGTATAAAACCGAAAACCATAGAATAATCTATAATAAAACTTGATAAACCACAGTAGATTTTTACACACAACCTTGATGAACTTCATACCTAGGCTACCTATATAGATCGGCTAGGGAAGAAGGGGAAATCGGCGGCGGATGGAAGCAATTGGCTGGTGCGGCGGCGGCGGCAGCAGCTTGTGTGTTTAGGGTTTTTGGTAGAGCTTGGCTATACTAAGGCTTGAGCAATTGAAAGACACTTTTTCTACTGTATTACATGTGTATTTATAGAGACAAAACCCTAAGAAAACCTAATGAAAATCGGCAGCCCCTTGTGTTCCAAACCGGGTAGGTTTCTCTTCTTTCCTTGTTGGATTTGTCTTCCTTCTCTTTAATTTGCTGACTTGGAAAATACTTTAAAAACTTCTTTTTCTGATTTCATGGACTCTTCCTCATGTGTGTGGGTCGGCATTGGGCTCTCTTTCATGCTCATGGACTCCTAGGACAGCCGAAAGACTTCCATAATCTCGGTAGAACAAGTTATCCTGTTTTGACCGGGATAACTTTCGTAGTTGTTATTTTCGGCTTCTCCTTGGTGATTTCTTCGATTCTTCTTCTTCTAAACAACTTCCCATATCATCATTAAGCTCTTCATCAATTATTTGGCATGCTTGGGAAGGATTTTGATGAAGAAACACACTCACGAACTCGGTAGACAACTTCAGCAAATTCTGTCCTGTTTCCAGCAGACTGACCTCCGGCCATTGTTTCCGGCATAACTCCTTCCTCAGAACTTGGATTGCTGCGATTCCAAAAGATTTAGAAACTAGACATCCACAGCTTTCCATCCATATATGGCACGTTCCCTGGTTCCTCCTGGATCGTCCTAGGGAAATCTTTGAAGTTGAGTTATGGTTTCTGGAAATCCTCTGTTTTTGTTCCGAGTTCATGCTTTTGACCTCTTGTCTTTCCATGCTTCTTTTGCTACCTTCCATAAGTCCGATCCTCACGATTCTTGTTTTGTTATGTCCACATACATGACACCTACACATTCAAAAGATATAATCAAGTAGTGACAATGTATTGGTTTACAGAAACTTAAGAAAATCAAGAACACTTCCAAGTTCAGCTTTTAACGATATTGCACATACTTTATCTATTTTACACATGTTTTAGCCAATGTTCTACAAATAACCCCTTATGCTAAATAACTACTAATACTAACCAAATAATGGATAAACAAAGCATAAATGAGGGTAAAAACATGTTAAGAACGTAGCGTAAAATGCTCCTATCAACTACCCCACACTTACCCTTTGCTAGTCCCTAGCAAACTAACTATAAGACTCTACTAACACTAACGACACAAAAACAACTAACACTTAAAACAACTAATACCCTTAAATGATTTGTCTCAGATTCTTTAGCATGCATAACTTTCAAGTTTGAACATTTGAATGAAAAACATAATTGCAAAGCTTCATAAGCATGTATTATAGCATGAACAAATAAGATATGAGATCATATAGCACAAACATGTATGATAACCGTTCCACCTCACAATGACATACTCTCTTCTTTTCACTCATCCATGGTATTCACTCAATAGTATATGCAAGGGAAAAGATGATAAGATAACAAATAACTTGCATATTTCATCAAATAAAAGCTCTTTGTGAATAAAATTTCCTGGAAAAACCTCATATAACAACTATGTGCAATAATGGACCAAAACCATATGCTTAACTTATGAGAAAATCTCCACAAATCAAAGTTAGCTCTCTTAAGAATCATGAATTTCATCTTAAAAACACGGTTGTAATGGGGCTTAGCTTCATAAGGTAGGAATTTTTTTGGATAAATGGTGATTTTAAAGCGTCACCAAGACTTAGCAAACCTCGCTCCTCCTCATGTCTTCACTTCACGGGTCGAATTTCTTCATGTTGGACCCATACGTCATTCTTGACTTCTCTCCATATTGTGAACAGGACAAAGGTCATATAAACACTTTTAGACCTTCAAATAATCACTAACTCCAAATTCACAAAATGTTACAACACACCATGAAAGACTTAGTGCCTTGAACTTTTGATCCGAAATTCTTCTATTTTCCGATTTCTTCTTTTTTTTCTTTCTTTTTCGGAATTTTTTTTTCTTAAACACATTTTTTTTTTCGGACATACGATTTTTTTCGGCACATATACAATACAAAACAATGGTGTTTAACCCCACACTTCAACTCCACCCCACACTTGTTCTTTGACATCACATTACAGCTCCATCGAAAAATGTTTGGCCAAGTCTTGATAACAAGGTCAAGGATTAACTATTCTAAGCTGAGGAATTCTGTTTAAAGGTGATGAAAGAAAAGGCTTAATGTAGGCTCAAAGGGGTTAACTAAGGAGTCCCACGACGGGCACAAAATAGGCATATGCTTTATTTGGCAATGGTGGTGATCCTAATGAGATTTAATTCAATCATATTCAAAATCAAGACATGTTATGATTATAAAGCTTTGACAATCACATAAGCAAGTTCTAGTAAATTCTAGAGTCCATTAAAAATCTATAGCACATAGTCATTGAATTTGCAAAGAATGATGAGGTTTCGAAAGATAGTGAAAATTTAGTGAAAATTTCGAAAAAATTCAAGCAAAAATCGGCACATAATTCACTCATGAAAGAAAGTTTTTAGGCTCAAAAGCTCACATAGGTTGTTTGGAACAATTTAATCAAACATGCATACTTCATTATCAATCAAGTCTCAAATATTCATACTAATTCACAATATCCATGAAACTCGCAATTTCTTAAAATAAATGTCAAACTATCAATCATGCATTCAAAGATATAGTTCATCATAGACTTTTAAGGGTATATCCTAAGACTCGAAAACAAATAAAAACTAAAAATTACGGAAGATTTAAAAAAAATTGGAAGAAAATTTCGACATAAATTGAAAAATACACAAATAACAATATGTTACTATGTAACCTCTACCCCACACTTAGAAAATTACATTGTCCTCAATGTAAACCCAGAATCATGTCATAATTTTCCTAAGCATGTGTCTAAGTCACATAATAAATCAAAATAACAAAATAATTTAACCATAAAAGTGAAGAGTTAAGAAAATTCAAACTCTCGTAGACGGCTCCTCCACTGCTACGGTTGAAATGAGTTGCCTCTCATGCAGCGCTTAATGTTTATAGTCTATCAGCCTAGACTCTTCTCCTTTTTTTTTCTTCTTGTTGCTTTGTCAACGTTGATGACACAATAACTGGTAGAGTGTCATCTTCTCCATGAAAAACGTACTTCAAATGTGGGGGAGAGCCTTTAGCTCTAACTTAGGGGCCTGTTCCACAGATGGTAACAACTTATTAGTAGAAATTGGAATTGACAAAGGAGAATACCTTTCATAGATTGGTTGTGACTCAAGCTCCTTCACAACTTCAAGTATGGATGGCTCCAAATCATTCAAAGCCTCCTCATCCCGTTCTTCAAACTTGTCAAATCCGACCCCTCGCTCATGGCTAATTGCTATGCTTGGTGGATGGTCATTGCACACGGTGCAACGCCACCATATCTCCATGAAGTTTCGGCAACCCCTTCTTGACATAGCTCGGCATTTCTGCTTGTTTCTTCCATTTCGGCACTTGGATGTCTCATTGCGTCAAAAATGTTGAACTTGATCGCCTCACCATCGAACTCCATAGTCAAATTGCCTCCAGAAACGTCGATATTAGTTCTTGCAGTTCTCATAAAGGGTCTTCCCAACAATAACTGTGTCGACTCAGAAATTGTTGCCTTCATTTCCAGCACATAAAAGTCAGCAGGGAATATAAGCTGGTTGACCTGCACAAGAACATCTTCAACATACCCCTCGGGGTACTTGTTAGAATGATCCGCCAATTGGATCACGACATTATCAGTTTTAAGAGGTCCTAGATCTAGAGACTTATAAAGATTAAGTGACATAACATTAATTGAAGCTCCTAGATCTAGCATGACATTCTCAAAATGAGTAAAACCAATAACATATGGGATAGAAAAACTCCCTGGATCCTTCATTTTTGGCGGCAATTTTCGTTGAATGATGGCAGAGACCGTCTCACTCATTTTGACCACTTGTGTCTCCCTTGTGTGTCTCCTTGATATGCAAAGCTCCATCAAGAACTTGCATACTTAGGTATTTGTCGAATGCACTCCAACAAGGGAAGGTTCACGTTCACCTTCCTAAAAACGTCCAACACTTCTTCGTCGGATTTATCCTTTCTGTTCTTTGTGAACCTAGAAGGAAAAGGTAGACAAGAAGATTGATTAGTCGAAACTAATTCACTTGTGTTAGAGTTGTTACCTTTTTGTGCCTCAGAATTCGGCACATTCTCCTTCTTGGATGTAGCAGGGTCTTTTTCTAAGTCCCTTTTCATCGTTGCTTTCAAGTCTCCCTTGCTTGGCTCAGCTCCCTTTTTTCCATGAAACGTGCTCTGCTTCACTTTGTTTAACATTGTGCTCGACATCATGACCAGGTTTGGCTACCTTGCGTCCAACGTCACCAAACACCTTCTCGTCAGAACTGGTCATTCATGAAAACCTGCAAAACCAATTTGACACAATTGAACAAAGATCAAGTGAGCATTGTCATAAACAAAAACAAAAACAAAAATGAAACTAAACTAAGAAATATGATAAGGCTTCGGCAAGAATGAAAAAATGCAAAATGCAATATGAAATGCAACACAAGTATGAATGCAAAAATGACTGCAACATGAATGTGCTGCAGACACAGACATGTTAGTATGAAACAAAGATGCAATATGGCATGATGCAAACAAAACATGTAATGCAAGAATAAATGTCGACATAAAGTTGAGGTTAACCTGCAAAACGAAAAGTGTTAGTGACATACATAGGATTCGACATGGCATGGCATTCATCAATCACACAACAAACACATAGGTTCGACATTCATCACCACAAGGTTCGGAATTCATCACATAAAAGCATAGAGTGTCGACAACCTATAATGTTTCTAGTTGATTTTATTTACCCCTAATTTTCAAGGTACGTGGAGCAGGGAAGACCACTGTGCAATGGACTGATACAGCCCAAGGTAGTGTTATGCTTCGTCCGATATACCTCAAAAATTAAAGCCAAGTTAATTTGAAGTTCATGGCGTCATACATGTCTAAGTAAATTCTAGCGTTTAAAGTGTGGTGATGCTTCGGCCCAAGCATTTGGCTAGTTCGAGCGGATTCCGTGGTTTCAGAAGGCAAGTGTCAATGTCACGGGGGGCGAACCCCCTACAAGAACCAGGCAGGACTCGTTTGTGATCAAGGAGGCGGACCCCTATCGACCCCTTCACCGAGAAGAGTGGTCAGTCATGATCTTGAGATCCAATTGGACAAACCTGAATTCCATATCTATGACAGAACGGCCCCTTACTCAGCTAGGAACAAACTCGGGTCACTAGACCACTCGACAAGTGTTAATCAAAGCCGCCCTCAACCTCATGAAATCCGCAAATAACATGAAGGGTTTAGGCTAAGATTAACAAATGCGGCTTCTCCCTACATGTTACACTTTAAAAACCACAATAAACTCCAACACATATGAAACAATCAACCTCCTAAATATTTACTAAGTTACAACACATATGACACGAAAATATACACATATAAATTCGGCACCTACACAAGAATATAAGAAAGAAATTGTTAGTCAAAAATTATGGCACAAAATATACAACCTACACACCAAAGAATTCGGCACATACACAAATCTACAATATACAAATCGACATTATTCACAAATACATTCGAAACATATGTGTTTTACACACATAATTCGGCACCTACAAAAGAAAACAAAGTTAATTCACAAACATATACAACACAAAAATCCTTTTTAGCGTCCCCGGCAACGGCGCCAAAAACTGACGAGGCCGTTATTCAACAACCTGCAATTTAAAACCCTATCGTGTAGTAACTGTAAGTAGGGATCGTTCAAGCCGGGGACACTAGGGAAGGATTATGTCTGCAAAACAAATCGTTAGTAATATTCACACACTTTATACAAAAATACACAAATACATAGCATATACAATTATCTGTCACATAATATACAAGTATACACAAATGCAAAAGTATTAACATATTTACGATTTTAAATGGGGGATTTATAAGGTGGTTCGAAACATAAAGAAAAGAAGTAAAATATTTACATACATCGGTCAATCAATACTCAAGCACACAACATAACAAACACCGTAATAAGCATATAACAATTTCATGTAAGATTAAATAGTGATGCTCGCACTATCATATGTTTTCATTGATTTCAACCTCTTATGACTTCTCATGTGTTTTTAGGAACTTCAAATATGCCTGAACCTAAAACATATGTGTCACCTTGTTTAAACTATCAAATATGCCTAACCTAAACAAGATACACTTACGAACTAGAGTCGGTTGAAGACATGGTCCTAGGTATGGCGTCACTCATCCTATTCAACATGCAAATCACTCACCCTAGCAACCCTTTGCAGCAACTAGAATCAAACTATCAAATATGCCTAACTTGATCCTAGATTACTACGGCAGATTAAACTCCCCCCTAATAGTTAACTTGGGTACCATTCAAATTAACCTAGGGTTCGATTACGTGATCAGGTGATGATTAATCAATTAGAACATACTACACACAAGAACATACAGCAACTTAATCTAAATCATGAAACTAAAATATACTTAGAACGTTATACATCACACATAGTTTCAAGAAAATCACAAAGAAGAACTCAAGAACACATGCAATGTATAAAACCGAAAACCATAGAATAATCTATAATAAAACTTGATAAACCACAGTAGATTTTTACACACAACCTTGATGAACTTCATACCTAGGCTACCTATATAGATCGGCTAGGGAAGAAGGGGAAATCGGCGGCGGATGGAAGCAATTGGCTGGTGCGGCGGCGGCGGCAGCAGCTTGTGTGTTTAGGGTTTTTGGTAGAGCTTGGCTATACTAAGGCTTGAGCAATTGAAAGACACTTTTTCTACTGTATTACATGTGTATTTATAGAGACAAAACCCTAAGAAAACCTAATGAAAATCGGCAGCCCCTTGTGTTCCAAACCGGGTAGGTTTCTCTTCTTTCCTTGTTGGATTTGTCTTCCTTCTCTTTAATTTGCTGACTTGGAAAATACTTTAAAAACTTCTTTTTCTGATTTCATGGACTCTTCCTCATGTGTGTGGGTCGGCATTGGGCTCTCTTTCATGCTCATGGACTCCTAGGACAGCCGAAAGACTTCCATAATCTCGGTAGAACAAGTTATCCTGTTTTGACCGGGATAACTTTCGTAGTTGTTATTTTCGGCTTCTCCTTGGTGATTTCTTCGATTCTTCTTCTTCTAAACAACTTCCCATATCATCATTAAGCTCTTCATCAATTATTTGGCATGCTTGGGAAGGATTTTGATGAAGAAACACACTCACGAACTCGGTAGACAACTTCAGCAAATTCTGTCCTGTTTCCAGCAGACTGACCTCCGGCCATTGTTTCCGGCATAACTCCTTCCTCAGAACTTGGATTGCTGCGATTCCAAAAGATTTAGAAACTAGACATCCACAGCTTTCCATCCATATATGGCACGTTCCCTGGTTCCTCCTGGATCGTCCTAGGGAAATCTTTGAAGTTGAGTTATGGTTTCTGGAAATCCTCTGTTTTTGTTCCGAGTTCATGCTTTTGACCTCTTGTCTTTCCATGCTTCTTTTGCTACCTTCCATAAGTCCGATCCTCACGATTCTTGTTTTGTTATGTCCACATACATGACACCTACACATTCAAAAGATATAATCAAGTAGTGACAATGTATTGGTTTACAGAAACTTAAGAAAATCAAGAACACTTCCAAGTTCAGCTTTTAACGATATTGCACATACTTTATCTATTTTACACATGTTTTAGCCAATGTTCTACAAATAACCCCTTATGCTAAATAACTACTAATACTAACCAAATAATGGATAAACAAAGCATAAATGAGGGTAAAAACATGTTAAGAACGTAGCGTAAAATGCTCCTATCAAGTGTGGATCGACAGAGGGTAAAAACTGATTTTTCTTGAAGTTATGGCTGCTGTGTTGTTGAATTGCTGTTGTTATTTAGATTGAATCGTGTTTCTCTTCTATTTCATGTCGTAACTTGGAATCTGGAATTATGCGAAAACTCTTGAAAAATTCCGGCAAGGTGACCAGATTTCAACAGAAGATTCCGGCAATTCACCGAAATCCGGTGACCGTTCCGGTGAGGCAGTGAATCCCGCAGAATGCCGAGGAGGTAGTCTTCGACTCCTTTTAAGAAATGTGTGTTTAATCGAGTTAATGGTCGTAATCGGAAAGTTACGTTTACGAAAACTAACCGTAATTAGAATCTTTTTCATTTTAGGAAACTTTCGATTTTTGGAAACCTACTAAGTTAGGAAACTTTCTACATTGGGAAAGTTTCCATTAAGGGAAAGTTTCCATTTTGGGAAAGTTCCATTTTGGAAATATGGTTTATTAAAGATTTGGAGTTTGACGAGAATTGGTCAAATGTTGAATTGTTATCGAACAATTATAACTGAAATTCTTAAAATGTCAAGTTGACCGTTTTGAGTAAAAATTTGTGATTCACATTATCGGTTTATTGACTCTTAGTAAATAAGTTGGTCAATATGATGCATTGGGTCTCCATAGTAATTCAACGAATTATTATGTGACAACCTTACGTCAATTAAAAATGGCGAATGCAGGTTTAATGGTTAAGTCAGACTCCCGACATATAAACAAAGAGTCGATAATTAGAAAAGCAAGTTAAAAATGTTAAAGAGTCATAAAAGGAATTGGTTGATCAACTTGGTCAATGTGGTCATTCCTGGTCATACTAGGAATGTTGTGGTCAACTAGACTATTATTGTTACTTCGTTGGTAAGCTACTCTATTCTGTAGTGATTTCTCGGACTAGGTAGCTTACGCGGTGACCTCGGATTACCTAGTCGATTCCTGGAAGCTTGGAACTTACGTAAGTAACGGCAATTCCAGGTAGGGAAAACCAATCCCTCATTGTTAATGGTTTTGCCTATTATATGAAAGTGTATTGTTTTTGGTATGCTCATGGTCGATGCCTCGGGAAAGTTTTTATATATATTATGTGATAAATGATTTATGATTGGGCAAAGAAAACCCAAGGCTAGACACAAATGATTTTATGTGATGATTCGGATCGAAAAGTAGTACCGTTATCTTGATTTCCGGTGTTTGGCCTGAGAGTGACAGGACCTAGTATATAGCACTCCCACGGTGTCGATGACCGTGAACCTCTAGATGGGCAATGCCCTATTTATTTTATTTTCCCTCTTACGCTCTTCTCGTACAGAGTTAAGCGAGTCGTAAGTGCGGTGTGTACTATGAGTGATGTGTTGGGCATTAGCTGTAAATGGACACTCTCGCTACTATTCATCTTCGAACGCATAGGTAGTTGGCTCCGGTTTGCAGTATACACAAACCAGGGATTCGGCCACCTAGATCCGTGAAGCCCTGCAGGCTGTATATGTACTTTGAGCGCTCTGGCCCCTGTTTTTAGCATATTGTATAGTTTTTCTCCAAAGATATGAAATGATGATTTTTGTGTGCCAAGGATTTTCTAAATGGTTTTATTCAGAGCTCAAATCTATATGTATATCTATATATGGTTTTATGGATTTCAAACCTATTATTGGTGGGCCTATATGTGAGCACGCGAGGACGACGCTCACCCCTACAACAAGTTGTTTGCAGTTACTATGTACTGTGACAGGATAGATTGAGTGAACTATGTGTGTGAAGTCTCATCTCGTACTCAGTGTTTCGTCCAAGCCATAGTCACTTGACATGCTCTACCCTTCGAGTCATTTTCCAGAGTGTTTGACAAAAATTATTAAAGATGTTTTCCTAAATTATTAACCATGTTATATGTTTTTATTGTTTTCCTTAAAGTTTTTAATTGACTCTTTAATTTGTCAACCTTCCGCAAAATTGAAAAACTCTGATAGATGTTTTGTGAAACTCTTGTGGTACCACTCAAGTTTAAAAATTAATTTTACCTACTAAATTGCTTACGACTTTAGGTTAAAGAGTTGTCGGCACGTCCTTCGGACGTGTTGGCTTCTTATTAGCTTAAATTCGTGGCCACTGTAGCTCCCCCTCCCGGGGTGCTGCAGTTTGCAAGAATTTAATTTGGTATTTTCTTTTATTACATAGAACTTATTGAATTATTGTAATGGTTGTTTTTAATTTTAGACATTATTATCTCCTGAATATGGAAATGTTTTATTCACTATTTTTATTATTTTGAATACTATATATTTAATTATATATTTTTAAAATAATAAATTAATCCAAGAATTAAAAACCGAGTTCTCCCCGAGTACTCATCTACTCGCTACTCCCCAGCCGACTGACTAGCGAGTTTTAGAACCTTGGTTTCGAGTTTTTCTGGAATTGGTAGATAATGGAAATAAAGCTCTAAAGTCGTAGTACACGACAATACAGGCTCACCAGTATGTACGGATTATTTTTGGAGCAACGAGCTATTTTCTGTGCATTTATGAAGTTTACAGTAATTTTTAATTACTACTTCTGGTAATCATTTTACCTTAAATGACCTTAACATTTGAATTTTTGTAAAGTCGATAATCTGAAAAAAAAAAAAAAACATTCTTTTGGTAAGTCGTAGAGGACATTACTACGAACGCGTAGTCATGCTATGCATTTTAATCGGAGTTCTATATGAAAGTTATGAGAAAAAATGTAAAGTTACTTTGTGGTAAAATGAATATATGTAGGGGTTTACCATAGTTTAAATGGTAAGAAGTAAAAAATCAAAAAAAATTACAATGGTAGCTCTTCGGGCTTTCCCAATACGACCGATTAAGCCGGCTTCGTTCGTCGTCGTCTGGCCGAGTTAGGCCGCAATATTGGTATAGTTGTGAAGCTGGAACTTCCATCTACGAGTCTGTAGTGGCGATGGCAACCAACTCGCCGTCGATTGGGTGTAATCATGTCAAGAAAGTGTGGCATCCACACTATTCAAAGTCGCTGGAGTTATCTCATCTCTGGCAATCATAGTCGGAGCTATTGGTCTTGTTTGAAAGAGTTTTTCATGCATAGCAATCCCTCAAAATGGTTCAACTCGATTCAGGCTAGTCAATGAGAATTTGTGAATTGAAATTTCTTGGGTTTTGAATTGAGATTTGTGGTGTTTCGATTCAATTGAACTGTTTAGAGCTAAAATTGAGCTTAATGTTGTTCATGAAAGTTGTTGGGTTTGTTCATGCTTACGGCGGAGCTGTCACATTTTAAGCAATTTTTCATATGACACTCCGCCGCAAGCATGAACAAACCCAACAACTTTCATGAACAACATTAAGCTCAATTTTAGCTCTAAACAGTTCAATTGAATCGAAACACCACAGATCTCAATTCAAAACCCTAGAAATTTCAATTCACAAATTCTCCTTGACTTGCCTGAATCGAGTTGAACCATTTTGAGGTCCAATGGTGAAAAGTTTGTAATTTTTTTGGAGTAATGTTGGTTAAGTTTTAGATTTTTTTCGAATGTTATAGATATTAACAGTTAAAATTTGATAACTAGTTATTGGAATAATACCGTTAGACATGAGAAAAATTGTTTAAAAAAACTTTTGTGCTAACAGAGAGGTTTAAATTCTGAATCTCATTAATTTTAGGAGCGAGGTGAGGACGAATGATAAGTATAGTGACTAAATTGGCTGTTATGTATTAAATAATGGATGATTGAGTGATTGTTTGATATTTAATTGATGACTTAAGGATGTCATTATCATCGTAATTAAAATAATGATATCTTAAAGTAGAAGTCTTGTCACATTCAAGTCCTTAAATCATTTTATAGTCGGTTAATTTTTTGGTAACTTTGACTGTTTACCATTGATAGTAACCGATTGACCGAGTGTGGATTACAAGTTGACTTTTCGTAAAGTCGAGAATTTAGGAAAACTTTCTTCATGAAAGTTGTAGAGGACGTTGATATGACTTCGTGGACATGTAGCATGCTCAAATCATAGTTTGTATAAAGGAGTTATAAGGGTCCGAAGTTAGGGACATATGGATAATTTCACAAAAAGGCTATAAATAGCCCAAAACCCTAAAAATTTGCAGAAAGTCTGCCGGACCTTCTCGGCCTCGCCGCCACCGATCCAGGCCGCCTCAGGTGATGAGACCGATTTTAAAACGTCCGTCGACGTCTCTATTTCATTTCTAGGTAAGTTTCCCGGCCTTTCTTGCCGTGTTTTTAGTAAAATTACGAGTTGTTTGCTGAGTGTACAGTATGAGGTTTTGATCGAATTTCTCTCTCCTTAGGCCACCAATGGATGAGTTCTATATATGGATATGATGAGTTTTAGGAGTAGTGCACACCCATAAAGTTTTGTGGATTGATTTGGAGTGTGGGAGGAGAATCGAAGATTTGAAGTTTTTAGGTTTAAAATTTGGGAATTTCTGTGTTTGATTTCGATTAACCAAGTTAGAGTTAGAATTGGTCTTCGAGCTGAACTACAAAGTTGTTCAAAATGATGAGACGAAGCTACTGTTAAAATTTGGTGGCGACTGGAGGTGACCGGAGTTTTGGCCGAAATTTCGGTCGGCTGCGGCGCTGCCACTTTTTGGACAGTTTTCATGTCCATTAAATAGTATAAAATTAGAGAAGTCTATGGTTTAAATTTTGGAAGGAGTTTTGGTGGATAATAAAATATTATTCCGGCCATCGAATATTGTTGATTAAGGTTTGAGAAATATTTTAAAGACACCTAAGCTATTGATGAAGGTTGGAGATTTTTGTTGACTAAGTTTGAAGGTTTCGACTGAGGGTATCGTTATTGCCAATATTAAATAATTATTCATTTCATGATTGAGGTTTAATATTATTTGTTGAACATGAGATGAGGAGTTCTCGCTTGAGAAACGATCCAGATTTCGTCAAACTAAGGTCTAAGTCTGTGAGTGGACCTTTGATTTTAATGTCAAGCATGCACTCATGTTTTTATTTAATTATAAGCAAATGAATTTTATTCATTTTTATTCAGCCGGTGAAGTCGGGAAGGCGGGTTGCTCCCCTCTCGTAAGCTACTTGTTTAAAGCGGCTAGAAAGCGAGACACTTTTACTTTATTAAGGAAATTCTTTTTTATGACCAATGCTATAAAACGGTCGAGAAACTGTATTGTTATGTTAGATGCATGTTTTAATTAACGGGGAAAGAGTGTCATATGACTTTTCAGATTTCATATTTTGTTTTCTTCACCATGAATGGTCGTTAATATATATATATATAACCCTACCTTATATGGTGGCGCGGGATGGACCCCTCACTTAAGGAAGAGACACGAGGTGCATTAGGTAGATGACCCTCCACTTAAGGAGGTGGCGCGAGGT
This sequence comes from Comarum palustre, assembly GCA_951800085.1. Taxonomy (NCBI): domain Eukaryota; kingdom Viridiplantae; phylum Streptophyta; class Magnoliopsida; order Rosales; family Rosaceae; genus Comarum; species Comarum palustre. Next base: position 9,568,965 of record OX637575.1, read on the forward strand.
GGATTAGGTAGATGACCCCTCACCTACTTAGGGTGGCGTGAGATGGATTAGATTGTTGATCCCCTACTTTACGGAGTGGCGCGGGCATACCTAGTAGCCTTAGGCGGCTCCGACCCTAGTTTAAAGATTCTCAGTCATGGTGAAACCTCTTTCCCTATTTTTAATATTGATTTTAAACCAATGAGAATGACATAATACGTTTTGATTTTCGAAATGATTATTTAGGATTATTTCCTAGCGAGGCATGCATAAAAGATTTTCGAAACAATTAAAGGGAAAACATTCTAATCAACCATTTTCTCAATCTTGATTATTATTTTTGTACACTTACTCTAACGTCAAGCTTTTAAATATTTTCTCTTGGACCCTTCATTTTAAATGTCTAGTTTGCAGGATAGCCTAAATGAGGTCGTGCGTACAAGGAGACGAGGCATAGTCAATCAATTCGCTGACGCTAGTATGTTTATTTAGGTATTGTCTCCATGTTGATTGCTCTGATTACCCTAACTTAGTTTAGCTAAATTGATTGGTGAAGCGTAGATAAGATTTGGGGAGCTGGACGACTCCGGATCTTGGGGTTAAGTTATATTATATGTGAAATTGCCTAGTTAATTTGCAAGAAGGGTTGTCCATTTCAAGAGGGTTTCAGTAAGAAGTTCCCTTGAGATGGACCATGCAGGATTTACTTCGGGTTAAAAGGGTTAACTCGAGGCGGGTCTTGATAAGTCTGGTTTATGAAATAGTTGTTAAGAGTGGTGGAATTGGAAATTACAATATGGCTTGTAGATATTTATCATGTCTATACGCATCTACTTAAATATTTGGGAATAGATGTGGGTAGGTGTGATTAGTGTAAGATTATGGAGGTAGAATAGAGATTATTTATATTTGAGAATAAATAAGCATGTCTCATACGTCAGAGTAACTTGTTTGAGCATGTTACTGATAATAATGTGATGGTTGAATAAGTAGTGTTATATTTATATATGGTATTGGTATGGTTACTTAAGCTTGAAGACTCGTTAATAATACGCAAGGTTCTTCGTATCATTAAACTAGCAGAGTTAGTATAGTAACAACTATAATTATGAGTATTTATAAGTATGATACCCCTATAATAATCTCAGTGAGATGACGGTTGTGATTGGGATGAACATCAAACTCCAAAGGCTGAATTGAGTGAATATAGTTTATATTTTTATATTTCATGAAACTAAAATCTCACGAGTTATATGAGCTATGGATTTTGATTGTCATGGAGGACAAGATAATGCTCAAACGGTTGAACTATGGTTAGATTAGTATTGTCGATATAGTAGTTGTTTAAAATTGAGAAGTAATATAAAGGTTAAACTACGAGTGGTTTGATCAATTTTAAAAGGGTACGTAGACAGCCCGATCAAGACTTGGGTGCAGCTGCAAATAAACAAATAAAATTTAGTTTCTAAATAATACAAACATTTTTGTTTGTTTGTTTTGAGTTCCTATTTCGTTTTTCGAATTAGGATTCCTTTGATTCCAATTTTTCTTCTAACACCTGGGTCAGGGTGTTACAGGACTCGGGGCCGGCAGATTGTGGTGGTGTTTTTCGAGACTCCTCAAGACATTTCATTGACAGCTTCAGCACTCGCATAGGACACTATAATGCTTTCTACTCTGAGCTCTTAGGTGTTATTATTGGGATTTAATTAGCATTTCAGCTTGTTGGCATTGTGTTTGGCTCAAGTGTGACACTACTAGTGTGGTTGAATGCTTTTATAAGTCATTATTTGTCCCCCATAGCAATTAGGCACTTTATGGCTAAACTGTGTTGCAAGAACTCATTGACATTCTTTTGTTCTCATGTCCTTTGAGAATGGAACACTGTTGCCGATAGACTCGTCAATCTAGATATGTCCTCTCCTTCTTTGATTTAGCACACCTCTTCTCTAGTAGAAATTATTCCATTTTTTCATATGAATTTCTTGGATTTTCCTTACATTTGTCATGCCTAGTTGCAGTTATTTTTTCTTTGTGGTGCTATATTGCCTGTGACAAAATCATCTATTATTATTCGGTGGTGCTTGTGCTTGATGCTAAATGCAATCAAATTAAAGATGTTAGTCTGCTAAGGTATCAGGTTGACATGTATACAACAAGAGTTCAGGTTCATGCACGTAATGATGCTCAGGCTAGTGGCTTTCTTAATCTTGTACTCTTTTCTTTATTGTACTTTTTTATTGGTTTGTAATAAGCCTAAAGGCTTTTCTTTGTTTCATTTCACGGCTTGTTATTGGTAATTTTTTTTAATAAATTTTTGGATGAGGACGATGAGTTAGTTCTATTTTCACTTACCTAAAAAAATGATGAGAATGCGAAAATTCTTATATGAACTCTTTTGTATTTTTGTAGGATTATTTTTTTTATTATTTTTGGTTTTCATTTGATTTGGCTTGGTCGCTTCTACCAACAATAAAAGAAAAAAGAAAGATTAGAATGTATGTCAAGGTCTCCAAGAATATCATAGTATCATCCCTGTCAGCTCTGAGCTGGTTCTTCGATTAGATTATGGATTAAGCTGAGCACACTTTTCTTTCTGGTCAGTGTAAACAAACTTTCATCCATAAAGAAAAGTTTACAGAAAGGTCCATAATATTACATAGATCTATAGTTGGATTATATATCACTACAAGAAAAAAAAATCTTTTTTTTCATATCTTATTTCAAGACTTTTTTCATTTGAAGCTTCTACATATAGGGTTTAGGGTTTTAGCTAACGAAATTAGGGTAATTCGTCGGCTAAAGTTGAATAAAAAATAACTATAGCAGACGAAATTAGGGTAATTCGTCAGCTAAAGTTAAATAAATAAATAACTGTGCCGACGAAATTAGGGTAATTCGTTGGCTAAAGTCAAATAAATAACTATAGCCGACAAAATTTATTAAAATTCGTCGGCTAAAGTTAATTCAAAATTCAAAATTTTCGGCGGGGATTTTGAAAATTTTAAACTTTTTCCGACGAAATTAGGATATTTCGTCGGCTTAAGCTTAAAATTTTCAAAATCCCCGCCGAAAATTTTGAATTTTTTCTATATATAAATGGGTTAAGACATATGAAGAAGACATCTTCAATCAATCAACAAACAACTTTTACACACTGCAAAAAAAACCTCCCTCAGAGCACCTCTATTAGAAAGATTCATTGAGTCTTTTTCTCCACCAAAGCCCTATCCATAAACATTCCCCGCTGCTACTCACCGAAGCCCGATCCGTAAGCATTATCCGCTGCTACCTCACTAAAGCCTCATCCGTGAGCACTACCCGCTTCTACTCACCAAGCCTCATCCGTGAGCAAACAATCCACCACCGCTTCATAAAGACCGATTCGTCGGTGAATACCTGCAAAACGATTGTTAGGGTGAATAACCTTAGCAAATATAGTTTGTCAGAGAATCCTTTGGCGAACGCCCTACAATCCTTGATTATAGCTCTACTCAACCACACCGGTCCGAGTAGGAGGAGGAAAATCCTAGTTGTTCTTCAGCTAGGTCTAAGAAAAACCTAAATGCAGGCCTGACCAACGCCTGTACAACAATCGTTTGAAGAGAAGTTAGAAGGCGAACAAGCGTCGAAGATCAAGGTTGTACCTGACCCATAGGTACTGGCACGCGTCAAGCTTGGTTGTTCGAGAAAACCATTTTCACACCGAACATTTGGCACGCCCAGTAGGACCTAACGTGTCAGGATTGTAGAAGAAACGATTTCGCGTTTCGGATGATTACTAGAAGAATTAACTTAATCAACTGGTTGTAGTGAGGTGATCATGGACGATGAGTTTAAGCAGAAATTGAAGGTTATCATTGAGCAAATTGATAAAATCAATTCAATCACGGATCGGATAAATGCTTCCATAGATCAACATAACCAAGAAATTAAATCAGCTAATGAGAAGACAACAAAGCTGCAAGATGAAGCAAACCATGATGTTTGCAATACTAACCAAGAGGTTTTACAATCCTAAGAAGTAGAACCTAAAGCTGACGAATATACTCTTACCAAAGAGGTTGAATCGGTTTTTGATCAATCTAGTGGCGAAATCTTTTCTTTAGTCATGTCATAAAAAATGGATTTGTCAATTTGTGGTGAATCTCATGTGGAGCACAATTATGAAGGCTATATCCAACTACACTGATTTAATAACGAAGAAGTTGATCTGTTGACGTGTAGCTGTTGTGCTCTAAAATATGTGGAGAAGAAGTTTATTTGTGATGACACAGGTCAAGCCTTATAGATGGTCCTCAATGATATTTATAGCAAGAATATGTCATTGTCTGAGGCAAAAGTTAAGTCACCAATATATGGTGATTGTTATTTTGATATGGAGACAACCTACGATGAATACGATAATGACTATAGGTTGACTCTTGGCTCCAAAATCATCAAGTCTAAAGCAGAGGAGTTCAATTACTTGGAGTATCTTGGTGTTAAAGATATAAACCAGCAAGTGGTTTATTATGAAAGCCAATTGGTGGCTGCAACTGTACATAACATACACCACGACATGGTAGTCAGTGACAAGGCGGATTTCCACATCGAGCCATCCGTGAAGGTGCAATTGATGATCATGCTTTGTCAAACAATGAAGATACATGGGGGGCTATGCAGCAGATCCTATGAGCAGTCATTTCAGAGTTTTCATGTTGATGACACCAAGTATCTTTGTTCAATACTTGGAGTTTCTCGCCGGAGAGAATCTCAAGACGTCAAGGCTTGGAGTGAAGCATTGGTGGCCTCCCCCGTGGACATACGAAGGTTAACTAATCATGTTGAGTTTTCTTATTCACTTTAATTCTTTGCCTTTTTAGTTTCATTTCAATTCTTGCATTGAAAAAATGAAAATACAAAAAAAGATTCAGGGTTTTGCTGAAATGCAAGACAATGTTGTTACCTGACAGAGGTTTGAATTATGTTGTATAATATCAAAGATCTATTTCTAGAGTCTTAGGTGCAAGAAAAAATATGTGTTTCATAGTTACAGTCATTCTGCCAGCAGAGTACAAAAGATTTGAAGCAAGAGTGTAGTTCAGCAACAGCTAGCAAAGAAAGGTCCTCTTCAGTTCGCCTTCAGAAAGATTCCGCTCACTAGTTGATCCATGGCAAACATCAGTGGCTTCCACCTGAACATGTCATGCAGCCTCATAAGCCAAGAACACAAATCTCAAGTCCTGCATGGTACTAATTTTGTATGTCTCCATGAGATTCTACATCCAAGATTATCATCATTCAATAAATTAGTTCCAAAAAACTCAGCCATGATCACAGACTGGTCACAAAGTAATTCACTCTTTTACTTGATTGTATATGTTCATCTTCATCGATCTTTCTCTGATTATGAGATAACTTTGGCTGGATTTAAGGCCGGCGTCTCGTGCTGATAGCTCTCAACCAGACCCTCATCAAGTTCCTGCCAATCTCTGCCTGGTAACATTTGCTTAAGCATAGATCCATAGTTTTTTATTCTTGAATCTTATATATCTAGGTGAGAGTTCTTCTCTTACAAGACGACGATGATCTGTTGTCTTATTGTCTATCTTAATTGTTGAATTGGCTAGAATCAATCTTGTACATGAAAAATTGAATGGTGGATTAACTTGCAGACGTTAAACATATTACTACCTTCTTTGAGACACAAAGGAGGATCCTTCCTGGCCCTTAAAAGTACATTTTTTCAAATTTTCTCACTGATTACATTGGTTTTGCAACATAAATGGATGCTTATGATATTGGCAATTGTTGGATGGGATTGCCGTCCATCCAACAATCTCATTTTCTCTCATCTTTCTTAAATCTTGACCCAACAATTTTATTTTCTTGATTCGATATCTTCTCTTTAAACAAAAATTTCTCAATAAAGAAATGGCAAGTGAACTGTGTTTAAAATTGTGAGAGAAAAGGAGGGATATTAAGAAGAAGATATATATGAGGATCATCCTCCCCATCAAAGCATTGACTTGTGATTTATGGTCCCGTAAAACCCAATCTTTTCTTTAATGTATATGTTAAAACTCCCCAAGAACAAAGGTGGAGACGTCAGTTTCTTTGGTGTGGGAATCTCTCCCCCATAACAATTTGTTAATTTTGTTACGTATTGGTTTGTTTAAGCAATCAAGCAAGGAATTTCTCTTCAACTAAAAGCAACTTTCTTGCCAAATTTCAACCCCCCTAACTGTACTATAATCCCAAAACCCTGTTTCTTGATGTACCTTGAGGCTTTCACAAACAAGAGCGAGGGAGGCAGAGAAGAAGGCTGAGAAGTTGGCAAAGGAAAAGGAATGCCTTACCAATGCTCTGCTCGCCCAAGGCGAAAGAGCTGTTTACTTACAGGCAATGGGTGAGGTTGCTTGAGCTAGAAGTTTCCAAGCTGCATTCACAATATGCAGAACAAGAACATCAAGACTGCTATGGCTGCGAGACTTGGATTATGGCGCTGGCACTTTGTTGGGGATTGCTGGTGTTGGCTTTGCGTTTTGCAGCAGATACTAGTATTGAAAAATTTCATTTCAGGGTCATCATAGGTTCCCAAATGTGGTTTTTGTAAAGGTAGTAAAAAGAGGTGTAATATGTGACAGTATTCTGTGAAAGAAAAGGTTCAAGCTTTCTGAACTGGCAAGCATATTCCGCAATTTTGCAATCAGCATGTAATGCAGAACAAGCGAGTAGAAAACCGATATTTCGACCAGATAGATTGGATCACTAAAACTGAGCTTCATTTACTTTAGATCCCCCAAAATGGATAAAAGGCACAGAAGCTTAGCTAGCATTCACAGTCTGAGTACAAGCACTGTACAGAAAGAGCAATACTCAATATATATATATGCTTAAGAAGCTTTGTGTTACCTATACTAGATTTTTCTACTTTTACATCGATCAATGTAAGCTGGCCCTTATTCAGATGTATGTTAAGTGAACACTTCTCAAGTGGCCATAACATTCATCGCTGCTTCCATAATAGGCCAAACAAACCCAGCATATGTGCTTCCCACACCGACATTCTATATGGTTGCACCCATCTATTTTCTCAATTGTATATCTGCATACCGGGCAGCTCTTCACATGTTCTTTTCCTTTGCACCACTGCTTCAATGAAGAATCTGGATCTTCCTTGAACTCCTTGTACTGCTTGCATGACATGTAGGGATGATGTTCTAAATGGCACATGGTACACGTCTCCGTATAACACGCACCACAAACAAATGGTTCAGCTTCTGTTCCAGGAGCTGCTCCCTGATAGACTGAAGAGCAGTCAGGAGATGGGCAAAACCTGTAGGTGCCGCAACTTGTGGCAACATATGAACCCAATGATGCCCTGAAGAGATCCTCAAGCTTCTCAGCTGATAGAAGAGATCTGAGATCTGTGATCAAAATTGGAGACCTGCAACCCTCATGTGTGCAGCGTAATGGAAAGCTATCTTGATTATGGATAGCAGACTCACACTGCTCAACCAAACATGAACGGCAAAATAAGTGACCACAGTCCTCAAGCCGGTAACCATCTTCAACGTCACACAAACAGATTGGACAATCATCTTCACTTTTTATCCTCTTGGTCAAACTAGTACCAGCCATTTGTGCAACCTCATCAATAATCTCATCTACTTTTTGCTTCATCTCCTTACTTCCCTGGATGAGAATGGATTGACGGCGTACATTTAGACTAAATGCAGCCCCTGGTACCTTCTCTTTGAGCCCCCGGAGGTCTGGCCCGAACCTGCTGACAACCTCTTTCATCAACTCAGGAGGTAAAGCATTACCTTGAAGACGCACCTCAAGAACCTTGCTTTCGTGGAGGTTCAAAAGGGATTCAACCAATTTCTGCGTGACCATATCAACTTTATCTGAAGAACCAAAGACCTGTACATTGATTTTCTGCCTGTCAAAAATGATATGTGTTCCTGTCTCTCGCTGTAATGAGTACATTAGACTGATGCCATCTCTGGAAAACAGAAGCTGCAAAACAGTTGCAGTGAGGCTTGGGTGGTCTATAGTCTTTCCCTTCACAAGTTCCTCAACACGTCCTCTCAGATCTGCAATCTTTTTTGTAGCATTGGCTGATATCTTAATTCTGCAGGAACCATTAGGATACTCTTCGAGATTACATTCCACACCTGTAAACAAGAAAAAATAAGTCATCCAAACAATTGAAAAACTATATTTGGTGACAATTTATACATTGATAGTCAAATTGGCAGTCAAGCATACAAATTCATGTTCTAATCAAAAGGCAATGTAGTGGACTCTGAATCTGGCAGAGTGCATTAAACTGTGAAATGTGGTTGTGAAACCCCCAAGTGAACACAAAATAGGCCATGAACTTGGATGTTGGATCAACCAAATGATAATACAACCTTTGTGATTCAATCATAAATCACTTTTGCCTCAATTTGCTACGAGAAGAAAAATAGGGAGAAAAATTCAGTTGAAAGTTTGAAACATCTCAAATGCATAGCCGTTCTACCACTGAGAAGGTAGATACCTAGTTATAAAGCCAAACTCTCCAAAACAGCTTTAATAATGTATCTCCGAAAAGGTTTTATAATGTAAAAAGGTGCAAGCCCAATAACATCCGAAAAAGGAATGATTAAATAAAAAGAATGAGAACCAGAACCAGAAAAATATCAAAATACTTGCCAATAAGGAAACATAGATGTCCAACAGAAACCACAATGATTGTCTAGGGAAAAAATACCATAAATTAGAAAAGAAAATGTTATGAGTACCATTTAGATGCGTAAAACTGTCAAGCAAAGGATCTAGCTGCTTCTTTATTACACGATAAACAGGGCCTGGGCAACAGAGAGAGCTATGAAACAACTGCTGACATTTCATCTTTTGCCATGGAAGGAAGCCGGGCAACACTTTCCCTTCCAATTGTTCTAAAGCTTTTGCCGCCTCTAAGTGTAATCTTCCATCAAACGTTATCAAAGCTCTCATGAAAAGACTCTTTTGTTCAGGCTGGAAAACCTGAACACTGCAGTTACTATGGGAGTATTGTTTAGGCATATACGGTGACAATTCTTTTAGCAGTGATTCTTCACAAGCACCACATGGTGGATTTTCTACAGCATCCCCTCTCACAAGGAAAAAATCCAAGATTGTCCTACTAGTGGCTGTGGTTAACACATCAAGGATTTCTTTCTCAGAAAGATCTCTATTTATTCCACTGATCACAAGAGAGTCCGCGTCTCTTTTGCTAAGCCCACAACGAATACTTCTTCCTCCGATTACAAGGTTAGTAAAATCATCAAGCATGAAGCCAATATCATCCACGTCACATCTAACAATAGCAAATCCATTGCTTTGCCTGCGAGGCCATAAGACAGTAGCTCTAACAGCAAGGAGTGGAAAGACTTTATGATCACCTCCAACCTGTGAAGGAACAACCTTCAGTATAGAACCTTTAAACTCAGACTCATTTAGTTCAACAGCTTTCTGAGCTGCATCAGGAGTGAGAAATGTCATCCTTGCACCCTTTCCTTTGTCAACACTTTCCTGGCCACTGCTGGGGAGCTTATGATGACCACAGATACTAACAGAGGCAGAATCTTCAAGCTCACTAATAAGCTCCTTATCATCCATGTCGCCCAGCTTAGAATGAAATACATCAACAGTCAAGAACCTTTTATGAAGCTCCAGATGCTTGATCTCTGCACCGGCCCCAAACAATGCAACAGGAGGCAACCCACCAGAACCATGATACAACCATTTCTCCAAGCATTCATTACGCAACCATCTTTTTTCCAACTCCAATGCATCAGATACAAAGTTTATAACCCTATCCATGTTATTTGGGGTCGCAAACACCATAATCTCATTCTGATAATAATCAACTTTAATACTGATAAGTTCGTCACTGCAAATTGTCCTAACACGAGACACAAGATGATTCAGATAACCGTTGCTCTTCCCACAAAATCTTTTAAGCAAGCAACTGCCAAAACCAGTCAACACTTTCACTTGCAACTTTCGACCTTCCATCTTGGACACATCAAACACGGGAGGGGGATCAAGGGAAGACAAAGCGCTGAAATCGATGGAAGTGACGCAGGTCAAATACTGATTAGAACTTGACAGGACTTCACCAAAAACAACCCAACCAGGTTTCTGACCAAATACCAGTAATGAACAAGAAGGATGCAGCCGAACATGCTGCCCGGTTAATGCCACCTCATAACCAACTTGATCATAACCAGAGAACATTGCTACATTTTCTGCCAGGGAAGAAAGTATAACCTCTTTTAAGTGTTTATCACAGATGGTTGAAACATCCTCCTTCCAATACCAGCGGCTAGGAATTATCATACTGAGTTCATGTTTAAGGCAAGACTCCAATTCATGTACAGTGTCTTGGCATCTCCTCATAGTTTTGGCATTGATGCTGTTATCCCAACACCACGTGCTTTTCCGATCTTGAGGCACAGCTTCCCATTGCTTGTACACTGATAGAAGGGTAAAGAGGTCACCATCACGATGGCAAAACTTCACCTTGAAGCAGTCCGACCTCAGTTTCTCTTCGTCATTACCAACTCTGCAAAATATGCTGCTTGCATTTGCCATAACAGCCGCAAGAACAAGGCCCTCCTTGCGCAAATTATAGTGACAGCAGCCAAGAATTAATTTACCAAGCCTAGGTTCAATACCCAATTTAACCAAGCGGCGACCTTCTAGAGTCAGTTCATAGACATCCTTATTTTGCTTGACAGCTCCCAACTGAACAAGATTCCTCATAGCCATGTCTATAGCTTCAGAACAAGGTGCATCAATGAATTCAAACTCTCTTAAGTTCTTGACACCCAAAGCCAGAATCCTCAGAACTGCTACACCGAGATGAACTCTACGAATCTCAGGCTCCTGACAAGGTGGCATCGCCTGAAAATCATATTCTGAGTAAAGTCTATAACATATTCCAGGTCCCGTTCTTCCAGCACGCCCTTTTCTTTGATTCGCAGAACTCTGGCTGATCCTACAGACTCTGAGAACATTCATACCACTTCCAGGTTCAAATCTGCTTTCTTTGACCATGCCAGAATCAATCACATACTTCACGCCAGGTATTGTCAGGGATGTCTCCGCCAGATTTGTTGCGAATATAACTTTTCGTTTTCCAGGGTAATTTCGGAAAACATTAACCTGTTCCTCAAAAGAAAGCTTCCCATGCAATGGCAATGCAATTGCACCAGGTGTTATAAACTTCTCACAGACCGATTCAACTTCCATCTGGGAAGTCAAAAACGCAAGAATTGTCCCTTCTTTCTCATTTTTGTGGATCTCTCTTGCAACCCTCATCACATCAGAAACATAAGCAACATTACTGGCAGTCCCTTCAGTGAAAGGGGGAACATATCTTACATCAACTGGAAAGTTTCTCCCCACTACATGAAAGATTTCACACTTGAAAAAATAATGTGAAAGCACTTCTGCATCAGCTGTTGCAGACATTATAATTAGCCGTAACTGAGGCCTTCGACTCAGTAAATCTTTGATCAATGCTAACAGGAGATCAGTACTCAAGGTCCTTTCATGAGCCTCATCAACTATGATGCAAGACATCCTGGACAAATTTGTGTCATTCATGTAGCACAGAAGTAAACAGTGGTCCGTCATATAAGTTACCTTAGTAGTAGACTGCTGTCCAGACGATGGCTGATAACTGGTAACCGTGTTTTCTCCATAACAACCACAGCATTCTTCTGTAACTCTCTTTGCCAGTGAATTGGCAGCAATCTTGCGAGGCTGAGTGCATACAATGGAACTACCAGCAGCGATTCCAGAATCAGCAAGAAACTGAACCAACTGTGTACTCTTCCCCGAACCAGTCTCTCCAATCAACACCATGACCTGTAAAAATTGTACTTGGACGTCAGATATCCACTCGACTGAAACAGCTGAAATGAGATACCTTTGCTGTTCAGTTCTTGAAAGATAAATAACCTACAACAACTGCCTTATTATCTCTATTGATTCAGGTTCCACTACTCACATTTATCCGCAGACTCATAAAACGTCACATTGATAGAATTGGATAAAGCATACAGGCTATGACTAAACTATTTCATGTCAGATTCACACGGCATTTACACACATTAACTAAATCATTCAAACACAGTAACTAAATTGAAAGTACTGAGCCTTCTAACAAAGCGAAACACCATAATAAAGCGAAAAACTTTACCAAAGACAACTCTGCCATACCTGCTGATTATTAATCTGCTCAAGAATTTGCTGCCGATGAGCATAAATAGGTAAACCCTCTTTGAGTCTGCGGCACTCCCTCATCATAAAACTCTGAATTTTACTCCACTCCCGAATTTCGCCGAATTTAAACAGCTTCATCCCATCTTCACCATAATCCTCCAACTCTTTCCCTTCCACATAAGCAAGCAAACACTTCATACCAGACCTGAACTCTCTAATCCTACTCTCCACCAATCCAAGCTCCACTTTGCAACTCTTCTCCTTCCCCGCTAGGTCCTCCCAATATCTCTGTGGCCTCATGGCCAGCTTGTGAAGTCGCTCGTACTCCCTCGCCAAATTCTGGCGCTTCTCTTCACAATTCTTCACCTCCTCGCCGTCGATCAAGAGCCTAATTTTTCCGGCGAACAAGGCTTTCAGGCTGTCCTCGAGCTCGACGCTGTCCGACGGCACCGAGACCTTGGCATCGAGCTTCGGCAAGAAGCTGTGAACCCGGTTGAGCCGCGACTCCCAGAGCCACACGATCGCCTCAAGCGCGTCGCACCACTGCGAGTAGTGCAGCGACGCGGCGATGCGGTTCGTCGGACTCACTCGGAAACTCTCCGGTTTCGCCCGGCACTGCTTGATCACGCCCTCGACGAACGACTCCGAGAGGTCGCGACGGTCGGAGAGCAAGTCCACGACGAAATTCGGGCGGTCAATTGGGAGCGACGGCCGCTGCGGAGCCGCCGCGCGTGGCGGAGGAGCGCGTGAGTATCCTGGATAACACTGTCGCTGCTGTGGATACCGCCGCGGAATTCCGGCCGGTTGAGGATGCCGCTGCTGCGATCCTCTCATGGCATCGACCGGTTGAAATCAAATCAAAATCAAACCCTAAATTCTGGATACGAGTGAGAGAGTAGCAAAACTCAGAAATTTGAGACTGAGAAATTTCTGGGGTTTTTGAAAGGCTTTTTCTCTGTGGGGGCCGCCATACGTGGCGCGCAACGGGGGACGAAACGACTCTCGGGTCAAGTTTTTAGAATAACTTCCCACTACTCCAGTCGAGAAGTCTAATTTGAAACTTGGGAATCAAGTTTGGGTCTTTCGCTTTTCTTCTTCTTTCACTGTTTGCTTTCTTTCTTCACGAGGATTGGATTCGTTCACGATTTACACACCCTCCAAGGAGGGACCATTTTTTGGTTACATTTTAAACTATCTCTCTCGGTCAGAGCAGGTTAAGGTCTAACCCTCTTTTTATGGAATTTCTTTTATTTAGTAAGGGATCGAACCAGTAACCTCTCCACATTACAACTAAAGCAGCTGGAGGGAAAACAACCGAGTCATTTCTTATCAGCTTAGCTACAACAAGTCATATAACTGCAGTTCGCCTAGAAGGAAGAGAATCTATCGATTTCGCAAGGGGTTAGATATAGGCACGGAGTGAGGGATGCGAGAGTGTCACTGTACACATTCGTTTTCCTAAGCAGGCTTGTCCCATTTCAACCACCAGACCAAACCCTACGAGTAAGGAGGGACCCTTTTCTACAAGTGTTGATTTTTGGAAATGAATTAAGGCTCGGTCTGGGACAGCTTTGTTATCTTAAATGGGTTCATCCAGTAGTTTATGGTAACATACATCTCATCATGCGCGTAAGCAAAGTTAATCTCCACTAAGAGCATATGCAACGGCAAACATGGCTTGCTCCTCCTATTTGAGGAGGTGTAGGTACTGTTTGAGGAGGTGCAAGTGCAGTCATGTTTTTCGTGCAACAGTGCAAAAAAATAGCACCTCTTATTACCCCGCTTCCAATCCAACACCACAGTCTCCACCTCGTCTCCACCTTGTCTCTGCCTCGAACCCAGTCCCCAAGCCACAGCTCACTAACTCCTTCCAGCTCCATCTAGAAGCCCAACACACTCGTCAGAGCCCACAATGGAGATACCCAAAGAACCCAGAAAATAAAAATTGGGGAAATAGGAATTAGGCTTCAAATTCAAAATGCAAGGGCAGGAGATTAAAGCAAAAGGATGGAGGAATAAAACCCTACCTCCGATTAGGTGAACGACGGCCTGGATCGTCGAATGCGGGCGGAGACCGCCGCACGTCCTCTCAATCGATCTCTCTCAGTCAAGCTTGCATGCGAGAATGGAGAACGGGGATTGATAGAAGGGAAAGAGAGGAGTAGATTGGTGGTAGCGCGCAGGCAAGTAGCCTGGAACGGCACCGGCGCCGACATGTTCAATCGGGAACGAGCAGAGAGGAGAGAAGGAAAGTCGTGAAACAGAGAGGGGTACACGTGCGTGGGCTCCACCAGGGTGGCTCGTGCAGAAGGTCGAGCAGTTGCTCGACGAGCTGGTCAACGTGCGGTCACCGACCTCCACCTCTCCCGCTGCACGCCATTTCTAGGTTTGTTCCTGCTATCTCCGCCCTAACCCTCCCAATTTTCCTCTGCTCATGCTGCCACTGCAGATGCTCTAAAGCAGGTAATACTTCTACTTGAAGACGTGTGTCATGACACTAGATGGTCACAATGCTTATAGTCAAGCCAATGAAGGGGCTCACATTTTAACTAAATTTGGTTTACATTCTAAGTTTACAGGGGATACTACCACCACAAGTTATAACTTAAGTTCTGACATTTCCTCTCACAAATAGAGTACAGATGTATATCCCAAATTCAAAATGTAAGATACATATAGAAAGTCTGACAAATGACATTATTTCAAGGGAGGGATCTAGTCAAAGAAAAATGAAAATGAAAAAAAAGCAAGATAGTTTTTATACAACTGTTTCACCTCTAAATCTGTAATCAAACAATAAAACTGTTGACTGATACACACAACAGAAGTAACCAAATATACTTCTCATTGAGAATTATTACACATGACTTCAGAACCTGGAACCAGAAAAGTTAAAACTCAAACGCAGAGTTTTTTCTTTTTATCCAAAAGGACTTTCCACATCTTATAAATCTCATCTGTCACATTGTGGATACAAAACTTAACCATAAAAATCAAAAAAAATCCATTAAGTCTGTTTACCATCCTCAACCAAGGATAATTTAATCCATCCAACCTTATATGCAATGCCAGACAACAGCTTCATGTAATGACTATCAATCTACAGGGCGTTGAGCAGAATTTAAATGTCATATAGAAGTATAAGTTATGCAATATAGTTGAATAACACTGACAGTCAGTTACCCGCCTCAATCTACAGGTTCCAGCACTTGAAATGGACCTGATCATGTCTCAGAGACAACATTAGATGGGTTGCTGATGCTTGAACTGCTTTCGTCCCTGGTGCTATCTACATGACCATTGCGATTGGAGCCATAGACATGCCCCATTTTTGTACGTTTAGTCTCCAAATATCTCCTGTTCTCCGTAGTTATTGGTGTCAGTAATGGGACCCTCCCAGAAACTGCCAAGCCATAACCTTTCAGTCCGATATACTTTGCAGGATTGTTTGTCATAAGTTTCATTGTACGAACACCTAGATCTCGTAGGATCTGCAATAAACAATCAGATATTCAAATCCCAAGGCAAACTACGTTCTTTCTGTAAAAAGCAAGGAGGTAGATATGGAACCAGGGCCTTATTACACTATGATCCAATTGCTCTTACAAATGTACAAACCAAGACTAACAAGAATTATCAACATGTAATTAAAAAGAAAATAATACCAACTTATAACTTCATAAAAATGACCAATTCAAAAGAGTTGAAGAATAAGTCGCACAGCCGGCCACACTTCCTAATTTTCAGCATAAAATGACTCAAAGGACCTCCAATGCCATTTCATAGATAAAATAGAACCTGTTACTAAAACCCATTTCTTAGAGGTGAATCCCTATCGTTTTGTATCCCCAACATTGATGAAATATAATCAGGAATAAAGCTCATGTACACAAGAGTAATGGTCGCATGACATGACAACATAATACCACAAGTAGATAGTTGCATGATGAATTAACATTAAGAACAAGATCTTATTTTAAATTAAAACAGTACCTGTGCACCTATTCCATACTCACGAGAATCAACAGGTAGTCCGAGCTCCTCATTAGCTTCAACAGTGTCACGCCCATCATCCTGAAGGTTATAAGCTCGGAGCTTGTGGCCCAGACCAATTCCTCTACCTTCATGTCCTCTGAGATACACCAAAACACCCCTACCAGCTGATTCAATTTGCTTCATAGCAAGAGCCAGTTGGTTTCCACAATCACATCTGGCCGAACCAAAGATATCGCCAGTGAGACACTCTGAATGTACTCTCACAAGTACATCTTGCCCATCTCCGATATCACCCTGTTCATGTCAAGCCTAAATTAGTCACCTATAGTAATAAACAGTTACCAATAGTAATTAACAGTGACCAAATCATCAAGCACTAAATTGGTTTCGTTTGTCAGCCAACCCCAACTAAGTAATGACAAGAAAGGGAGGTGATGAGGTAAATTGCAAGCAAACATTGAAACCTAACTATGGAAATTTCAATGTACAGAAAAGCTTGCTGTTATATCAATTCAAGTATCTGTACACAAAAGGATGAAGAATTATTAGCATGGCAGAAGGGGGGAAATCATGATAGAATAGACGTTGAAAGGAGAAATGCTGAGATATTGCCCTAAGTTATCAAAACAATATGCCTTGGTCTAACAACCAATGCAACATGACCTATTGATAAAGGAAAAACATAAAAAACAAATTGCACACTAGCCAAGTCTAGAAAAGGGACAGAACTGCAAGCTCTTATAGCCTAAATGGTATAGCAAATTACTTGATTAAGTTTCCTCATTGCCACCCAATAAAATAATAGGCAATAGTGTGAATGAGTAAAAAAAACCTTCATCAAAAATAAAATCATAATAATAACCAAATAAATTGCACATTGAATATCACACTGCATGCAGTTCATTTTCCCATAATGCGTACATAGTAAAAAAAACCATCCATTCGTAACTACCATTAGATATTTGAACCCACTAACAGTTCATAACCTTTAAGCGTCCCTAAAGGCTTCTGCAAGCTAGTTCTCTAAAATGATAAAATTGTATTACAAGCAATGCATCCATATAATATCGAAAACATTGACCACTAAATAATCAAAATACCTTCCAAGTCGCTGAGCTCGCTATTAAAAGCTTCTTAAGGTTAGAATTCTGATACAAGTATTATTCTTTTTATATGCAAATTACACAAACACGCCTGGAGAACCCAGGCTTTTAAATTAGCACCTCCTCGAACACCCCCAAACTCTAGCAAACAGCTATATACGCACTTTGAGGGATTCAAACCCAATACCATATGATCTTCCAGGACATATGGGGTGACATTCCAGGGATTAAAACTCCAACAGACTAAAGGGGTGACATTGCAGGACATGAAACATGCCTAAAAAATGAGCTTCCTTGTTATATGATGTAGCCTTCAAAAGAAAAGCAATATATTATCCTTAAATGTCATTTTATTTCCCCTCTTCTTGTTTCTGCAGTTTCCACAAAAACACGACATATGTAATCATTTTCTAGCAATTTATATCCAAAAGTTATCCCAAGAACAAATCGAGTAAAAATGTCAGTGTCATGCTGGTACTTGCAACTATAACAAATGTTGTTAATAAAGACAAAGAAACTTCTTCATTTTCTTTATTTAGTTATTCATCTATTTATTATTGAAAGAAGGACCAAGAAAGCTTTAATAGAAACATTGCCAGTTTAAGAACTGACCATTACACAAACTATTATAAAATATTCTTGTTGCATAAAGGTAAGACAGTTCAAAGCAGAGAATATTTTAGCACAATAACTTGCTTACTTTGACCATAGCAATATGCTCGATCCCATCGAGCATTGACCTATAACAGTAGGCTTCAAATGGTCCCCACATTGTTGGTATCCGTGCAGCTACAGCCTGCTCCACCAACTTGTCCCTTTTTCTCCTATATCTGTAAATTTTGATTGATAACTAGTATCAGAATTATAATTTCTTCTGCTAAATCAAACGAAAGGGAAAACATGAACCTGAAGAAATAGTAAGATTTATTTATTACTTCATAACATTATATCATCCCCTAAAACCTCTGGTAGGATTTTTTGACAGCCTTGCTGATCCATAAATGAGTTAAAACAGTAGATAAAGTTGTTTTCAGAAGTATATTTACAATAATAGATCACACCTACCAAACCAGGAGACTGCAGAGAAGTTTCAGAAATATACAAACAATTTTGTACCATCTTTAAGATTTTGAAGCAGTAAGGATTTATTTGGTAAGTAAAGATAGTAGACTTAGACTCGTACAAAAAATGAGAAAAAAAACACTCGTAGTACCTTATCAAATCAGCAATAGAAATAATTTTCAAGTTTTCTGCCTTCGCAAATTGACGAAGCCTAGGTAATCTAGCCATAGAACCGTCATCATCCACAATTTCACACAAAATGGCTACCGGGTCTAGCCCAGCCAACATTGCAAGATCAACCGAAGCCTCTGTGTGCCCGGCTCTTTTTAGAACTCCTCCCTCCCTGTACTTTAGGGGAAAGATATGGCCTGGCCGGTTGAAATCTTCAGGGTTTGAATCCCTTGATGCAAGAGCCAAGACCGTCGCAGCTCTATCGCGAGCTGAAACACCAGTTGTCGTACCATGTTTTGCATCCTATGGAATCAAAATCACATCAGGTCACCCATGACAGTTATTAAAAGTCAAAAAAACAGGTTAATACCATAAAGAACTATGTCAAACCTTCTATTACAAACTACATTAACATATTTATCTTCACTATGTATCCCCAAGAAGATAAGATAGGTTTGGGAATACCAACTCTATTCAGCTCCACTTCCCCTCTATTAAGTTCATGAAAATACTTGCAATAAAATGTTGTGTATCTACAATACCCTATTCACTCTTTCCCTAGTTTCTAACAATGAAATTGGATGCAACGGCATGACTTCACACCAAAATTATAAAATGACATGGACCAAGAGACCTCACATTATAAACTAAACTTGCTTTACTTTATATGGAAAAACTTACTACATACCACTGAGACAGTGAATGCTGTACAAAGTTTTTCTTCATTCTGTGTCACCATCAATGGAAGCTGCAACCTTTCTAAGTCTTCTCCTTTCATGCTCACACAAACAATTCCGGTTCCGTGCTTGACAATAAAAGCCATAGCTTCTGGAGTTGCCAAGGATGCTGCCATTATAAGATCTCCCTCGTTTTCTCTATCTTCATCATCCACAACAATTACCATCTGCAAAATATAATATTTCAATTAACCATCTGTTACCTTATCCACTCCCAAAAGTAATGCATGATAAGAGAGTAATATTTCCATCAAAAAGCATTTAAATTTGACTCAGAAGATGACAAACCTTGCCTTGACGAATATCTTCAAGGGCCTCAGCAATAGAAGAAAATCCTTCAATAGGACAATCCAGATCATATTCATCATTATCAGAAGAGAAACCGCTACTAAAAGGAGCCATATCAGCTGCAAGGATTCCAAAATTCAATGTGTCAGGTTGCGCTGCAACCCCATTAGTGTGAGACAGGAGATCATCCTCTCCAGATACCAACGTAGCTCTTGCCTGAAAATCAGCCCTCAAACTAAAGCACAAATTCCGCGTCAAACTCGGCGCAACAAAATCAGATAGACACCCATTTGGCTTAACCAAAGTCCCAGTACATAAACCAATGTTCCTCCTGAAAGAAACAGTTCATCAGCCATGTACATATACCAACTAAAGAAATCTTTCATTTCCGAAATTCGACAAATATCATAACCAAATCAATCTAAAACAGAACACATTACATATGTACTCTCAAATCACAAATAGTTCATGTTTCAAATCTCATTCTCAGAGTATAGATTAAAACCCAATCTTATAACATTCAGAAACCTCTCTATATCACTCAGATGCCAGACATCTAATGTCTCCGAAAATGAAACATGTAAAACCAAAATCGAATCAAACCAACTCGAAAAAAGGAAGGGCTTACTGAGAAGGGAAGAGAGCCATTGGGGAGCAATAGAGGTTGATAGAAGCCATTGACGTGAAAGCTGTGTTCTTTCTTTCCAGCGCTGTGTTCTGGGTTTTATATCACCAACCCTTTAATCAAAGAATGAAGAAGAAGACGAGTTGGATTGATGAGTCTAGGACAGTGGTGAGGTCAGAGGAGATGAGCCGCCAAGAAGAAAAAGGGTTGGGATTTTTGCCCAAAACCGCCGCGCGAGAGTGATACGATTCAACGGTTCTAACACTGTGTGCTGCCCAATATGGATATCCCACCAAGCACCATCCCAGTCGTCACATTCTTTTCTTTTTTCTTTTGGTACGAATATTCTCACATCACTATATCAACAAAATATTTTATTGTTTGAATTTGTTTAGATGATTTAAAATTATTAGATCGAAGATAGTCTCATTTCAAAAAAAATCAATAGTTTTAAACTGTCTAAGTCATGTTTCAAAAAAAATCATCTAACCAAATTCAAACAATAAAAATTCAAACAGGAAAGTCAATTTCATCGAGAAAAGTTTACCGAGGGTGAAAATGAAGCTCAATGAGTGTTGGACAGCGGCGGATCCATGATCTAAATTTAGTCTAGGTTAATAATTGGCTCTCTTATATGAGTGTTGGACAACGGCGGATCGAGGATATGATCATATGTGGCAACATAGTAAGAATGTTACATTATTAGCCATTATGATATTTGTCTTTAGTAGAGTAATTTTTAGAGGGGTGAAAATGAAACTCAATGAGTGTTGGACATCAGCGTATCCAGGATCTAAATTTAGTCTAGGTTAATAATTGGTTCTCTTATATGAGTGTTGAACAGCAACGGATCCAAAATATGATCATATGCGGCAACATAGTATGAAAGTTACACTATTAACCCCGTAATGATGTTTTTGTCTGTAGTACAGCAATGCTTTTGTTATGTCACGCCTTTGTATGAAAAAGAGAAAAACAAAGTGTAAAGTTTCAGTCCATAAAGCCTTTCAAGTAGATCCGCCCCTAGGATCAGAGCTTGTTTCTATTCTATCAACGAGTCAGGAAGGAAGTTTGTTGGTTCTATACTGTATGTATTGTTTTCGTAATTTATGTAAATCCTAACGCCACCGCATAACTGCGCTGCCACCAAACCGGAGTCTCTCTGACACCAAGTCCATCATGACCACCTATGCACGCCTCCAACACCTTAGTTGTCTATGTCTGTGGATCCATTTTTGGCGACTAATCTTGGTCAAAATCTCAAATTTAGAAACCCTCTCCTTATCAAGGATTCCATGCCAATCTTCACTTCGAGAATCGCTCACAGACACCCATGGTTTTTCTCATGAGTGTTTGGGACAGAGAACAAGAATATAGAGCTACGCTGCGTTTCATCTCCCGACGATAATGAATGAGAAGCAGCAAGCAGACTGTAGATCGGTGCATCTAGAACTGAGGACAAAGGTGGCTCTTAGACCCAGCGGCAGCCTTTGGACACTGCAATGGATCCAGAGTCTTCTACTTTACTTGGCTGATCTCATACTGCACATCAGATCTATAGGCGCAAGGTCTGATGATCGATTTTCTTTGAATGGAACGGGTTTTGGTGGTTCCGACAACCAATTTGGGTTCGTTGGATATACTAGGACGGTGGGGCAAGATCCATGGTAGGGGTGGCCGAAGTTCGGCGGAGGTTGTGCTCGGTCTGAACGTCCTTAGGTCTCGCAAGGCCTTCGTCCAATATTGGATAGTTCTTGGGCTTGGGTCCTAGAAATAAGTCCAATTATGGCACCTTTGTTATTTGTTTTATGTTTGTTTACTTTTATTTTTAAATATCTACTGCTTTCAATAAAAAAATATGGGCATTGTCCCGGTATGAGCACCTTGTGTGCTTTAGTTGCCTTAGATAGGGTGAGAGTTTTTTGTTTTGTCAAATGATCGCAATCTCCTAGTGGTATGATGAAACATGATGCTGCTGGATATGATTTTGTGTGACAACATTGTATGAAAGTTATACGATCATATGTTATGATGTTTGTCCTTAGTATAGTTATCTTTTCATTATGTCACCGTTTTGTTAAAGCAAATAGAGTAGTCAATGAAGCACTCTTTGTTAACGGGTGCACGTTAGAATACGTTACTTTTTGTAATTTGGAGTTTATGTTCAATATCCCCCTTGTATTCTATGGTTTTATTAATCAAGATTTAAAGGCGGCCGCATCAGCCCTTCTTCAAAATATATCTTTTAGGGTTTCATATTTGGGATCCTAGAGAATTTTATTATGCAAATTATGTTTACCAGAGCATTAACGGAGCTATTAAGTCGGCTGGAGTAGTACTGAATGATTATTCAAGTTATTATGTGAGGCATGGAATGTCGAATGAGTAGACCACGAGACATTTACCACTATTGGTACTACCACACAGTCTTGTTTAGTCTATAGATGGCAATGAATGAGTATTTGAAGACCACTATGAATTTAGGCTTTTACAATTTTCTCAAAATTTGATTACACTATTTCTGAATGTGTTTCGAAATGCTTGTTCTCAAGCTCTATTTTGTACTCAAGCTAAGCAGTTATTCTATTTTGAAAATTGTCTTTAATTCAAAATAAAATATTACACATTTTTTAAAATCATTTAAATGGATTAAAATGGAGACAAATTAGTACTAAATATGTATTTTTTTAATAAATTAAAATTTAACTCTAATTAATATCGATCATGTACCAACTCAATCATGGTAGGGGGTGGTTCAAAGCATTAAACTTTTATTATATGGATCCTTAAACCCTAGAGCCTCATCCGCCAGAACCAAATCACATGTCAAAAAGAAGATGACAAAATTATTAGCCCATGCTAAATATCATCCAGTTACAATTTTCCCCAAAAACAAAATGAAGATTTTGTTGCTTGCCAAACAAAAATGCAAAATATGAAAACCACCCGATTAATTGCACCGACCACGCGCCGTAGTGATTCTCAGTATTCGCTGACGCCAGCCGAATCTCTGGAGCCGAGCCGCCGGCTCATAGTTCCGCAAACAGCGGTAAAATGTCTTCTCCCTCCAAAAAAGAAAAAACCGAAAAGCCAGGTAGCCGGTAAGGAGCTGAAAGAAATTGCATTTGGGTCGAATTTGCGTTCAATTTCATCTGTAACTGCAGTGGTACTCAACCCCAGTCAGATTCTGACCCAAGTTGGTTTTATTTAAAGACAGTTTAAGGCCACCTGGGTTGTGAACTGGTTCACTCACCTCTCCCTCTCCCTCTCCCTCTCCCTCTCCCTCTCCCTCTCTTTCTTCTTCCACCATCTCTCTCTAACTCTCGTTTCCCATTGTAGATGAACAGTCATAGACTTACAGAGTCTTTCACAGCTATGCTTAGTTGATTGGGCAATGATTTAAAGAGAGAGAATTGGGTTGTTTTGCCTTGTTCAAAACTCTTTCTTGCTTGTTGGGTTTTGTGGGTTGTGTTGTGTTTTGGGTCTTTATAATTAGTTTTGATGGGTGCCGAGGGGGAAGAAGTAGTAGTAGTAGTAGTACTGAAAGAGAAGAAAGATGGGGCAGAGTATAGAGCAAATGGGTGGTTGTGCAATACTCGTATACATCGCTGTACAACAAGTTGGTCTTGTTACACATATGGGAGTATTTGTGCTTCTTTCATTGCTTGCTTTAAGTAAAACATCTTGCTCTCCACACTGATATGAGCTAGTGCTAAAGATCCACCACTAAAATTTGAAGGAAAAAAAAAGTGAACAAGAAAGGGGCTTGCTTGATCTAGTAAGAACTCTCTGATCAAAAAAGTTTCTCAGTAGTAGTCATCATGAAGAGGCTTAGCAGCTCAGATTCTTTGGGGGCTTTGATTTCCATCTGCCCAACAACAACAGGTTGATTTCTAATAAAGAAAACCTTTTCTTCTTTATGATCTAGTGGTGTTTTCAACAGGTTGATTCACACTCTGTTCTTTTGTCTCTTACTATTTTCATGATCATTTCATTAAGAAAGTTTGAACCTTGTGACACTACTACTTTGTGATTTACATTTTAGTCATCTTGAATTGAATCCATGAATCCCTTTCTTTCCGTTTGGAATCTGATCTAGCTTGAATTGTAATTCTGTGGACATTCACTAAAACTCTCTTTGTTTTTGCTTGGTTTAGCGGCAGATGAACACAGTCCAAGAAACAACCATGTGTACAACAGAGACTTCCAGTCCATGCTGGACGGCTTAGACGAAGAAGGCTGCGTGGAAGAGTCAGGCCATGTCGCCGAGAAGAAGCGCCGGCTAAGAGTTGAGCAAGTGAAGGCCTTGGAGAAGAATTTCGAGGTGGAGAACAAGCTTGAGCCTGAGAGAAAAGTGAAGCTTGCCCAAGAGCTTGGTCTTCAACCAAGACAAGTTGCCGTGTGGTTCCAAAACCGCCGAGCTCGTTGGAAAACCAAGCAATTGGAACGCGATTACGGCGTTCTCAAGGCCAACTATGACTCTCTCAAGATCAGCTTTGATTCTCTCCAACATGACAATCAAGCTCTTCACAAAGAGGTATATATGATCCCGCTGCTAATAATTAGTGACTTTTTAGATGGACCGTCTAACAACATAACGTACAACGTAACATGATTAAATTATTTCAAACTTGTGACTAAAATTTTGGATTGATTTTTTGTGTTGCAGCTAAAAGAATTGAAAGCGAAGTTCCAAGAAGAGAACACAGAGAGCAATCACTCAGTGAAAGAGGAGCAAATGGCTCTGGCAAACGAGTCCAGTTACAAAGTGGTAATGGAGCAGAGCAAGCCACAATCTCCTGAAACCTCACCGCCAGTTTCAGAGTCCAAAGAGCTAAACTTTGAGAGCTTCAACAATACCACCTCCAATGGAGCAGTGGGAGTCGAAGTGTCATTGTTCCCGGACTTCAAAGACGGCTCATCAGACAGTGACTCAAGCGCAATCCTAAATGAGGATCAAAACAGTCCCAATGGGACTATAAACCACCAGCAGCTCATGCCGGCTTCCAATTCACTCAAATTCAACTGCTCTGCCTCTTCTTCCTCGGCGTCCATGAATTGCTTCCAGTTCCAGAAGAGTAGCTATCAGCCTCAGTTTGTGAAGATAGAGGAGCACAATTTCTTTAGTAGTGAAGAGGCTTGTAACTTCTTCTCTGATGAGCAAGCTCCATCACTTCAGTGGTACTGCCCAGATCAATGGAACTAAATTCAAATTACAAAATCTACCTACACCCTCCATCCCTCCCCCAATAAAAAAATGGTATCCGAGTGTGAACCTCCATGAATTTTGTAAAATAGTGAAGTGGGGTTGTGCATAAATGGCCTACTTTGATCTCCATTGTAAGTGCAAGAAGGGAATATAGTGGAATGGAGCAGAGGGAACTGATGCAGCAGAGAGGGAGAGAATAAGACTGAAGGGTTCACGTGGTGATGGGAGGAAGGTGATGATAGAGTAAGCGGCAAGTCTAAGGTAAGTCTACGAGGCCGTGCGGGGGTTAGGAATGATTGGGTAGTAATTGAAATCTCAGCTGTAAAAAAAGAAATAAATCTCTAAAACCTTAAGCAGAAAAGGGAAGAGGTATAATTCATGTAATGGAGAAAATAATCATTGTGCCTCACCTTTTCCTTCCATACATGATTTTTGCTTTTTTCGATTCAAAAGTTGATGGACAATTTATTTCATTTGCCATGGTCTTGCCATCTTTAGAAAAGAGACTAATTTATTACAATTATTATTAAAATAAGAGAAATTCGTTTTAATGGTACCTCAACTTTAACTTTTTATAAGCTTTGGTATAAACATGTTTTAAAAACATCAGAATGATATGGTTTCATCTCAACTTAAGATTTGTATATGTGATTATTAACTCCGTCACAAAATCTGTTAGTTGGCTATTGTTGACTTGAGATTACTAATTTACCCTTTCTAATTTTCTTCTTGGCTTTCATCGTCACTTTCTTGCCTATCAGATCTTCATCTCAAATCTGAATCATCATTGAGTGTCAGCAGCACCAACAAGGATCGAATCAACTTCATATTTTTTTAGGTTACAAAAATGGTAGACAGGATGGACTACCATTTCAGGGATTAAAGCAGGTTAAGATCTAACACTCTCCCAATCGGGTGTTTTTCAGTTGGCAATGGATCAAACCAGTGACCTCTCACATAGAGAGTATCATTGTACACATTCGTCTTCCTAAACAGTCATGTTCCACTTCAACTATCAGACCAAACCCTATGGGTTGAAACAACTCTATGTTGCCACACTTTAATCATTTTAAGTTTATAAAGGCCGACCCAAATCATCATTTATGGGTTTTCTTCTCAGTTTGATTCCAAACGCGTCCAATCTTGTATTCTTGTTAACTTGAAATTAAAGAAAATTAATCCCATTTTTTATTACCCTTCTTCCTCTCTTGGTTCAAACAAACACCGTCAGCGTCGCTTGCGTCCTCCACCGGCCTCCAAGAAGGCACGACTGACAGCTCAACCTTTCTTTCTTCCGCTCTCGGTCCAACCCGACATCCCCATTCTGAATCGCGGTCACCGGCATTATTCGGAATCGAAGACATCGTTCAATTTCTCTGGTTTCGTTCCTCGATTAATCTACAGAAATTGGGTAAGGGAAGTAAAGAAAAAGTTATGGGTGTGATGATAATAGAATGTATTATATCTTTTTATCCATGAGATTTAGTGTCACTAGAACGTATTAATAATGATCAATTGAAGAAGAATGGTGTAAGAGATGAAGAAGATAGGAAAATGTTTAAAGACAAAAATAATTAAAACATGAAGGACCTAAATACCCCTGAAAAGTCACCAACTGATAGACTTTGTTACCTAGGTAACGACTATATATATATATATATCGATCCTAAGTCGGAGTGAAAACTTGATATATCATTCTGATGCATTCAAAACATGATATACCAAAGTATATAAGGTGTCTAAGTTGAGATATCATTTGGACGAATTTCCAATAAAAGAAATAAAATTCATTCAATCTTTTTTTCTTTTTCTTTTTTTTTTAAATATTTTATTAATAACTCACACACCTTACATATGTCCGTGAGGTTTGAACTCGTGACCTCAAAATTGTCAGTTAAACACCTTAATCAACTAAGCCACGGCTCACCGACAAAATTCATTCAATCTGCATTGTGAATTTGACAAGCATATTCAATTGAAATTCATCATACAAGATTTTAGAATTCAAGTAGGGTTTAAGGACTTCATATATCAAATATAGAAAACTAAGAAAATTTACCATTTTAAGAACTCATGTTACCACTGTAAGGTTCAATAATACTACTTTTGAGACTCATTTGCCGCTTATACAATAATAATGTATGCATGTTATGCATTAATATGTAGAAGCATATGCCTAGACGGTCGTTTTCAGCAGCACCAAAACCGGACATAGGCGCCATATTGGCCTGAGACACCTACAACATCGTCAAGGCTGCAGCAACAATATATCTTCAATAGTTGCGAAGCCTCATCCGATTGGCGCTAGGACGCACCCTCACACGCACAAGAAGACACCACATAACCTTTGTTAAGACCATTAGAACTCTAGTCCCACATCAAAGATAATGAAAGCTAAACTCCCCCCCCCCCAATCATAACATGTATCATTCTCTCTCCATCTCTCTCTATCTCTCTCTCTCTTTCTCTCTATAATTACTACATATTTACTACTTACCTATCATTATTTTCTCAACGTAAATACATTAACTGACTTAAGAAACGGAGTAACGAAGACCCCTAACGATCACTTTTCATGACGAGTATGTCTATTGTGTCGGGCTGCATAGTATGCAATGTGAAATTTGCCTTATCATTACACATGGGTCAGACTTATGAGGGGCAAATAATAAATTCATAATCACTTTACAAACCTCTACAACCAATTACAACCACAAGTTTTGGTCTGCATGGTATGTAATACTACACAATAGAATTTTTCTTTCGTGACACCACTTTGTATTGCCTTTGACAATGTTAGCCTCATTAGTAGTCCTAGCAAAGCCAAAGTCAGATGCTTATCCGTCAAATACAAAGATTAAGCTAGGGCTAGGAATTCAAAACCGATATCCCGATACCGAACCCGATCCGTCCCGATCGGGTCAGGATCGGGACGGGATATAACCCTAAAATTATGTTGTCCCGACCCGTCCTGAATCCCGAATCAAAGTAAACGGTTCGAATCGGGATGAGCCAAACTAAATGTTGTCCCGACCCGTCCCGAATCCGACCCGTCCCGAATTCAAAAAGCTTGATTTTTAGTAGAAATGTAGCTATTTAGAACTAAAAATTGCATATTTTCAGGATCGGGATCGGGATTGGTCCTGACATGTCCCGAATCCCGACCCGTCCCGTACCGAATTTCGGGATCGGGATCGGTATCGGGATTACTATATTAACTTCGGGATCGGGATAGGTCAAATCCCGACCCGTCCCGTACCGATCCCAGCCCTAGATTAAGCGGCTCTTAATCCACTGCATCAACATTGACGTCCTATGTGAGAAATATTAACAAAAGATTTTCTACGTCAAAGTCACTGAGGAATGAGGAAATCGAGGTTGTTAGTATATCTCATGGACAAAACATCAATGACGTCTAAAAGACGCTCTTCAATTCCACGCCATTGGAGATGAATGTTGAAGTCACTCTAGTGCCTAGCTCTGGTGTTCTGAATTAGGGGTTGACACCAGGCCACAACTGGTAAACGACATAGAAGCAAAGATGGATATAGTGTTATGAATCACTTAGGTATTTTCCTAAATACAGTAGGATTATGTTAAACGCTGTCGTATGGTAGTTTCAGTCCAGGTTTTGATCTCGTGTAGTGCACGTGGTCTGTTTACAGCTGTCTAGGTCGGTTTCTATGAGTCGTTAGATGAAAGCCAAATGGCAAGATCTCGTACATCAGTATGAGTATTTATGTAACCTTGGGAACCCTATTCGGGAATGAAGAATGAAACCCTATTAGTTTCTTATGAGTTATATGTGGTGCATTTTCCCTTTCTCAACTCAGTTCAAGTTTTCATTTTAAATCCAGACTCTAAGATATAGTGTTGGCACACCTCCACGAAGAGAGGAAAGGAAGGGTCGCTTAGACCCAGCAATGTGAAATTTTGCTTTTTATATTATTACTTTTAAGATTCATTTATCTCATTTACAGTAATACATATTGTAAACGAGTTATACATTAACATATTAATAATTTTCAGTAAAAATAAATGCTTCACTGGTAGCTTTGAGCTAAGCTACATAATCGTGTTTCCACATAACTTGTCAAGATTATGTACAAATAAATGTTATAATTAATTATTGACCGAAAAAAACATATCATAGCATGTATCATCAGATTTTCTGTACTTGGAAGTTGGGCCCTAAATATATGAGCGAGGGGAAAACTCTAAAATTTGTACCTTAGTTTCCCACTTTCCCATCAAATTCCCAAGGGGACAGTACCACTCAATTCATGTTACGTCATTATATGCCCCTCATCTCGGGACTCACTTTTAATACGCAAGGGACTTCTATTTGCCAAGTCAATTTTGGAATTTGTATACACAATCCGAGTTATAACTGAGTTAGAACACTAAAACTCGATGACCAAGACTTTTACAAAGTACGTGGGAATTACTTACTATGAATGCGATTGATAACAAAGCATGCCTCTTTAGGAATAAGGGAGGGTGGAAGACATTCATGCCTAACTTAATTTGTTCAAATCTATTCTGCGAGTTATAATCATGAGAAGGTCGTATATTTACTTCCGTGTAGTATTTTGAACCCTATCACGAAAGAATTGGTTACACACTCAATAAGTCAAAATTATGCACATAATTATAAGGTAAGCCTATGGTGAATTGATGCATAGCATGCATCAACTATTTTTAAATAATACATATAAATAAATAAAACATGTTGAACAGGTAAACATGTTCTCTAATAATATTGTGACGTGTGTAAAAAAATTACAATTTTAAGAACCTTTTAATCAGGTTATACATTAATTGTTCAAAAACTTGTAATTAGGTCGTAAATGTTGTAATTACTTGATCTACCAATATAATCAGGGGCGGAGCTACACTCCGGCTTGGGAGGGTCCGGACCCCTGTTGAGTTTCCTGTATAGTTTTAATTAGTGTTAATAAGAAGCTTAATCATAACAAGTTTCCATCAATTTTAATAAGGAACCCCCCTTAACTAAATTAACCAAGAATGATTTCTTTCAAATTTAACATTTGGTAAGCTTTGATTTTGTTCAATCTAATCTTAATTTCATATTTGTTTCCTTTATTTAGCCGAAAATATTTGTCTCCTTTGATTTTCCCTTTATTATTCTTGAAGAAAGTTCATTATATTTATCTTCTTTTTTGTGATAAAATTCAATGAGATGTTTGTTCCTTGTTCATACAAATTGTTCATGACATTTTAATTTGAACCCCCAACCTTGAATTCCTAGCTCCGCGAGTATAATTACCACTATATACGTTATTTGTGATTTTTGTAGTAAAAATATATGAATGGTGTAATTTACTCAAAAAGTACCATAATTACATAAAAATAACTACTTTATATGATTAAACACTTCATATATTTTAGGTCTAATTATTAATATTTACAATATTGGTTGTCATTAAAGGTAAAATTATCGTTTTTTGTAAAAGTGATCGTATTCCAAGTAATATCAGAAATACGACCATATTTACCAGTTTATAATTTATAGTATAGGTAATTATCTCAATCACAACCAAATTTACATAAAGTAAGGTATTAATTACAAGATAAATGACTTTATTTCATAAACAACTTATTTACCATATATACATCAGTTTTACCATTATAACGATAATTTATTGTCAGATTGGTAAAATAGTACGTTCTTAAATTTGTAATTGAAAAAATTACTACAGATACAAGAAGCTTGATTACAACCTTTTCAACAATTCGTCTGCTTATAAATCAAATGGTTCGCATATAAGGAATTACCATGGAATCGACATTAATTACTACTTTATGATCGATAAACTATGTAAAAATGCCGTCACATAAATCAAATACATCTTAAAAGACATGATTTACAATTTAATGATATTTATTACATTATAAGGGGTCTCAACAACAATTTACTCATATTAATAAACAATTTACTTGTCTAACAACATATCTGTTGTTGTATTGGTTTACATATCTTTCTAACTTAAGCAATGTTCTAAAAAGTGCTAGGCGGTAGGCGGGCGGCGACCAATAACCTAGCGCCTGGACAGCCTAGGCGGGGATTAGACGATTTACTTTTTTCATATTTATTAATTAAAAATATATATTTTATGTACTATAATATTTGAAAACAGTCAAATATGGATAAATTATTCGACATAAATCTTGTTAGACCTATTTATAAAATAGATTATAGCTAAAATTTAGCATAACTTCATGTAAAAGTGAGCAACAACAACAATAAACACATATATTTCTAATTCTAAAAACATCATTTACTCTTATACTCACATGCTCTCCACAATGTAACAACTCCACCACTAAATGTAAATAAAATTAGCCGGAGAGCTTAGAACCCTAGGCGGCGATTAAGCGGGCTAAGCGGCCGTCTAATTGCCCACAGCCTGGCACAAAGGCCTTGAAGAAAAGCGAGACGGCTTGTTGCAGCCTAGAGCCTGGGCGGGGACTAGACGGTGCTAGGCAGGGCCTTTTAGAACACTGAACTTAAGATGAAAAACGTTTTGTTTTTTAAGTTATTTCTAGTGTGGTGCAAATTAGTACTGTTCATGGTGTACTGCAGTTTTAAAGAATTGTTGCATCTAAATGGCCTAATTCCAATGTCGTATGGAATTGAGCTGTGTGAGTTTGAAACCAAGTAATGATATAATTGCAGATGAGGCTTGGAATGCTTCATATTGAAGCAGTGGGATCGGGATTGTGATTAGAAATCACAGGGGCCCCTCAGCACGGCCGGCCTTTGGGCAGGGCTGTCACGCCCCGAATCTTTTGAAGTTAATAAAAGTTACCTTTCACAGAGATCCACGAGTTACCGAGGACTTTTAATTGCGATCGGTAATTCGATAAGTTATCGCTCGAGTTAATTTTCGAGTTTTTAAAAGTACTCCAAAGACCTGAATTTATGACTCGATGTCATAGTACGTGTCGACACGAGTCTCCCGGTATTTTCGGATTATTTTTCGGAGCTTCGGTTTTTTTTCTACGGATTTCCGAAGTCCATGGTAATATCTAAATTACTATTTTCTGATTTTAAAACCCAACTTTTAATCTTGGCCTTTGATCTTCATCCTTTATTGTGAGCCCTTGGATCCAAGTATATAAGTTAAAAAAAACCCTATCTCCACTCTCTCATTTCTGTCGAGAGAGAGAGAGATACAGTGGGATCGAGAGTGAGGGAGAGAGGCAGCGTTGCTGCCGCGCCTCCTTGCCGCCGTGCCGTCGCGTCAGGCCGCCATCGGCCGATCCAAGGCCATCACCGGACTCGCCTCTCTCTCCCCTTTCTATCTCTGTGCTCAACCTAGACACCCACCCACTCTCACCTTCCAATCAAAAATCCAATCCCTAACCCCCAATTTGGTTTTCCGGCCAAAACTCATCTCCTCCGCCAAGTTCTTGGTTCTTCAAGGTAAAATCGTATCCCACTCTTCGATTTAAGTCTCTGGATTCCTTTTTCCCCGATTTTGAACACATATGCTCATTTCCTTTCTTTCTCTTTCTCGGTTTTCCTGTCTCGGTTCTCATCTCCGCCCTAGCAGCACCGGTTGCCGTCGTCGCTGCACTGGGAGCAAGGCAGTAGCTTTTGGAGCCGTGGGTGCTGGCAGCAAATCCGCACAAGGCCAAAAAGCCCACTGCACAGTCATGATATCGGTGGAGAGTGAAGGAGCTGAGAAGTGGAGTGTACAGAGGGAAGGACTGAGGAGTAAAGGAGCAGAGGAGGCTGCTGGTACTGGTATGGAGGTGAGGGACAGATCTCCTGGTTTTTGACCTGCTGTGTTTGGTTTAGCTACTGTGTTTGATTGTTGGAGATTAATTGATGTTGATTTGTTGTTTTTCTTGTCATGTGGTCGATAACTTGGTGACGAAGGAAACAGGGAGGTGATGGCGAAATTTCGGCAAGTCACCGGAATCCGGAGAAGATTCCGGTGATACGGTAAAACCGGCTGAATGCCGAAGAGGTAGGAATCGAATTCCTGTAAAGCTTTAAGTCGAGAAGTACTGATAATTCCTAAGTTAAGTAATTACGGAAAGATGGGACGTAAGTAGGAAGTTTCCATTTTAGGAAACTTCCCATTTTTAGGAAGACTTGCCAATTTAGGAAACTTTCCATTTTGGGAAACTTTTCCTTTTTGGAAGGTTTCCATTTATGAGAAGATGTTAAATCGGGTTGAAAAGGTTAAAGAAAAGATAGAATTCAAGTTAAAGGTTTTGAAGTTAGTTAGTGAAGTATGAGAATTATAATATGTTGACCACTCTAGTGGTTGAGGGAGATGTTGACTCCTATTAACGGAATTGTCAAGTTAATCGTGAAAAAACAATCGGATAATTTCATTATCGACGTATCGACTCACAATAAGAAAAGAGAAAAATACTTATGCTAAAGTGGTGTAAACGGAAACCAAACTTCGAGTCGATAATCGGAAATAAGTGTAATGTTTGAAAAGCTGTTAAAAAGAAAGGAACTTGGTCAACACATGGTCAAATAGGATTTCCTGGTCAAACTAGGAGAAGACCAAGTCCACTGTGAATGACTAATATGATGATTTGTTGTACAGTCTCTGGTCGGACGTGAGACGGGCTCGACTACGCGGGTAGTTCGAGGGTTTCGCTCGAGGAGCTTTCCGAGCGGGAAGGTCGCAATAGTACTGTGAGTGGACATATTATTTTAAATGAAAGCATGCTTTAATTATGGATTTAATTGCATGGTTTTATGATTGTTTTCGAGAATTATATTTTTCTCGGGTTCTTGGATGTTTTATCTGGATAAAGTTTAGCGGGAACCTCGGTTGATGATTTTTATCATGTTAAGGCATTGATTTTGATGATTGAACGTATTTACCATTTTTACTCCAATTTTCTATTTCTTTCTGAAAATGGTATAGACGGGGATGGCCCGTCCTCCGAACGGAATTGAACCCGAGACTTTATTTGGAATTGGATTTATTCATATATGACAGGGATTTGTTTTACTTATTTGTTTTGGGAAGAGATTTATTTGGATAGAGAATTTGAGTAATTTATTTTATGAATTTTATTATAAGGGTTGACCAATAAATATGCTAGCTAGAGTAGCGTGAGGGCGCTACTAGAGCTCTTAGCTCCGACCCTAGCCTGAGAGGTCAGGCAAACTACGTAGTGCACTATGAGGGTTGACCGTTATCACTTATTCTAGAGCTCTTAGCTCCGACCCTGGTCTGAGAGGACAGACAAGCCTGAGAGGTCAGGTTGATATTATAAGGGTTGACCGTTATCACTTTATCTAGAGCTTTTAGCTCCGACCCTGGTCTGAGTGGACAGACAAGCCTGAGAGGTCAGGTTGATATTATAAGGGTTGACCGTATTACTTTATCTAGCTAGCATAGCGTGATGGCGCAACTAGAGCTCTTAGCTCCGACCCTAGTCTGAGAGGTCAGACTTATTATGTTTGTGAACATTTCTCTTCCCATATTCCTTACTGGTTTATCTTACCATGCATTTGTGGAAAATTTAGTAATTGTGGGCATGCATAAATGTTATTTAAATCATTAAAGTTTTGGGAGAGCATTAAAGGAAATAGAGTTTTTATATTTGATTTTCGTCCACTCACTCTAACAGTTTTTAAATGTTTCTCCCCTGGGCCTTTCGTTTTTAAATGCCCAGTGATGCAGGGTTCTTGAGAGGAGGTCGAGCGCGTACGAGAGTCGAGGCATAGTCGATCATTCCGTTGCTGCTTGAAATTCTTTGGGGTAATCATCTCTGTAGACTGCTTTGACTAACCCGGTTTAGCTAGTTTTGTAGGAAGGGTTGGCCATTTCAAGGGGGTTTCGGTAAGAAGTTCCCTTGAGGTGGTCCCCGCAGGATTTACTTCGGGTAAAAGGGGTTTAACCCGGGGTGGGTCCTGACAAGGGCTGCCAGTGCCCTTGCACGGGGCCCACGGCCAAGGGGGCCTATTTTTTCACAAAATCTATAATTAATAGATAATTATATTGTATATGATAAAAATATTGAAAAAATAATTATGAGTCCATTTTTCTTCACTTAATTTTTTTAATTATTGTTTTTTAATTATCTTTCTTTACATTATTTTTTTCGAAAAAATTTCTTTTCTTGAATAGAAAAACCTTTGTTTACGGCATTTATTATATTATCTAATAAATTTATTTTTCTAATTGAGATGTCTTCCTAATTTCAATATATTGTCATTTTTATATGCTTAATTAAATGTTTCCCAACTTCAATCTCTTTTTTTAGAAAAAAACAATCTTCATAAAATGACACATGAGTCTAAATTTGTGTACTCATCGCATCAGTTATAGAGAAAAATGTTACAGCAACAAAGAGGATAATGATCGATGTGCTCCACAACCGAAAATATTGTTTTGTTCTCTATAAATTACTCAAAATCCTTCGATATTAATATGAAAATGGTAAACAAAATTTAATATGAAAGTGGTATATGAAATTGTGTAGTCTAATTGTGCCTATGTATTTTTTTTGAAAATTGAAGAAAAAAAATAGTTTTTTGATAAAAAGTAATATTATATAAGAGCCAATTATTTTTTCGCACCGGGCCTTCAATCTTTCAGGACCGGCCTTGCCCCTCAGTTGCGGCCAAAATCCTCAACTCCTATATCAACTTGTTGTAGTCCTAAGCAATTTCAACAAGTAGTTTCAAAATTTTCTGAGAAACACGGTAGAACGTCTCATCTTTCTCAGATTGTGTTATAATTTAGGGTTTTCTCAATTGTGTATTTTTTATTTTTCATATATATTTTACAATTTTAAAAAGAAAAATACTTGCTATTTGATAAACAAGTTACTAATATAGAATAATCTAACCCGTTAGATATACTCATAGGTTTATTATATATGACGGTTAAAAATATTTAAGAGTTGATGCATGCTATGCATCAGTTCACCCTCTAATTTGCCATAATTATATTTTTTTGTTGTTGTATCTACTCATGAAAAAAAATAAGACCATTTATTGAGACATTTTATCGAATATCATACGTGAATTTTCAAAACACGATAGCACTTACCAGAGAAACAACGTTCAGTAAAACTTGACCTGATCATGTACCAGACCGACGTTTGCAACGGCTCCCAGAAAGCCTCGATCCCGATACGATGGAAGGAGCTCTAAAATCGCGAGCAAACCCCAACACTCCAGGACGAACGACAGCAAAGGATTTAAAACTTAAGAAAGCAGAAATGGGGGAATATAGATCGTACCAACCAAATAATCGCCAGCTTTATTACTCCAAAATCAAATGCCAGAAAGGAAAAGCAGAAAAGAGCGATGATGAAAGAAAGAAAACCGGTACCCTAGAAAGTAGCGCCAGATGATTGATGATTGGATCCCAATATATATATATATATATATATATATATATATATATATATATATATATATATATATGTGTTCCTCATCTGCCATCCGCAGCTTTTTTGCGTGCAAATCTTCAATGGTAATGTTCTCCATTGGAGCTTAAACCTGAGCATTTTGAAGGAGCACGAGTGCATGGTTTTAATTTTTCTGAAAAAAGGAGTGAAGATCTTCATGTAAGTTCAAATGACAGGGATTCACACTAGCTCAGGAAACTCATAGATTTTTAGTGAAAATACATTTCAGATGCCATTTCATTAATCCTTGTTTATCCAAAGAAAACTTCCATTCTGCTAGATCTTTTGGTTTTGGATCCTTACGGTTAGGGTTGGGCACTTCGTAACGGAATCCTGATTTTGTTCCGGTTTTGGTTCTGTACTGAAAATTAACGAGACGGGATGAAATACAGTTTGAAAACGGTGATACTGCCCCGTCTCGAAAATATAAAAACAGGACTGGACGAACTCGAACGGGACCAGGTTGAACCTGAAAGTTAGAGATATCTCCTTATATCTCTTTATATCGATCGTAACCGTCAATTTGGATGCCCAAAACCTAATCCTAAACTCACAAACTCAAGCCTCCCTAAGAGTATCACCAACAACTCATGTAAAACTAGAATTGCATCTATTTTAAAGAAAAAACATGATTTTTGGCTCCAACAGCTTGTGTAAAACATCCTTTATAATAGAAAAAGTGGAAAAAGAGAGAAATATATCCTCTATATTTGTAGAATTGGCTTTAGATTTCTACATACTTTTTTAAGTGATGAGTTTATAAAGAGTTCTTAGATTTATACAGATTTATAAAATCCATTAGATTCATATGGATTTTAAAACCTAAACTTTTTAGGATTCTTGAAAACAAATGATAAATTTGCATGGATTCTCGTAGAATTAAACAAACATTTGAGGATACATCACTTATTACATAAACATGTAACACAAGTGGATAAAAAAGTAATAACATAAAAAATTCTTAATGTAAGCTCTACATGTGTACCACACATTCAGAGACATATTATAGAGAGGGAATAAAAGATTCTTATTCATAAGATATAATTTTAAAATTCATACACTTGTGTCAAAACACAGTGAAAAAAACATGTTTATTTGTACTTAAGTTGTATGTGACGACTAAAGATAATGATTATATTTATCTATATCTCTACTGCAATAAAGCAAAGTTCAAAATTCTAACAAAAGTGTTGATAGTTTATGTTACACATATTAAGTAGATTGAAAGAGTTGAATACATGTTAACAAATCAAAAACAAGAGAAAAAAATGTGTAGAATATATAAGGCACGTACAAAAACCAAGTGAATGAATATTGTAGTAAAAAATAATAAGATCAAAAAATATGTATAAAAAATAAAGAATGGTGGTGACAAGGGGAGATGGAGAGAGTTGAATACATATTATAATAGAGTATGAAACA
This sequence comes from Comarum palustre, assembly GCA_951800085.1. Classification (NCBI taxonomy): domain Eukaryota; kingdom Viridiplantae; phylum Streptophyta; class Magnoliopsida; order Rosales; family Rosaceae; genus Comarum; species Comarum palustre. The sequence continues at coordinate 9,607,236 of OX637575.1, forward strand.
AAAAAATTGTGTATGATATATAAGGCACGTACAAAAACTAAGTGAATGAGTATTGTAGTAAAAAAAGATCTAAAATCATGTATAAAAAAAAAAAAAATGATAGTGCCAAGGGGAGAGAGGGAGGGAGAGAGAAATGAATAAAATAAAATAAAATAATAAAAGATAAAACTTGTAAATCCACGAAAATCTTATGTCTAGGAGGTTGGATTGTTCACTTCACAATTTACACTTGACAATCCGTGCAAATCCACCATTTAATAAATCTTTAACAATTTGTGTGTTTATCGATCACCTCCATACTTTCGTGGATTTAAAATCTTTAATTAAAAATCCTGATTGAATACCCACACACTTATGGATTTTAAATCTTCTGTTACAAATTTTAATTGAATACCCCTAAACTTTTAAAATCCATAAAAGTCTTTAAAACTTCATGGAAATCTAATTATAATACACCCCCCTTGGAATTTGTATAAGTCATGGAGAATTCTCTAAAATTTATTGTTTTCGATCCTTTTATAATTCACTTTCTCTTCTTTAAAAAGAAAAAAATATCATTTATATCTCTCTAATAGAAGATTGAGAAATTTAAGCATGTGATTTTGATTTGAATAAATATATATACTTACTAAATTATACAAAAAAATATTTAATTTTGTAAAGTAAAATAGAAAAGTCGTTTTTTAGAGTTGAGTCATTTTTTATAGAGATTTTGTAATTTCTTCTTTTATAATAGAGAAATTATGCAAGAGTTGTTGGAGATATTCTTACTCTTACATTCCCAATTTGATTACACACAAAAAGACGAATAGTAGAGATCCAATTCTTCAGGTCCTCAGTCCATCAGCAGCATTCCTAATTCTTTTACACCCCTCTTATTCCCTCAGTTGCAAATCCAATTCTTCATTCACATTCAAAGTAGAAGCATCAACGAGATTAAAGTTACCTGCTTGTCAACGTTGTTGGGGTTGAGATTGGATTGGGCGGCGAAGAGTAGAGAGTTGGTGATTTCATGGTGGTTCTGGAGTTGCCGGAGAACAGCATCCTCCGCAATCGCCTTTTTGTGGTCTGAAACCATCATCGATATTTGCATAAATGACATGTGAACGATTGCTAAGATGAAATTAGATAAAAACCTAAAATATCAAATCTGTATTAATATACACCCACTTACATGATTTCTTTTATTTTACATTCAAAAGCTTTTATTATTATTATTATTATTATTATTATTTTTGTTTGTCAATGTATATAATTTACCCTTATGATATATAAAAAGTTCATATATGTTTTCTTAAAATAATTTTTCTTTCTTCTTCTTTTAGGGTATATTGTCACATTAATCCATTATAGAAGGTATACTACATTTTTCTTTAAGGAATCATAGGTATATATACTAGAAAATCTAACGATTAGGTATATTAAATTTGTCTATTCTTTAGATTCAACAGGTTGTAATTAAAAAGAAAAACATATTAGCTAGATTAAAAAATTAAACTTCTATCTTTAAGTTAGGTTTCAAATCAAGGTCTTAAATTTCGATTTTTTCATTGATATTTCGGTGAAAATTTCGTTTTTCGAGGTCAACGATACTTTTCTAGTCTCCCACCTATTTATCGTCAGATATTTTCGAGATATTTATGGAAATGTGCAATTCTTTCAAGAGTTGAGGGACTATTATGAAAATATTCCAGAATTATAGCGAGCAAAACATGTGCTCGTTTTTTGAGGCCAGCGATACTTTTTTAGTTTCCCACCTATTTATTGTCAGATATTTTCGAAATATCCCGATTTTTCGAGATATTTATGAAAATGTGTGATTCTTTCGAAAGTTGAGGGAATATTATGAAAAAAATTCCAGAATTATAGCGAGCAAAACATGTGCTTATGATAGGTTTCGAACTCCAAACCTATCAAAAGTAGGATGTGCGCCTCAGCCATTCACACTGGAGTGTGTTTTACTTATTTTATGCTTTTTTATATTAGTACTAGTTGTTTTAATACTTAAAATCTGAATAATGTTCACTAAATTTCCATCATAATTTATCAATATCGAAACTTTCCGGATATTTCTATCGAAATTTCCATTTTTCGGACCATCTATATATCCACGATCCTCGATATTTTAGTCCTTGTTTCAAATAGATGAAATAATGAGTTTTGGGTTAGAGATTAGGGAATAGGGATTAGAAAAGCAACAAGAAAACTGAAATGGTCTTTGACAAAAACAATTTAAATAATATTTCGTTAATAAAATATGTGTTAAAATTTGACTGGAATCCTCCCGTAACACTAAAAAAACTCTTTTGAAAAATATCTTAATTCTAGCAATAATACCTATTTAAAGGAATTTGTCTTAATCATAAAAACATATTTCAAGGCTTTTGAAATATGATTAAATTTAAATAGTTAAATAATCAGATTTAAATAATGACAATATTTAATTTCTACTAAAATGAACGACACTATATTATTAATTTCTTTATAAAATTAGGTACTTATTAAAAAAGTATATTTGGTAAATTTAATTTAAAACAACTATAAAAAATTGAATATAAATCGAATTCCCCTATGGTAAACTATTTGGGTGACTCCACAAGGTTCAGTGGACTGAATGGTGCAAAATATTGAGCCATCCCTGTCCAGTTCTATACAACTTTACATTTTGTCTTTTTGCAGGCAGTCCAATTATGTGTGATGTACTAACGAAAGCTAAACTGCAGTTGTTGACATAATATTTTAAGTCGATCGACCGAAACCATTTGAGAAAACCACACTGATTTGTGCTACCCATAACATTCTTATCAGTAGAATCAAATTCACTTCCCCCACTGTTACATCTGCACATTGCTCGGAAGAGAAATAGATGTGTGGCTGTTTTTTTACTGGAAGGGTTAATGTTTTGGGATCCCGATCTCGTTCCGACATCAAACGGAATAGTCCCACACAAGATAATTTTTTTAAAAAAGTAATCTCATTTTGTCCCATCTTGATAATATATTTTTAAAACGGGACTTGATTCGCACAATCCCGACCAATCCCCACTCATTTTCAACCTTACTTAAGATGGTGTGGTGTCTAAGTCATCATAAATTACCCATCCCTAAAACTTAACAAATAATATACTAGAGTTATAGCTAGGGTGGTGTTCGATGAGTTGTATCAGTCATTCTCAATCAACAACATACAAGAGTTGGTTTTTGTTTGGCAAGGTAAAGTGGTAAACTCTTAGAACATCGAATACTTCACTCAAGCACTTTAGAAAAGCGAAGTCGTTCTAATACTCTATTGGCTCGCTAAAAATGGAACTTATATATGTTTTTAATGAATAACGTTTGTTCGTTAATAGTAGTCTCTGAATGAAATCTAATAAGGATTTGGAAATCAGTCTATTTTTGAAGGTTTAGTCCTATTTCCAACATATTATCAATATAATATGAAAATATCATACGACAAGGGGAGCCATGTACCATTTCCCTCATGAATTAGTACAACAATTCTTAGTGTCCTGAATAATAACAAACTCTCACAAATACTCATCTATATAAGATAAAATGGCAGTGTGTACCAATTTATGGACAACACCATTTGTTTCATAATAAATACATGGTTCCGTAGTTTAAGAAATATTACGCATCTCAAATAAATTCTCCGTGTCACTCTTAATAGCATAAAAAAGTGATAATTGAGGAAAATTCACCATCAGTCTCTCAATTCTTGTGGCAAGACCAATGTGATACCCAAACTCTAAACTCTATCAATATGATACCTGATCATTTGTTATGATATCAATGAGATGCAACCGTCAAGTTTTTGTAACGCCACCGTCAAATTAGTAACGTGACAAACAATTGTGGATAACCATCAGTGCCTCAACTCTTGTGACAATGTCAATGTGATACCTAACTTCTAAAACCTATCAATGTGATACTCATACTTAATTTTCACTATTAATGTGAGACCGGAGGCCATATTCCGTCACACTGCCCTTTTTGGTTGAGGAATTAAAATCGCAGATCTGGACTACAATCCCGGAGGCCATATCGCAGATCTGGACTACAATCCCTTAATTGGTTGAGGAATTAAATATGAGAAAGTTAGTTGATCTTGTGTGTATGAGTCTGTGAGTCGAAATATCATACTATCCTTTTTGGGCCACATGCGCGTATACCTATAAATGGACCAGATCGACCTAGATCCGAATCCGACCCGTTAACCACCAAATCTTTAATAGCTCGATCCAAATCCGGATCTGGCGTGTTAACGGATACCTGACCCGTTAATCTGATTCGTTTATAATAATAAATATTTTAAATTTTAATAATAATTTCATAGTTTAATCATAAAACATTTATTTTATTTTATAAGAAAATAAAAGTTTACATCAAAAGTTGAATTGCATGCCTAAAATACTCATAACGGCACACTAATATAATTAAAATATTTGACCTCCAATGTTTATTAACATAGATACATAGACATTAACAGCCTTCAACTTCATCAAATCATAATTTAGAGGCAATTTAGATATGAATGTTTAGATTATTTAGTTAATTATCATATTATTTAATATTTATTAATAATATTATATTTATAAAAAATTATTTAATTCTTTTTAAATGGATATGGGTTCTAAACAGATCGAATCAACCAAAATCCGGATCCGATCCGTTTAGTGAACGGGTTAACGGATCCGGGTCCTTAACGGATCAATGAGTCAAATTTTCGATCTAAACCTGTTTAAAAATCACTGATCAGGAGCGGGTCTAGATAAGATCCGATCCATTTACAGGTCTACGTGCGCATCATTTGACTAAACTGACGGCGACGTAACGCCTTCGACCTCATATTGATAGCGAAATTAAGTATGTGTATCACATTGACATGTTTTAGAATTTGGATATCACATTAGCCTTAACACAAGAGTTAAGGGACTAATAGTTATCCACAGTTGTTTGCCACGTCACTAATTTGACGGTGACATTACGAAAAGTGGACAAAGACATCTAATTGATATCATAACAAAAAATCAGATATCACATTAATAGAGTTTAAAGTTTGTGTATCACATTAACCTTACCACAAAAATAGATAGACTGATGTTGAATTTATCTCGTGATAATTTGGTACTCGTTATCACTGTGTCAAACGATTAACACTAATACGAAATAAAAAGCAAATCTTTTGCAAATCAAAAATTGTACTACTACTCGAGCAAAAAGTCTCCAGATCTGAGATTGTTCTTTTCCCACAATCCATTGAACCCAAAAGCACACTAGCATGACTAACTAGAAAGTAGAATAGATAGTGCTGGAGTTCATTTTTTTTCTCCGTATAAAGGAGATGATCTTTTGCTTTTATCTTCTTTACATTTTTGGATTCCAGCAATGACTTCTGCCGAGTATGGCTTTGGCAAATAGCGCAAGACCCGCTTACTTCACAGTACACTGAAACTCTGATTTCTCGACCAAGTTGCACATGGCGTTTGGCTCCCTCTGGCCTCTACAGCTCTCCCTCTCTGTCCCATATTCTGCTCCTCCTACTTTTCATGATTGTGCGTCCGATCCTCCTTTGGATTCATTATCTCCACCGTGTACGGTGGGTGATGGGACCCCTTTCCGACGTATCTGTTGGCTCTAATTTCAGATCAGATCTCTTATTTATTATTCCCAACAAATTCAAAGCCCTACCAACCCCATGTATTAGCAATATTTACTCTCCCTTTTACTCTTTTTTGGTTTGTATATACAATAAATTAAAGTAAAAAGCTAGGAGAACCACACAACAGTTTTGGAACCAATAAAATAGATTAAAAATCCTAGCCTCTTTTCTTTCTAAACCCTAAAATCAAAACCCCAATCTTCCACCCAAATCACCCCGTTTGTTGGTGGTTCTTAGCTGGTTTCACGTCGACAAGACCATCATCAGACGGGGGTTTATGAAACCTTTGATCTAAAAGGGTCTTTGGTTTGAAAGCTCATGACAGATTTTAGTTGGCATGGTTTTTTGGATCTTATTTGGAGACAAGAACACCCATGGTTAACGTTTTTGGACATTGGGGTTTGGATGATGTACACTGGATTCTCCATCCTTTCTTGTGTGGGCGACCATGATGATGTGCAGTGATGCATTAGTTTTCAAATTGACAGCGGTGATGGTGTTTGGTGTCCCTTCGTGGTGGTGTCTGGTCGGCAGTGAGACATTGCATTTGAAGGGCATTAAGGAACGGTGGCAGCTCCACCTTGTGTGGCCGTGGCGGCTGGTGCTTTTACCTTGTCTCCAACAATGATAGAGGCTGAGCTATATTAACGGCTATTGTGCATATGGTTAATTTCTTTTGGGCCTAAAGATTATCTCCTTTTATTTATCTTAGTATATCTAAATAATTCCTATATATTACACTTGTTCATCAAATATATTCGCCGCTACTACTTATGTCATGCATCCAAACTGAAACTTGGGACTATATGCCCATTGTTTAATTCTTCCTCCTTGTTTAGGAATACACCGTTTGTTCATCCATCACCCGCTACTTAGCACTATTGCATAGTTACTTAAATTACTGTTGTTAATCACAATTAACAAATAATAATTGCAGTGTAGAGGTTGTTAATCACAGTTTGCTTTTGCTTCCCGTTTTCCTCTTCCTTCTTCTAGCCACGTGGACCCTATTGGCTTTTAGCTAGCTAGCGTAGCTTGCTTTTGGAGCCAAGCTCTGGCGCCTCCAAGTGGTCACCGCCACCGGGAAAAAAAAACATGCAGACGTTGGGTGGGTCCCTCAGGTCCCTTTCTTTCGCAAGGCCATGTGAGGTGGGGTCCCTTGAGTGCAATATATTAAATGGGGGGGAAAACGAAGTCGTTTTCGTGGCTGTCATGGATAAGTCGCGAGAGATAGAAAGGTCCCAATTGGTGACAGCTCATCTTCTACGTGCTGCTTGTCGCAGGGGAATAGAAACCCTCTTCACATGTAAGTTTTACGGGTGGTTGATTTCTAACGGTGGAAAATTTTTAGAATATGTCACACGCAAAATTGGAAGTCACATACATTCATCATTCCAAATGTTGCGCGGATTATCAACTTCTAATTAAGATGCATGTTGCGCGGAGCATATCAAGTGTCTTAGCAAATTACAAAATATCAAGACGTCAAGTATCTATGAAGCACGGATACTCCATTTTGGCTCCGTATCGCGTATCGGATACGGATACGCGTACGATACGCTCCGATACACGTATCGTATTTGGACACGCTGCGGACACGCGCGTATTTTAGTTGGATACGCGTATCGGAGTTGGAGTTCTGCATCCCCGCCCCCGGTCTCGCACCTCTTTCCCAGTTGCAGTTCTGCATCCCCGCCCCCGGTCTCGCATCGCTCCGCCTAGCATCGACGACCTCGGCCGCGCCCTGACGTCCCAAGTTCCTCCAGAATCCGGCAGGTCCGATCTTTTGGTACTCAATAATAAGACTAGGACTGCAAGAAGGACGCCGTGGTTATTGTAACCTTGGGTACTCTAACATTTTGGATTTGGTGTAGCCGCCAGTACTTATGACAGCTTCTGGTATTCTTGATTTCAAAGACACGATTTCATGCTCTCGGCAAGTGGGGATGAGGTTTGTAAAACTCTATTTTTCCTTTCAGTCTGGTTCTCATTGCTAAGAAAGTGAGCACTGTTCTTTACTGTTGACAGAGTTGTGTATAATATTCAATGTGAGCGATCTCATTGTAGCACCCGCTGCCTAATATTAGTTTCACTTTCATTCTATCTTAAAAGTGCTTCTCTTTTTCTGCAAGTTTAATCAAAGATTCATACCAGAAAAATTAGTGTTTGCTCTTTCAAGAACCTAAATGCACATGTTACATTGATGCTCAAAGAAGAGCAAAAAGAAAGAAACTAAACCAAGTTTCTTCCAAAACTGTGTTGTGGGCACAGAGCTAGATTTGGGTTTAAAGTGCTAGTACCACCAGAGCAACATGCTGGTTCTTTGTGGTGCTTTGTCTCCAACCTAGTCCCATAGTGAGAGGACTGGTCCAAGAACGAGAATTCAAAGCTTTGGCATCGATGGTTCTTTTGAATGATCGTTAGTCAAATTGTTCATGTACTACACAAAATTCGGTGTTTTCTTTTTCTGGTCCAACGATTCTAGTAAAGTAGTAGTCATCATTGAAGCTAGACTTTTTGGATGGAGAATTTTTTTAATGCCTCAATGAAAACTTGATGGAGATGAATGAGAACATTTAGTTCATTTTTATTTGCATTGTAATTTGATTATGAAATTTTGTTTGGATTTGGATTGACTAAGTTTTTATTTTTGAACTTATATTATTTGCATTTCATCTATTTCTTATTATTATGCATATATATAATATTTAAAATAATAACGTATCCACCACGTGTCCATATACTATTAAAATAAATTTGGCGTGTCCACGTATCGTATCGTGTCGGATACGGACACATGTATCCGTATCTATGCTACTTAGTCAAGTATTTATGTTTGGGTAAATGACCAATCACACAAAAACAGCAAAAATTAAGTCCATTTCAATGGAAATTTGTTTTTAATGCCAATTTCAATTATTTTCAATAGAAAGACGTTTATATTCATAGTTAAATTTCAACCGCTCTTTCTCTCTTATCATTTCTCTCGATCAGAATTTAGAAAACTCTCTCTCTCCCTTTCTCTCTCTTCTAGCTAGACCCGTACCTGAATAGAGTCTCAAGAGTCGATAGACTCAGGGCCCGAACCTTTAAGGGCTCAAAATTTTCTTTTCTTATTATGTGATCACATTAGTTTAGCAAAAAACAAGCATTATATTACAATCATTAGTTACTATTTTAGAAAAAAATGAGTAGTGTAAGTAAGTATAAAAAAGATTTCTAATGTTTTATGTCGTTAGATTTTGAGTTTATAGCTTTAGTTTATGAATTTTTTGAAAAGAGAAAATAAATTTGAATGAATACTATAATTTAAGGGCGCATTTTTTAAAATTTGACACAGGCTTGAAAATTTCAGGTCCGAGCCTGCTCCTAGCCTTGCCACCTCTACCACGTTGTCAGCGATTCCCGAAGCTCCACAAGATCCACCTCTAGCCATCTGTAATTTCTGAAGCTCCACCTCTACGGGACACTTCCAAATCCCATTCATATGCGGTTGTCGAAACCGAGGTCCATGGGCTGCCTCCGCCTTCGCGAAGAGGGACAAATTGAAGGCGTCGGCGTCTCGTGGATGGTGCATGGTTAAGGAAGGGAAGTAGATCTGATGAAGAAGTAAAGCAGATCCGATGATAGAGGACTGGATACGGTGAGGGAGGGTATGAAAAGGGAGTAGATCCAGTGAGGAAGAGTGCATGGTAAGAGAGTAGATCCAGTGAGTGAGGGTGCATGGTAAGAGAGTAGATCCAATGAGTGACAGTGCATGGTTCAGTAACACTGGAAGTACATTTTTGTTTTTTTGAAGTATGGTTGCTAACTTGATACTGCTAGAGAATGAGATTGCAATCCGAAGCTTTTGGTAAGTCATTGATAGATGTCAATACACTTGTTTTTGTATTTTTTGTCGTTGAGTTGTAATAGTTCATGATATTTTTGTGCTAAAGTGTATGACAACTTGAAATTTAAACATAGAATGTGTATTGTAATGGATTACTAAGAGCAAACACCCGATTCCGGGCTCAACAAATATTTATTGAGGGTCGGTAACCAAGTTATTGGTGGTGAGAAACTGAGTCACTGATCACCAGAATCCGATCTTCAGAGAAAATCTGAGTTATTAGGTGTCAGTAATAGAGTCTCCGATGGTTTTTTAGGGTCAATAAATGAGTCACTGATGGTTATTAGGGGTCAGGAATTGAGTTATTAGGGGTCAGGAACCGATTTATCGGTGACCGGAGAAATCCCAGCAACCGACGACAATATTCTGGTGGCCGAAGTCCGGCCGACCAGCAACAAGAGTCCGACGACCGGTGACCGAAGTCCGATCGGCCAGCAACCAGTGGTTGGAGTCCGATGAGTTTTCAACCAAGTCTTATTTCTATTCTATTTTCTCTCTATATGCATGTCTAAGGGGTGTGGGTATATTAGTCTTAAAATAATTTAGCTTATTAAGAGCGTTAATAAAAAATTTCTATTTGGACACAAATAAAGTAACCTCCTATTTAAATGGGCAATGAAAAAAAATTAATTGAAATGGGCAATAAGGTCCAATAATTAGTACTAAATAGACAATTATCCATTTATGTTTGAGATTTATACATATCTATAGCTTTGAGCTTGTTTTAGTCTTCTACGGAATCAAATATGTTTGGTAGACGTATGATATACTTGCTAAGTTTGAGCGCGCAATAATTTCAAAAGAAAACGTAAATAGAGTGTATGAATCATTTTTCATCTTGTATTTCTCTAATTCTCAAGTAATATATTGTTTGGTCCAATGTTGTATAATTGATGGTCAAAAACAAAACAACAAATTAACATGAAGTATATACACAAAACACATGAATAAAAAGTTGGAATTAACAACGAAAGCATGAAACATTTGCTTTCACTTTTTCTGCCTGTCAGCGTGATTGTAATTATGTCGTAGGTTTATACTAACTAATTATATTTCTTAGTAATCTCTTATGTATACCTCTATTATGAGATGAATAATACATCAGACAATTCATTCTTTCAATACCATTATCTTTAACATGGTATCAAAGCAAAGATTCGAGAGAATTTTGTCTCTTTAATTATTTTATAGCAAAAAACCCCATTGTGACGGTTTCATTGTCTAATCGGCTTTGTTTGCCTCTCATTGAGATAACCTTCTTCATCTTGCATGTAGAAAGAAAAAAGATAGATTACTTTGGGAATCCAAAATTTTCTTTGGGGGACTTAATCTCTGTTTGACATTTGTCTCTTCCAACCGACGTCGTTCTTCATCAAATCGGCTTCTCCTTCAGGCGTAAGCTGATGTTGGTTCACTTCGTCTTCCGCTTAGACTTTGCCTTTTGCTTGGAGTTGTCAATTCAGACCGGCTTCAGTTTCACTCCTATCGGATTTTCTCCTCACCGATGTTGTGCAGTCCAACACTCTAGCCTCAGTCGTCGCTCTCTTCTTCCGACCTGCATCGTCGTTTCTCTGTCTAACCCGCTCCAGAGGCCCGTCGATGTATCTCATACCTGTATGATTTCTTCTTCTGTTTCTGATTCCTCCCTTTCACCATGATACAACTCTTCAAAATATGATGCAGCTCTAAAAAAGTGAATAAAGGTTGTGCAAACAAAGATATCTCGTGTGTACATTGGAAATTTGAGTTCATTAGTATCAAAGAGGGAGCTTGAAGATAATTTTCGCGTATTCAGAACTATAAGAAGTATATGGGTTGCAAGGAGACCATCAAGATTTGTTTTTATCGACTTTAATAACAATAGAGATGTTGAGGATGCCATCTGTTAATTAGATGGCACTAATGGCTACAGAATTGAGTTTTCATACAATGGTAGATGTGTGGTGCGGTAAGACTTCCTTAATGGTAATATATCTCTGCCTGAAAAACCCTGAGGAAATGGTAAGATCGGTATGGCTTTGAAATTCTCTAAATGTTGGTTTTAATATTTAGATTATTGATTCTGGTGCCACTGATCATATGACTTATGAGATATCTTATTTTATTGAGTTGTCCTTTCCACTAGTATCTCATGTCACAAATGCCAATGGTGAGGCTTTTCCTGCATTAGGGACAAAGTCCGTCTATATTACTCCTATTTAGAACTCCATAATGCGTTATATGTACCCGACCTGTCACATCACTTGATATTTGTTTCCTAGTTGAATATTGAGTCTTGATGTTTTGTAAACTTTTATCCCATGTATGTGATTATTCCGAATATTCTCACCATGGAGCTGATCTATCGAGGGTATTTGAGGGGCAGATTGTTTTATTTGAATCAAATATATGCAGGAGAGAAACTAGGAGCACAGTCTCCCACCGCTTTGACTTCGAGTTCTGTTCAGCTAAGTGAAATTTGGTAGTGGCATCGCTGATTAGGGCATCCATCTTTAGCCTTATGAAAAAAAATCCATGTCGTCTTTGTTTATTGGGCTGAATGAGTCTATTTTACGTTGTGAAACATGTGTCATTACTAAGAGTCATCTTGCTACTTATTCTACAAGTTCTTCTACAAGTGGTATTCATTTTGAAATAATTCATTCTAATATTTAAGGATTTTCTAGATAGCCTACAGCGGGTATGGGGTATTTTTTCTTATTTGTTGATGATTGCACAAGATTGTCATGGGTTGTTCCCCTTCAAACCAAAAATGAAGTCTTTCCAGCTTTTCATACTCTTGTTCAAACCTAATATAGTAGCACCATTAAAGTTCTTCGTTCAGACAATGGGGGGAGTATCTTAATCGTGCTTTCAAACAGTTTTTTCAAACACATAAGATTGTTCACCTAACTACATGTCCACAAACTCCAGAGAAAATTGGAGTGTCTGAAAGAAAAAATCGTCATCTCCTTGACATGGCTCGTGCCATTCTCTTTAGTGCTCATATGTCTAGATATCTTTGGGGTGATGTTGTACATGCTTCTGCACATCTTATCAATCGTCTTTCATCTAGTGTTCTTCAAGGAAATATTCATTTCAAGTTTCTTGCATCTCATGTTCTCATTCCCTCTTTTGATAATCTTCATGCCCATGACTTTGGTTATGTTACTCTTGTTCATGTTCCTGAAAACTAGTGGTCCAAGTTGGATGCTCGGGTGATTGTGTGTTTGTTGGATATGAAGGACATCAGAAAGGATATACAAGTGTTACCTTCCACACACCAGAAAATATTATGTCACTTTTTTGAAGACATGAGTTATTTCTCCTCATCTGATATTATGCTTCAAGGTGAGAATTCATATTTTAAAGAGTTGTATCATGGTGAGGGGGATGAATCAAAAAGAAGAGAAGAAGTCACACAGGCATGAGATGCATTGACGGGTCCAATTGAGAATATCATCCCGCCAAATCCAGAAGCAGAGGTTCATTCGGAAGAAAGGATACATCCAAAAACCGAAGTACATGTTTTAAGCACTGAAAATGCAATTGAAGACACGACTGCTCCTCCTCCTCTAATCTCTCTTACCCCTGACCCGCAGCTTGCTGATATTGAAAATCACTTATTCAAGGAATGTTTCCGTACTGGTACTAGTAGTAATGAGTCTATTAGTGGTCAATATGTTTACCAAATAGGTCTACTCGGGGTCAACCTCCCAAAAAGATACGAACCAACTCTTTAAGCCAAATCAAAGTATCCAGCAACCAATTATATGTCTACTAGGAGATTATATAAGTCATATGCATCATTTGTGAATCAAATATCTGTTGTATCAGTGCCTAACAAAGTGCATGATGCATTAGGAGATCCAAAGTAAAGGAAGACAATGAAGGAACAGATGGAGGCATTGCAGAAGAATGGAACACGACAACTTGTGCCACCACCACATGACAAGAAGGTTACTGGTTGTCGTTGGGTAGGTTGTCATCGGGTGTTTACTGTTAAACACAATATAGATGAATCAGTGAACCGGTACAAAGCACGCCTTGTTGCAAAGGGGTTTACTCAGACGTATGGTGTAGACTATGATGAGACATTTTCTCTTGTTGCCAAAATGAATACTATTCGGGTTCTGCTTTCCTTTGCTGCTAGTTTGAACTGGCAACATCGACAATTTGATGTCAAGAACACATTTCTTCATGAAGTATTAGCTAAGGAAGTATACATGCGTCTCCCACCTGGATATGTTTATGCCTCTCCTAGTGAGTTTTTGTGCAAATTGAGGAAGTATTTATATGGTCTTAAACAATCACCTCATGCTTGGTTTAAGAGGTTTTTGCAGTTCATACGTAAGGTTGGTTATAGACAAAGTAATTCAGACCACACAATGTTCCTCAAGCATCAACAAAGGAATGTAATAGCCCTAATTATTTATGCCGATGATATGGTTATCACTGACAATGATACTGATGAGATGAACATATTGTAAAGATAGCTAGCCTCTGAGTTTGAGATGAAAGACTTGGGTGATCTCAAGTACTTCTTAAGAATTGAGATAACTAGAGGGAGAGAAGTGATATACTTGTGTCAGAGAAAGTACATCCTTAATTTGGTAACTGCGACATGTATGTTAGATTGCACATCTATTTGACACACTTATTGAGCAGAATCATAGTCTATCAGAGTATACAGACCATATACCTACTGATCGAGTTTTCTATCAGATGTTAGTTGGGCGCTTGATTTACTTAACTCATACTAGACCAGATATTGCATATGCAGTGAGTATGATGAGTCAGTTCATGCATAACCCGAGCGAAAGTCGTATGGATACTGTTGTAAGAATTTTAAGGTATTTGAAGTAAGCTCTAGGAAGATGAGTAATGTTTTCAAAACACAACAACATTCTTGATATTTGTGGGTTCACAGTTACATGTTTGGCTAGAAATATTACTGATAGAAGGTCAACATCAGGTTATTTTACCTTTGTGAGAGGTAATTTGGTTACATGGAAGAGTAAGAAACAAACGGTTGTGACACTTTCTAGTGCTGAGGCTGAGTATAGAGGTATGACTCATAGAGTGTTTTAGTTGTTGTGTAGCTTTATTGTGATAACAAGGCAGCAATTGATAAATCTGTTATGAAATTAGGGTGTGAAACCCAAAAGTGTTATGCAGCTGTATTGTGATAACAAGGTAACATTAGATATATCACAAAATTCAGTAGAACATGATCATACTAAGTATGTGGAGCTTGATCGACATTTTATAAAAGAAAAGCTAGATTGTAAAATTATTAGTCTTTCTTTTGTTCCTACTGAAGAGCAGCTTGCAGATATACTTACCAAAGAAATATTCAAGAATGCGTTTTATGAATCACTAAGCAAGTTGGGCATGATTAATATGTATGCGCCAACTTGAAGGGAGTGTCAGCGTGAGTCATATTAGGAATGTAATTATGTCGTAAATTTAATAGTAAACTACAATTTAGTTATTAATCAAATTTCAATATACAAATACACCATTTAGACAATATCTTATATTTTAAGAAAACAAATTAACAAATTAGGACAAATTGATGTCCACATGCTATTTGTTACTATATATTTTACAAAATTACCCTTAATGAAATTTTAAGACAAATTGATGTCCACATGTTATCTGTCATTATATATTTAACCAAACTACCCTTCACTATATATTTAATTCTCTGCTGACGTAACACGTTGCTATTGCCGAGTTGAAAGGTGCTACTGCTCTAGTTGGAAAGTGCTACTGTCGAGTTGAAAAGTGCTATTACCGGCGCTATTGCAATTTTTTAGGCAATTCTTTGATGTTGACGTGGTGTGCTGCTACTGTTGAGTTTAAAGGTGCTACTGTCAGGTCAGAAGATGCTACTGTCGGCACTATTCCATTTTTTTCGAGCAATTATTTGAAGTTGTTGCACTGATATTGCCCGACTCTGATACTGGTGCACTGCTACTACCAAATCTTGATACTAGAGTGCTGCTACTGTTAGATCCTGATGTTAGCGTGTTGCTACTGTCAACTCTAATACTAACGACTACATATTCTTTTGTTGCTACTACCTATTATTGTTGGTCTGCTACTGTTGAATGAACCTGCTTCTGTATATTACTCTTCACTCTAAAACTGTTATTGTCTATTACTCTTCACTCTAAAGCTGCTACTACATATTTACTATCCACTCAAAAGCTGTTACCGTTGAGTTCTACTACTCATTTGCTACTGTTTAATTGAAATTACAATAGCAGTAGCAACATGATTATTAAGCAGTAGCAACATGACTAGACCCTAGCCGAATAACATCATATTTCAAAACCCAAAACCATCTTTCAATGCAACCTCACCCAACCCTCCGACGCATCATCCTCAGTTCCTAGCATAAAGCCCTTTATATTGTTGCCAGCATCCACCCAGATTTTCCCTTCCTCGGATGCGCCGTCAACGGCCATAGCGATTTCTCCTCCCTCACTGACGACCTTTTCAAGTTCTCTTTGACGAGATCGTGATCGCCAGCCCCGAGATTTCTAGTGATCACAACTGAACCCGTGCCTCCTCTAGAATTGCACTGTGATAACCATCAGCATCTGCAACATACAATAGCATCACTCCAAAGATCAAGCACTACCAGAACAACCACTTTAGCCGACAAAATTTTTTCGACGGCTAAACCCTAAATTTCATCGACTAAAGTCTTAGCCGACGACACGCCGTCGGCTAAGAAGTCATCGGGCAAAATCCGTCGGCCAACACTATAGCCGACGAAATTACTATTCATCGTCGGCTAAAGTCATTTATTTAGCCGACGAAGAAATTTTTCGTCGCTTAATTAGAGGACTTTAGCCGACAAATTTTTGGACCTTAGCCGACGAAATTTTATTATAATTCGTCGGCTATACCTATTATTTTTATTTATTTAACTTTAGCCGACGAATTTTAGGGTAATTCGTCGGCTATAGTTATTATTATTATTTTTTTAATTTTAGCCGACGAATTTATTAAATTTCGTCTGCTATAGCTATTATTTTTATTTATTTATTTATTTAACTTTAGCCGACGAATTTTAGGGTAATTCGTCGGCTAAAGTTATTATTTTTTCATATTTTTTTCTTTTTTAATTTCTTGTATTTTTGATTAAAATTTTTACTTCTTTTTCATTTTTACACCGGTGGTGGAGAAGGACAAGAGGAGGAGGAGAAGAGGAGAGGAGGAGAAGAAGGTTAGGAGAGGGAGAGGAGAAGGAGGAGGAGAATTTAGAGGAGGAGGAGAAGAATTTAGAGAAGGAGGAGGAGGAGGAGGAAGGAGAAAGAGAAGGATTTAGAGGAGGAAGGAGGAGGAGAAGGATTTGAAGGAGGAGAAGGTTAGGAGAGGAGGAGGAGGAAGGAAGATGAAGAGGAGGAGGAGGAGGGAAGATAAAGAGGAGGAGGGAAGATGAAAGATATAGAAAATTTTGAACTTTAGTCGAAAAAATTCAAAATTTTAAAAATCCCGGCCAAAAAATTTGAATTTTTATTAACTTTAGCCGACGAATTTCGTCGGCTAAAGTTATTTATTTATTTAACTTTAGCCGATGAAATTAGGGTAATTCGTCGGCTATAGTTATTAATTTTATTTATTTATTTAACCTTAGCCGACGAAATACCCTAATTTCGTCGGCTATAGTTATTTATTTTATTTATTTATTTATTTAACTTTAGCCGACGAATTACCCTAATTTCGTCGGCTAAAACCCTAAACCCTATACGTAGAAGCTTCAAACGAAAAAAAGTCGTGAAATAAGATATGACCGGAATGGTGAAATACATCTACAATTGAAAATTCACGTAATTCCAGTAAAGTCTCGGTACCGATAATTGTGGTTAACTCAATTTTCCATTCTTTCTCCCTAGAGGTAGCCCTATCTCCGGTAGTTATTTTTCATAAAATTTGTATACCACTGGTTGCGTCTCATCGATTTGAAACTATTTTCAGTTGAAGGTCCGGGCAAAATATGTAATTTAGACGGTCAAATGACCGTTTCCGTGCGTTAAGGGGTGACTTACGTGATTGACCGTAAGGATCGAGCCCTTAACGTTGTCAGATTAAGATGAATTTTTTTCCTATATACATATTTCAACATAATGATCATATCAGATGGTCAGAATTTTGTTTCTCAACTTTGATCATCGGAATCACAACATGCGTACTAATATTGTATAACTTGTTTACTAAGCTTTAAGTAAATGTTTTGTTTCTAAAACAAACTCTACGTAGAAACTTCAAAAGCAAAAAAGTTGTGAAATAAGATATGACCGGAATGGTGAAATACGTCCACCGTTGAAAAATCACGTAATTCCGGTAAAGTCTCGGTGCCTATAGTTGCAGTCAATACAATTTAGGTGTTTGACTTACGAGATTGACCGTGTAGATGGAGTCCTTAAATTTATCGGATAAAGTTGAATTTTTTACCAGAGATATATTTCAACATAATGATGATATCTGACGGTCGTATTTTTGTTTGTGAATTTTGATGACTGGAATCACAACATGGCTACTATTTACCATTATTTATCTATACAGGGAGTCTTATCATCGAAGGGTAAATGTCTCAAAATTTTTAGATTGACAGTTGCATCTCATTATGGTGAGTGTTTGTTGTGTTGAAAGTTCGGCCAAAATACCTCATATAGGTGTAGATATGGACATTTTCGTGTGTTAAGCGTTTAGAAAAAACTTCATTTTGAAGCCTTAAACGAATTCGGATGGCCAAAAAAGCCTGTATATCATGGCATTAGCCATGTGTTTTACTCGTACGGCCGTTCTGCTTCTAAATTGGTATCACAATAGTCAATCGGACATCGAAATATCCGTAGTGCAATTTTGTAACTAAAAGTTACTTTAGCCGACGAAATACCTTAATTTCGTCGGCTAAACTTTTCACATTTCGTCGGCTAAAGTTCATATACTATAGCCGACGAAAATTATTTTTGTCGGCTAAAATTTAACTATAGCCGACGAAAACATTAGTTTACCCGACGAAAAAAAAATTCGTCGGCTAAAAGTCCACTTTAGCCGACGAAAATTTAACTTAGCCGACGAAATTTTTTTTCATCGGCTAGAGTGGACTTTAGCCGACGAAAAAAATTTTCGTCGGCTAAAGGCTTTTTTCTGGTAGTGTAGGTTCTCTCAAGAGAAGCCTGCCTTTAGGTAATGGTCTCGGATGCAATGCGCGCCGCCAGCACCGTCGTAGAGAGAGAGGATCAGATCTGAAAATCAGATCAGGGGACCTATACTGCACAAAATGGTCTGGGCATTTTGGTAATTTTATATTGAAACTCCTAGTCGGGTTTTGAAACCGGTGGTTATGAGCTAGGATGGTGTACTTTTTTTGTTTAAAAACTATGACAAGTGGGGTTTTTGCGTTTTAGTATTTAGTGGGGGAACTATGATGTAATTCACCTTAAATTTAAACTTATCAATTATATTTCTTGTAATCCCTTATATATATCTATCTTTACTGTAAGATTAATAGATTAGACAATGTATTCTCTCAATACCATTATCTTTTACTCGGCCGTCCCGGAATGAATCCAGCCTCAGATCGAGGTTAATGTGTATGATTGAATTTCAAGTGGTAACCAACAACTCCCGGAAACCAAACCCTAGTGAATTAGTAATGGATCAAAAATTCTGATAGACCCAGTTCATATAGACCATAGTAAGAATAGACACGTGTTCAGTATAGCAATAAATTGGTGAATTAGTTGAACTGCTATAATTTAGCTGTGGTTAATCGTTAAAGGAATTAAACGGACAGATTCACAGAAAACCAACCGAAAAGGTTCGAGCTTCGGTCCATGACCACAAGAAGAACGAAGACGACGAGACGCGTCGAACGTGAATGAACTCCGGTCGAAACCAGTTGGTGGGTTAGAATCCAGTGGCCTTTTGATCATTCCGACTTTGAAAAGCTATTTCAAGGACATCAGCTGGTAGTAACTCCTTGTAGTTGAGAAAGTCTTCAATGAACTTATGATCAGGATCGTAAGACCCGAGATTCTCTATCAGAAGCAACTCAGTCTCAGATCTAGACTGCTTCAAGCAAAATTCAAGGACACTCGTATCTTTTGTCCCAATTAGCCTATGGCACTCACTCTTGCACCAATCTCGGAAGTCCATTGCTTCTGATTGCTTGGTTATGGCATCTCTTTTTCCTTTCACAGATGACTGAGCAGGGGCCGCGGAGGATGAAAGCAATCGCACAGTTCCTTTGCCACCTGTAGATTTCTGCCGGCTTAATGAACCAGCTGAAGTTACTTTTGCAGGAGGACTTTTCATTCCCCTACTGCCTTGGCTTGCCGGCTGAGGAAAATCGACTTGTTTGGCCTCTTGCTTTGATTGGTCAATTGGGCCCCATAATAGGTCATCATCTTCTTTATCCTTTAACATTTGAATACATTTTTTGGAAAACAAACCTTTCACTAAAGTTTCATTTGAAATTTCTATGTTTTTTTTTTTCTAATTTCCGTCCTTTTTTTTTATCATAATCGAAATTTTCTTATATTTTTGTCAAAATTTTCTTGAAGTCCGATATTTTACTCATTGGATGATTCTGATCTCACCTCCATATATAAATTGTCTCCATCAATCGATTTCAAAAAGGAGGCTGAGACCTCGAGATCTTTTTTCTTTCTGTAGACGGGGAGAAGGAGAGAACAATGAGATTGTTCTCTTTTAGGGTTCATGTGCCTCCCACGTGATGCCTTTGTCGATTGAGAAAATGTTAATTTACTATAATTTTTTTGACTTTATTTTCCATTCAAACAGTTTTTTTAATATTGACCTTTTTAACTTTTTTTTAACTTCGTGCCAATTCCAAAAAAATCATAAAAACTCTAAACAACATATAATTTTTCAATACTCATGCTACCCTCACCCATTAAAACATACTTAGAGAGAAAAAATGAAAGAGAGATGAGACATGCTCACCTGTCGTCGGACTCCGGTCACCAGCCACCAGATTCTTGCTCTGGAATCGAGTTTACTAATCCCTAATAAACTCTCACTGAACAATAAACCGCATTTATATTGTCACAACAAACTTTACTACTACTTAATAAACTCTAATTGAACCCATAAACCATATTCTTATCGCCACAACTAGCATTACTACCCCTTAATAAACTCTCACTAAACCCCTAAACCGTATTCATGTCGTCACAACCAACTTTATTACCCACCAATAAACTCCCACTAAACCACATTCCTATTACACAACCAACTTTATTAGCCGCTAATAAACTCCCACATAAGCCCTACACCACATTCCTATTGCCACATCCAACTTTACTACCCCCTAATAAAGTCTCACTGAACCCCGAAACCGCATTTCTATTTCACAACCAAATCTACTACCCCGTAATAAACTCTCACTGAACCCCTATACTACATTCTTATGGTCACAACCAATTTTACTACCCCCTAATAAACTCCCACTGAACCTCTAAACCATATTCCTATTCACAGCCAACTTTACTACCACATTCCTATTCACAGCCAACTTTACTACCCCTAAACCACTTTCCTTTTCTTTCTCAATTTGTTGGTCTGGGTTTTAAGAACTTCAAAGAAGTTTTTCCAATGATTAAAGGCTACCTTGTGTGAATGGATCAGAGTCCATAAAAGACACCGTTAAGAGACTCAGACTCCGAAGATACTAGTGGCGGAGCTGCGGAGGCGACAACTACAGCACTTGAACTCAGCCCACATAACAACTTCATCTTCGATAAAAGATGTCAGGGCTCGAAGATGAGTCTGATCCCATGAGCGGCAATGGATCGAAGAACTAGTTCTTAATTCCTTCTTTTGCTGGAACCCATTCCCAAATTAGATGTTTCAATGTTGGATTAAGAAGATAATGCTTAGAAAAATGATATTGAGGAAGGGGAGACCGAAAGAGAGAGCAATTGACTTCTGGATTTGAGATGTGAGCAAGACCTACAAAAGAAAGAAGTTAATTGTCTATTTGACACGTGTATGTCCGCACTTTAACTAAAATGCTCTCTTTTTGCCACTTCAAGTGCTTCACGTTGGTTTCTATTTTATCACTTCGCCTTCATCTTTCGGCTTTCACTCTCTATAATAATATGTATTTTTTCCTAACCTCTTTTGGTGACATAATTTTCAATCCTCTCAAGTCAACTCAATTTTTCAATTGAGGTTTTCGCAGACAGCTTACACATAAGGTGGCATGCTCCACTTTGTTATTACAACAAATACCATTGTTTTTGCACTACATACATAACCAATAAGCTCCCATCGTTCTCTTTTGGTTATGCTTTTCCTCCTAGCTAATTGGTTTTTGTTAGGTTTTGTGAGAAAATATAAACTTTTGGTAATGTATCAAAACATTGATTTCAAGCAAGTCGTATTGTCTAATCATACTAGAAGAAGAATTAAAGATCATAGATAGACTAATAAACAGAATCTGACATGAGACTGAGCTTGTCAACTAGATTGGGTTTCAAATTCTATTAAAAATATCATAGATAGAAACGATTTAAATATACGCTTGAAGCCAAGTAGTTAGTACATCATATTAGAAAGGTTTGATGAATTGACGATTTAAAGAGGCACAATATGTGACTAATACTTTCCATCCCTAGCTCAATGTTAAAACACCTCCAAATATGTGGCAAAGAAGCTAGCTAGCTTAGCTTGTTTTCAAAGAATTTGATGGAGGCATGAAATAATGGGGTATATATCAGCCAGTTAGCTTTATATATATATATATAGGCATGAAATAATGGGGTATATATCAGCCAGTTAGCTTTATATATATATGCATTCTTGGTTAAGGACGTCCTTACCAAGAGTTTGATGCAGATTTTCTTAATTTGACATACTTTTCAATCAAATTTTCTCATCACCAAACTCTTGGTAAGGACGTCTTTAGCCAAGAATGCATATATATATAAAGCTAACTGGCTGATATATATATATATATATGCATTCTTGGCTAAAGACGTCCTTACCAAGAGTTTGGTGCAGATTTTCTTAATTTGACCTACTTTTCGATCAAATTTTCATCTTAACTATTCATAATATATATGTATATATATATATATGTATATGTATAAATCATCTCTACAAAATTTCAGCTGATTTGATAATCGTTAAGGTCTCAAAAACGTATAAATACAATGAACGAGTTGAATTTGTTCAACCAGAACCATTCGTGTTCTTCTCTGTAAATCACAGTTTTGAATGCCTTAACGATAACCAAATTAGCTGAAATTTTGCAGAGATGATCTACTCATATATATCTAGAAACTGAACGGTTAAGATGAGAAAATATGATCTAAAAGTTAGCCAATTCAATAAATCCTTACCAAAACTTAGACAATGACATCCTTAACTGAGAATCTGTATATATATATATATGAGGAGGAAGATAACCACCAAAGGTTCGACCCCATATGTATCTCACCCATGACATGGTCCTCAAACACACTTCACATCTTCCCCCCAAATATATAAATAGAGATGGAGTTGGGTACTGATTAGGCTCGGACCTGATAGGAGACTGAAGAGTTCATCGACTCAGGGCCCGGAGACGTATGAGGCCCAAGCAAAAATTTCACAACTTTCCTTTATAACTAAACACAGTTAAATATGATAAGAAATATAATGTCAGAGGCAATTTTTACTGCAATGAAAAGATATTGATAGAGCGACAGTAATGGACTAAGGGGTCCAAACAAGTAAATATAACTTAATATACTGTGAGTCAAAAGGAAGGAAAGAAAAAAGATAATCTATATATACCATTTAAGTTTCCGAACATCAAAGTGTATACCATTTATAATTGATCTATAGCGAAAATTGTATCTAAAACAGATAGTAAATTTGCAAAGAAAAAAAGTAGAGGTAAACTAGATTGACGAACAAAAAAGTAGAATAGGTTTTATAATGCAAATGAAATAACTATAATAATCCAAATATTTTGAGAATGTTTTATTGTGAAGTGTAGAGTTTATAGCCTTGGTTCCTTACAATATTATTGAAAAAAAATAGATGCAAACTATGATTTGAGGGTCTAACTTTAAAGGTTCGACTCAGGTCTTAAAATCTCAAATCTAAACCTGGTACTCACAAATTGATCAATGATGCAAATGGTCAATGAAGTAGTTAATTATAACCTTAAAAATTGTACATCCACATATCGCCAACAAGTTTGTGTATGGTGTACGTGTACATAAAGTTATATAAGCATCACGTACCATCACATATACAATGACTCGAATAAAATGACTAGCTTTGATAATGAAGCTGGTGAGTGATTTGATCTTGTCATTTGGGTATTTGGAATCCTAATTCCTAAGATATGCTCTAGCTAGCAGCACCCTACAAGTTGGGGTTAATCAACTTTAAAGCGAGCTAGGTCATTATGTAGTTATCAATCCACGTATACCTTCTTGATCAAAAGGCTTACCCATCAAATTCCAAATGCAAGAGATCAATCCCAGACAATACAAAATTACAATGCAATAGTTGTCTGTTATATTTTAAGCAAATTTTTAACAGTTTATGAGATTGAGAATCTTGCCTCTTTGTTATTATACTCTGACGAGAGACTAGGCTAGATTTTTGATTTTAAACCCGATTGTGACTCTGAACACTGTAAGATCGAGAACAACATTACTTTTGTCAAATTTGTGGTGAAAAGTCTTCATATAAACAGTTATGTTATTCGTCACTAATCCAAAGGGGAGTACGTGCCCGTACGGGATTGTGAGGAACCCAGTATAAGTAAGCACTCAAAGAATGTGTGTTCTTCCCTCTCCTGGAGTATGAGAGCTAGGTTAAAGCACACACCCTTTGCCTTTCATGCTACAACTAGGCCTCCTTGAGTCCTCCTGCCTCACCTTCATTCGTAAGTATTTTAAAGCCGTATTGTCCAATACACAATGGATCAGCAGGTGTTTAAAGGCGGCAAGAGATTCATGTAGACGGAGGATACTGTGATAGTATATAGTAAATAATACATAACAATCAATCACATACGTAAATTAACCAGGACACGACAAGGTAATTAATCCAGTACAAAATGAACAGAACAGTTCTAGAGATTCATTGAAATTTCATTTGTCTGCCATAAACTGGGGTTTGAGACCAAATTACACGCTCCCAATTCAAGTCTTGATCAAGTTATTTCAACAACAGCAGCAGCAGCATTATGGATCAGGGAGCAGTGTCACTTACAAAGAGACGACTTACAACTTCTGTAACAGAGCAAGGGCAACACGTATGAAGTATGAACAAAATGCTAAAGATCTGAACGGTCAATTTCAAAAAGTGGGGTGGCGTGGAAGGACATGCAACGTCCGATGGCGACCGTATGGTAGATGGGTTCGGAAAGTGGAACGAAACGGCGCCGTCCAGGACAAAGCTCCATGAGAGTGACGGACTCTGTTTGTTGTTTTTAAAATTGAAAGTGGAAACGAAAAGAGGAAGAAGAAGAAGAAGAAGAAGAAGAACCGGAAGAAACTAAAATCTAGGGTTTTGGCGTGTGGGCATCAGTACATGCATAAGAACGTGGTTTCATTGGCAATTTCTTTATGAAGTTTCATTAGCTTTCTGCTTTAGAAACTCAATTCACTTCGCTCGTTTGTCGAATCACAAACCAACGACTGAAAGATCTATCGATATGCAAAGAGTCTGAAGAAGAGTGTTTTAAGAATATGAATGCCATGTATTGCCTGTTGCATTAGTCAGCTAGCTGCGTCATCCTTGATCCTTGAATGTCTGATTTTGATGGTTCAATGCAAACAGGGCACAGTGTCAATGGTGTAGTGGTCCAAAAGGTATTGATCTCTTGCCCATAGTAATACGATTCCAGGAATCGAGGTTTGTATACTGCTAGCTAGCCAAGTAGCAAGTATCAATTCCATCCCCAGAAAAAAACCTCATTTGGACATTTTTGCCTTTAGTTTTCTGAGAGCATTCTCTATACTAAACGAGAAGGAAAGAAGAAGACAGAAGATTATGGCCGTGATTTCCATTTCTCAGACAGTTTCTTGAACTCATGCATGTAATGTTATCAGAGATACCCAGAGTGGGAAAGGTAATTTTTCTCATACAGATTTATACATCATCAAAGATACCCAGCATCTTTACAGATTCTTGGTGAGGTACATGCAGTTGTTGCACTAAAGGTCCTGAAATTCAGGTAAGAAATGAAAACCCTGCTTCACTTAAAGACAATTATTTGTTATACACTTGTTAAAGAATATAGAGCAATTTGTGTTGCTTTCTTCACACATTCTCTCAGTGTTTTCATCTAAGAGAGAACTACAGCATGGAGATTGATACAGAACAATTAACAAAGGAGGAAAAACCATACTAACTTGTCATCAGTGGAGCCCTTGATGAGTTGGGTGGAGAATTTTTTTACATTTTAATTATATATAACCCATTTCTGTTTAGATGAACTTAAGCTACCATCTTTTTCCTGTATTTGGATATTCAAGCTAGCCTTCCAGAATGAAATGATTGAAAGTGACTTGGTCTCTTCAGAGGCTATTATTTTCTAATATTGAGTTGGGATGATGATGGCTCCTCTTTCTCTTTCAACTTTCTTTAAATTTAAGATAAAAATGAGTTTATTATTTTGATTTTTGAGGTTAAAATCATTTTCAATCTATATTTTTGAAAATTTATCTTTTTATTACTTTTAATTTTTAAATATCTACACATTGGTCTAAATTTTCATCTTGAGTTCTAAATATGACGTCAGATGTTAATGTGGAGTCGACAACAAAGCTCTACATTTTAGTGTTAACTCTCAATATGTATGAAAATGACGACAATAACTCTTACGGGTCATAACACAAAACGGTCATAAGAGTTATTTTTTATCGTTTCATACATTTTGAGTCAATACTATAGTATGTACGGTCCTTATCAGCTCCACATCAGCACTTGATATCATATTTGGAGTCTAACATGAAAATTTGGACTAAGTTGTAAGCATTTAAAAGTTAACAGTATTAAAATGATGGATTTTTAAAATGAGAGACTGAACTGATTTTAACCATAAAATTCAGAATAAAAAACTAAATTTTATCCTATTTTTAATTGGGTAGAGTTAATCTTATATCCATCATATTTAGTGGGGATCATGCCAATGAGAGGCTATGGCTCTAGCTAGCCAAATATATATATATATATATATATATATATATATATATATATATATATATATATATATATTAAAAGCTATGTTTGAAAAATTGGGTTGCTTAGATCATTTGAAAAGAACGGATCACTTAAGTCACTATCCAAATCTGTCTTACATCAAAATCTTTACCTAATGAAGGATTAGCTCGATTGGATTCGGCTAATTAAGCGGCTAAAGCCACTTAGTCCCCAAGTCAATTAAGCTCTTGTAAAAAGATTGGTTTATAAGATGATAATTGAAAAGATGATTCATTCTCATTTTTTTAAAAAATATTAATAACTCAAACACCTTACATATGTCCGTAAAGTTTGAACTCATAATATCAAAATTATTAGTTAAACACCTTAACTTACCAAGTCACGACTCACATTAAAGTTATAAAATGATTCATTCTCCTTACATGGATGTAAAATGTTTTTGTTTTGTTTTACCAAATCAATCACGAGTCCAAATTATTCTACTCGTACAAACTAGAAAATCTTACAATATTTAGGGCTAGTTAGCTTGATAAGAAAAATTACGTTAATGATAGCCAGACGACCACACTAGTAGTCTTTTGTTCAAAAAAAAGTTACGATAATTTGTGGGAGCCCTTTTAATGAGGATTTTTTAGTTTATGGTTTAAAATATCTATTTTTCGATAGCATTTTCGCATTTTATCCGTTCAAATTGATGATTGTTAAGGAAAAAACTAGATAAAATTAATGGACGAACCAAATCTGTCAAATATGAACCGTTCAAGTGTATAATTGGTAAACCACGCTTATAAATGTCTTAACAATTTTTAATTTTGTTTTAACTCATAAATACTTATAAACTTAACGATGAAAATGTAGATATACGATCGAAAAATTGATGAAATAAATAAGTCTTCAACTAGTCCTCATTAGAAGAGGCACATTGCCCATAAATTTGGTTCTTAGTTTCAAACATGAATTTTAGAAGGTGTAAGAACATCCTTACTTATCCATCCAAAACATTTGAGTTTCCTATGGAATACACATATATACTATGTTTAGCATTTTCAATTTTATAACGCGTTACCTATCCCTGCGAATCTAGCTAGCCATTACAAATTAATACATTTTTTGTTCCTTTAAATTTGCTACTGTTTTATCTTTGTTCTAAGTTCTATATACTCACAGATCATCCTTCTATCATGTATGTGTAGTGTGCTTATATATACTGTTACTAGTTATAGATTATAAGTTATAGCCAAGAAATATCAATACCGTTTAGGAGGTCAAATAGTTACTTATATTGAAGAAGATTTCAAGAATTAGCATAGTAATACTGATTAAAAAACAAGATCACGTCTAGATTTCATTGCATATTATATACACGTCTTTCCGCTCAGAATTTATAAAACAAACTATAAAAATAAATTGGATCGCATGTGAATCATTTTCATCTGTGCTTGTTGTTGATCTACACCTCACGCAAATCCGAATTTCTTTATAATTTGGCCGATTAAAAATATATGAATTTGAAAGGCGGTGGATATTTTTTAATCTTATTTAACAGTGACGTTCAAGTTCGACTAAAATATAACTGGTATTATGTCAGAGACAAACACATCCCCAGTGGCTCATGGCGTCCGATCCTAGGTTGGTTCTCAACATATTCCTTTCATTTTTGTTTTTCCTTCGATCCCTCTCTCGATCTGACGCACTTCATACTGGCTCCAAAGTTTAAATATTCGATCCATTTGATGAAGTACCAAGTTGCGATTCTTTTTAATATATCTTCCTTTTGGTTTTATTTGGCCCATGTCAAAGATTCTGGAGTAAACTAGACTCGAATATTTGATTCTTTTAATCTTAATTAGGTACACTTCACGAATTGTGTTGATCCCTATGCCATGTTCTTTCGATTTTTCAGAATTTAAATAACAGCCTGTTGTTTGAGGTTGGTGATACCACCATCAAACCTGTCACGTTTTATGAAACTTAACCAGTTAACAACTCATTAATTTAATAAATTAAATTGAACACTGCTTGATTCTGCAAATTTTCTTCTTCCTCATCTCTCTTTCCCACCATCACTGCCACACCCATAAAATCCACACGACCCTGTTCCAAATTTCTGGCACCTGAGATTATAAAGGACGATCTTTTATGGGACTTTTCCTTCACCTTGTGAGTTGTGAGTCTCTTTGGACATCGACGAGGTCCAAGTCGAAGTTTATGAATTTATATTGAAAAGCCTGGCTGTTTGGCAAAAGTGGGGGGGGGGGGGTTTGGTCGCGGATGGGAATTGAGAGGGATAAGGGAGAGGAGTCTGAGAAGAAGCGGCGGCCGTCGGCTAGGGTGAAGGCTATGGTGGAGCCGCAGTCGAGGAGGTAGTAGTCGACGGCAAAGAAGGTGAAGAGTGAGTAGTCTTATGGGTTTTATTTAAAATCATTATCTGGCTTGAAGACAAAAAAGTGGGTTAACCATGAATATTGATGGTCTATAATTTCTTATACGTGGCAGTCTGTTATTTGATGGTATTGTAAAATCTCCATCTGAATCCGAAACCGAAATCCTGTTAACCGATTATTCGGGTCATCCGAAAACCGGATCGGATCAGATCGGTTTCGAATTTCACCCGAATTTGGAGAATTTCACTTTTAGTTTACAATTTCAAAATCCAACAGATACCAAACCATGATTTAATCTACACTGATTAGTCATCAGGGGGGTTGACAGTCCTAAGGCACGGGAGGTAAATGTTGCAGAACTTTCTTCGATGTTATCTGTGGTTCCTCCAACCTGGAAAAAAAGCTACAGTCAATGCTAACTCATTGGAGAAAGATATTGAAAATGCTATATAAAAGGTATTGGATGAACAAGATACTACAAAAAATGTTTGTATAATGATACATACTGTTGTACCAGCAGGTTTGTCCAACACTGCAAAGTCTTCGGTTACAGCTATAACTCTTGATTTCCAGTCAATATCATAGCACCTGAACAAAATCATGATGTGAACAAGCAATTATAAGTTCCTGCTAAATGTTCTGTTTTACCTAGGAAAACGATTTGGGTGTGCATGCACACGTAAGTATGTTCCATCTTCAACAAATTGGTCTGCATGTGTGATCCTGAAAGTCTTCTGTGCTTCTCTTACAGTTTTTCCTTTGATAGAGTCTCTCTTCTTTAGTACTAATGGTGATGTAACTTCTTTATATACCCTCATTTGCTCAGGGGTCGCAGTTGGAGGAGGCTTTGGACATACAAGGGCATAATACACAGCTCCAAAGTGGATGAGATCTGCAACAAACCTTCAAGAAATGAAATTTTTTTGTATATATTACTCCAACTTGACAACAGCAATAATGATGCTAGACTAACAAATAAAATGGTGACACCTATTAAAAAATATATATATATATATATATATATATATATTAAAAAAATTCGGTTTATTTGGACCGGTTTTTAAGCAAAACCGGAACCAACCCGGTTCAAACCGGATCGGATCGGTTTTAGCTATTTTTTGACCCGCTTTAAATGGATCGGTTATCCGGTCCGTTTTTTCGGATGATTTTTTCGATTTTCGGTTGAAAATCGGATTTTTGCCCACCCCTACCGAGGGCATCGGTTTTCCACCATAAAAAGGCACTATTTTTGACCAAAAATTTTCCGTCGTCAGAATTATTATGTAAAGTCGTGCATTATTTTCGATATCGATGGCCAAATTCTTGTCGGAAAAGAGTTCAAATACGATCAGAAAAACAAAAAAAATGACGGGTTTGGTTGCTAAAATTTTAGATTTATTCTTTTTTGTTATAATTGGGTAAATTTTCAATGAATAAAGATGGCTAGGAAACTGTTATTACAAAAAAAGATGGTTGGGAAACAATTTCTGATCAATTTTTCCCGACAAATATATAAGTATTTGCGATAACTTTTTTGGTCGGAAATATATATTGTTTGTCGTCTTCGGTGAGACATAATTTCCGATCTACAAAAACTTATTTATGACCACAAACCTTTATTGAAAATAATACATTTTTTGAGGGCTTGTCGGAAAAGGAATTTTTCCAACCAAAACGGCAAACGGCTTTTTGACCAAATCTCGTCCTTGGAAATAACTATGTTTGTTGTAGTGTGTGATGAGAGATTTCATTGCGTTTGTAAATTTGTTGTTCTTCCAAACCCATACCTCAAATACCCTGATGATAAAACTAACCCAAACTAGAATCCCTATAATCATCTACCATACAACCACCTCGGAGAAACTTCTAAACCCCATCTATAATTCTTTCATTATTATTATTTTTTTCAAATAGAAAGTTTTTTTATTTCCCATTTGATTCACTGTTGCCTAGAGATCTAGTACTTCTCTATATGGCTATCTTATTTCATATCAGATTCATATATATATATATATATATATATATATTCTTTATACTACTGTTCATCTACTGTAAACAATTGTGAATTTTTTGTTTTTTCCCTTACTACTAGGTAATGAAATTCCCGTACTGCTCACGAACTAAAACTCAATAATTTTTTTTCTTTTTCTTCAAGGACAAACACAGTGTTCATTATCTTCTATCTTTAAAAGATCAAATAAGAAGTATAACTCAAGAATTAGTCTTCGGAGGAAAATGAACATTAACCATCTAATTAATGATGACTATGGTGTTGGTGAGGAATGACACAAATGGGATGGAGATGCTTTAGATTTTAGGCAAAGGAGACGATGAGGTGGCGAAGAAGACGGTAGAGGAGAAGATTCAGACGGTGAAAGAGAAAGTGGTGATGTTGACAGTGATGAAACTGTGGAAGTGGAATATACGACCGATCATGTGTCCTCAAAAGCTCAAGGCGAGAAAATATTTGAGGGCCTCTTCCTTCCTAAAACAAAACCTCAAAATATTATAAAAATAATAATAATATGAGCAGTCGAGTAGTAGAAGAAGAAGATGGACGCGATTGTTTTGAGACTTTGAGCACGCATAAGAAGACTAGAACTCTAGAATAGATGCAGATAACTCATAAGTTTTTTTTGTTACAGCTCTAAAAAATTTAGGCCCCCAAATTTTGAGTCTATAGACCCAGACTTGGTCCGTCTTGCCCCAGGGTCAGGCCTGGTCATTGGAACATGAATCCATCAACATAAAATCCATATCAAGAAGTAATGAAAAAGAAAAATCCATGAAAACTCAATGTAATACTTAAATTTGGTTCTTGCTAGAAGAAAAGAAGAACTCATTTGGGTTTCACAGCTTCAATATTGGTTAAGCTTTAGTCAATTTATTATAAAAAATAAAAATAAAAACTTTCTTTCTTATAAGTCTAACACCTTTATATAGGCTGTTAAATGAGATGCACAAGAGAAACGAACCGCAACAACGCCCGAGCACTTTTTATAGTTTGTTTATATTCTCTGATACGGTTGTAGGTGTTACTGTAAAAACATTGTAGTTAAATATGTGATACTTTTAGATTTACCGTCTCTCTCTCGCGCAATATGTTCAAACCCTAGATAATTAACATCCTTTAGTTTTTAATACAACACCAGACAAACTAGCATGGCAAAATCCCAAACGAAAGTCTACATTTCACAGAATTCACTGCAGCCATTTTAGGTTTGAAGAAAATGTATACATATGATTTATGGATTTGAACAGCAAAAGGAATACGATGATGACATCTATATGAAATAACAAAGCAAATTCGTTTTTAACAACAATTTACACAAAAGAATCATAGCGTGGTCAGATCCAGCTAGCAGTTAAAGATCTCGTGGATCTTGGTAATGTACGCAAGATCGATTTCTCAGATATGTCTAGCTAGTACTGTACTAAACCAGAAACAGAAAATGATCCGATCCTGCATGCATTGTCACTATGAGACTGAGTGGGAGAAAGATGCCCTGTAAACTCGTACACTCTCATGGTTGGTGCGAGTACGTATACTAGTGCCCACCAGCACTAACTTACTCTTGATCAGATCACATCACATCAAAACGGTAACTTACTTTAAACAGAAAAGAAACGGTAACTTACTTTAAACAGAAAAGAGATCGACGAAGAAAAGAAATACACACTAGTGACACTACTCGCATAAAGAGTGAGTGAGTACGCCAGCACTGTTGCTGTGTCGTTGGGATCGATCTGGCTTTTGATTTCACCAAATGGCCATGCATGGACTCTAGCTCCAGGTTTCCGCGCGCATAGTACTTTGTTGTTTGCAACTGATCGATAACCACACTAATAAACACGACAGATTCACACACTTGGTGATTAGTATAACAAACTTTTTTTGGCGAACGATTAGTATAACAAACTTGGTGATTTATATAAGCAAAAGGCGAAAACCCTAAATCTAAATTAATCATCCGTCTCTATCCCAACCCAGTACGTCAAGAACTGTTAGTCTGTCAGTCATTCAGAGACGCATAGCCCACCAAGCCCACGGAGGGAACACTGCACCTGACATTTCTTAACGCTCACCAAAATCGCCTGTCGTTTCTTTTGCCTCTTTCTCCAAGTTTTTTTACTGCTTCATCCCCCATGTTTGACTCCTGGGAACGACGACGACTGTGTGTTCATGCACAACGATGCACAATGACAGATCCCCAGGAAAGAGCATCTGATCGGATAGGAGGTACACTAAAACCTTCCTAGATTTCTGAGCGATTGCTTTGTTTGGGTTATGGGGGTTCAAACAAGCTTTGCAGTTGGCCCATCTTGGTCATCAACAGTGCAATAAGATATCACGAAATCGATATTTTTTTAGCTCTTTTCCGGTACGTTTTGATAAATCTATTTTAAGAGCTGGGGGAAAAGCCCACGGAGTGGGAGATCTATTGGCTAAGGAGCCCAGCCAGTGAGCTAGCTCGAAAATGGCTACTCTGCATGTTCATTTTGTCATTTTATTATAGAATACCTGTGGGCTGAGCTGGGCGCCCTTTCTGTGGTCCATCGATCGTTCTCAGTCATTTAGACAATTACTACTGCAGTTCAGTACTCTGTTTTGGACTGAAATGCTTCAATCCAAGGGGCAGTTCACTACAAAATGACAAAGTGCGTGCTATTTCACCTATTTGTGCCTAATCTGCTAATCATTTCAAGTTTCATTGAATAAGCTTTAATGGGTTTCAATGCTTAAATGGCTTCAAAAAAAAGATTTGTAGAGAAGTTAATTTTGTAGGAAATTGTTCGTTATAATCGGATATATGCTGAATCAAAACATGATGCCGGCTTCTTAATATCCTTTAGTGTGTAGGTGAAAAGCACATGGACCAAGCAAATTGTACAAGAATTCTCTCCTCGAGTTTCCTCATATTTCCTCACAAGTTAATCTTGGTCTTTCATTCTCTATCAATGGCCAAGATCTCTTCTAACCCAACTCGAATAAGTCAATTACCAACTCAGTCTCTCTCACTCTCAAAATCAATGTCTCTCTCTTCTCAATCCTCATACAGGAACATATCTCTCTCTCTCTCTCTCCATCCTATCTCATCGCCTCTCTCCGCCGGTCACAACCAGCGACAACCTCCTTTGCCGGGGTGCTAGCCTGTGCCCTCTCTCCGTCGTCCTCCACCCAATCATCGTTAACCTGATCGCCCAATTTTGGGAATTGGGGTTTTCAACCTCTGTGTCCTCCGTCTCTTCAAGATTGAGATTTTCAAGTTCCTCTTCTCCATCAACTCATTTTCTTAGAAGTGCATTTTGTATTTTCAATTTTAATTTTATTGTTTGAGTTTAGTTTCATAGATGGATTCTCTAACACTTCTAAACTTTTGTGATCATGGAATAGGTTTTGAGAATGGAAAAACTTGTGCTATAAGTATGAGATGCATAGTTATGTAATGCATGAACCAAAGTGTTTATCATACACATATTGCAAGCATCTTTGCATGTGTAATTTTCTTATTTTCCTTCTTCATGGTAAACTTAGGCTCCTGATCAACACAACATCAATGAGAGAAAAAGAATCTCCACAGAAAAACTGAAACAACATGCTAGAAAAGAATCAAAAACATCTATAAAGGGAGTTAAGATCAATTGAACAACTTTCATTCCATATCAGATCAAAAACATATAAATATAGATGCATATATTTTTGGAGTACAATTAGTGGAGCAAAAGACTGCCCCAATAAAATTAAAAAATATCATATTCTTGAAGCATTCATATCAGTTTTCCAGTTTTCCTACACTACATATCAGCCAATATATGTCCCTGCACTACAAAAGTGTCCCTACACTACAAAACTAGTCTGCCAATACATCCCTAAACTATCAATCCACCAATAAACCAATTCACTAGTTTTCCTCATAATTTGATTTTTCTAGGTCTTGTGCAAATAGAAATCTCATGATATTTGATTGAACAAATGCTTGTTATGGCTGTCAGGAGGCATCTTTGTTTTCCAGGGCTGTAGCCTGATGCGGCTGAGTTGTGGAAATTAGAGGTAGTGGAGAAGCATCTTAAAAAATGTATAGATGCTCGTCATGTAGGAGAATGGAAAAGTGTATTAAGGGAAAATGATTATGCCATTGATGCTGGAGTTGACTTTTCTCCCCAGGTAACTATTAGTGTCTAAAACCTTTACAACTGAAATTGTATTAGATTTTTTCATAAGATGAATAACAAAATGCTGAACTTGTTCAGATTGGTGTCTAAAATGATTCTGTCTATCTTTTATTTTATAAAATTGTATTAAATTTTGTCATAAGTTCCTCTTCGTTCTTGCATATCAGGTTGCATTTGAGACAGTGGAAGTAGTGATTGTCTAAGGATGAACCGAAGCTGTGTGGGAGAGCTTGGTGATCATCTAGAAAGTAGCAGCTTTGTTAGAGAGCTGAATAGTTATGTTGAAGAACCAGAATCAAAGTTGATAATGTTGGAAGTATCAGTTGAATCATTTCCAGTTTCTTTTATGTAGAGTTATATGATCTTGATCTATTATGTCATTACTGGCTGCATTGTAAACCTGTAGTATAAACATTGTTGATCAAGGTCTTTAGGTAGTTGTGTTAAGAACTCCTGTTGTAAACTCTAATTAAAGATTAGTAAAGTGATCTTGCTTGGTGCATTTTTCCTAAAAGAGGTTTTACACCAAGCCGTTGATATACCTGCATTGTCTTATTCATATTTGATTTTTATATGAACACTACATTAATGAAGAGAAAAGAATCTCCATGGAAAAATTGAAAAAACATGACAGAAAAAAAATCAAAAACATACATAAAAGGAGCTGAGATCAACTGAACAAGTTTCATTTTATGTACTACAAAAGTGTCCATGCACTACATATCTGTCAATGTATGTCTCTGCACAACAAAAGTGTCATTGCACAACACACTACAAAACTACCCACTAGTCTGCTAATGTTCTTGCACAACAAAAACTACCCCACTAGTCTGCTAATGTTCCTACACAACAAAAGTGTCCATGCACAACAAAAACTACTCACTAATCTGCCAATATATCCCTGCAGTACAAAAATATCCCTGCACTACATAGCTGCCAATATACCTATGTACTAGTTTTCCTCATAATTTGATTTTTCTTGGTCTTGTGCAAATGAAAATCCCATGATATTTGATTGATCACATTCTTGTGAAATTGGCCTCGAGAATTCTTGATAAGACATCCAAGACATTTGATTTGACATATTAAATTAATGCCCATGTATCTGTCAAAATACCAGTAATATAAACATATAGCAAAAAAAATCATATATTTATAGCAAACACACACTCACATTATACGGATGAAAGAGCATTGACATGTATCTACCATTACCAACCATCATAGGAGAGTGCATAGGTACCTGTAAGTGATAGTAATGAATCATGTAACACTACAATTGTTTGAAAACTCATTATACACTAGTAAAAATATACCTGAGATGAGTTATTGAGAGGTAAAGAAGTCTGGCCACATAACTATATGCCAGAGGTATTTTTTAAAATCTCATTGACCTATTGCAATATCAATAACTAAAGATTATTTTACATAATCTTCGTGCGACCACACATGAACTATAACAAAAACTCATCACTCATAAAATCAGTACATCAACAACAAAATGTGAAGTATTTTTTTAAAACTCCATGATGTACCTGAGATTGTTGTGAAGAAGGTACATGAGATTGGTCTATTGCATCACAATGTTTTGAAACTTTAGATACCTATCATTGTATAGACTTCAATAATGACTATATTCAACAAGAAGTAAATAATGACTTCAATTAAAGTTAAATATAAGACCTGTTTAAGCTTCTTTTT
Source organism: Comarum palustre (assembly GCA_951800085.1). Lineage (NCBI taxonomy): Eukaryota > Viridiplantae > Streptophyta > Magnoliopsida > Rosales > Rosaceae > Comarum > Comarum palustre. The sequence continues at coordinate 9,644,250 of OX637575.1, forward strand.
GTTTTTGCTTAGTTGAGCTTCAAAACCTCTATTTGCTCGGCATTTTCCACAATGTGTAGCTTCTCTCTTTTAAAATCCCTTTGCATTCACAGCGGTTACATCATTAGAGCAATCAATAAAGACATTTGGGGCTTTATCTTCCTCATCTTTTTCACCGTTTATTTCTACACGTAACATATCTTCAACCAACTTCCCTAACTTATTAGCTTCCATATCTACTGCTTCATATGTGTTCTCACTCTCAGATGCTCTTGATGTAAGTCGAACAAATTTAGAATATAAACTTCTATATCGAGAAGTTTGTTTTAGCTTTGGATTCTCTACAATCTCGTGCCCATGCATGTCTTGCACAACATTATCAACTCTTGCATTTTTTGTCCACCTGTCTAAGACATATTGCTCAGGTATGTTTTTGATCAATGTAGTTTCTCTGTCTACTGTCTTCTATCATCACTTTGATACAATGCCTGCACAGGAAACCTACAGTTTCAAACATCCTACAGTTGCAAGATACTATAAATTGGCCTTCTCTTTTTACTAGTCTCTCCTTAAAGAACCTATCCCCAATAACAGTGAAGATAAACTTTTCACCATTGGACACTCACTTCGTTATGGAAGACTTTAAAGAGTCTTCAAATTGAGCTTGAAATACATTAAATATGGCTTTGGTATAAACTTCTCGTGCATGTATCAAGATACTTACCTCCATTTTGCAGTGAATAATCCAGAATAGCAAATCATACTCAGCTTCCAATTCCTTATACCGTTTATCATATACCATTCTTATAAAGTGAGTAAAAAACTCAGGCAATTGGAGGTCTGATTTCAAATACCACTTCAAACTAGCATTAAAACTTTCACTCAGTTATGTAGTTTGCATTCCTGCTGACCATGTCCACTTCACATATGCATGCACCCATTTTTTTCTTATTTCAAATGTCACAACCAAGTATCATCATGTGCATCGTACTCATCAAATATAGACTCCTAAGCACTCAAGAACTCATCATCTTCCTCAATTTGATAAAGAAATTTATTGAACACATTAGCTTCATCTTCTTCGTCGTGGTCTCAGAATAAGAAGCCTACTTTCTTTACAGCATTTTGCATCAAATGCCATATACAAAGTCGATGGTAAGTACCTAGTATATATAAAAAAATGTCATATACATTAAAAAATGCCATATATAAAGTCGATGGTAAGTACCTAGCATCATATGTATGAGGATTGAGAAGAGAGAGACAGACTGAGTTGGTAATTGACTTATTAGGGTTGGGTTAGAAGAGATCTTGGCCATTGATAGAGAATGAAAGACCAAGATTAACTTGTGAGGAAATATGAGGAAACTCTTATGAAGAGAGAATTCGGGTCCGAGCAAATTGAGCACTGCTGCAAAGGCATCATGTCAAGAGTTAACGACAAGTTAACGCTATTTGAACAAAAATCTCAAAAGTTGGTGGAAAATGATGTGTCAACGTTTAAGGCGTATCTTTCGATTATATAAATTTATAAACTTCATTTAACTTTATAGCTTCATCACTTTAGATGAGTCGGATATGTGATTTTTATAATTGCATGTCCTGCAGCAAAAACAAAAATGTACTAGTATAAAAAAACAAAAATGTACTAGTATAAAATATGGCTATCCCTTTTGCTTCATCGTTAAAGACATTGAGCTTGTCACTAATTGGAAAGGCTTCACGTAGTCTGCTATTGTGAAAGTTAAATGTTTTTAAGTTATGTGAGTCTATCTTTTTTTTTTGGAAAAAGTCTATCTTTTTTTTTTGGAAAAAGTCTATCTTTTTATGTTAAAAAATGAAATAAAAAGAACGTTAGCTAGGAGTTTTTCTTTTTGTTTTTAAATCTTTAATTGAGCTGACTTTACAACAAAATGATATAGCGTTTACAAAAGTCTGACTATGCCCATAGACGTGCAACCTATTTTGTTCGAACTGAACTTTGTGTTCAAGAAGAGTTTAGGGCGAAAACCTTTTGTCATGTGTTACTACCTGTTCCGAGAGCGCATTCCAAGTCCAAAGATCTATGCACAAGTAAAAGTAGTGTCTGAAATCGAGACTAGGTTGGTCCTGTCTTTGACTCTCAGATGCCTAAGTCAGATGTCGTTGTGGGAATGAAACTTCACAAAGTTTTGGATTAGGTAACTTACCTGTTTCGGTGGTTGCGCCCCTGCCTTATAGACCTGTATTGGGAACTGTGTTGTCTTTGCCTGATATGGGACATGTTCAGCAGTCCTGTTCAACATCTCTCATATGATGGGTTTGCAGCCGGTTTAGGGCGGCTTCGATGGCCGAACTCGGGTTTGTTCTCAAGAGTTTCGGTGTCATGAACGGTGCCTGTGGCAGCGCTTGGGTCGGAAAGTCTTCCAGTGACCAGATAATATCTCGGTTTTCAAGCATGAGTGAAGGGTTTGGACCCGGTGTCAACAAATCTCCAAGTCCTCAGTCAATGAGGACTCTCAGGTAGGGAGTTTAATTGATTTAAAGGAGTGTCGGGAACATGAATTGTTCGAGAGCAGGAAGGCGTTGTCGCGAGTCCCCAAGTCTCCATGCAGGAGTTCGTTGGGTGAATGGGGATGGAATGTACATGTAGAATATTTCAGGGTACTACCCTCGGTGTACTGTGTTGTAGGGCGATCAGGAATCAGATTTGTAATGTTCATTTCCAGGTATGGTGAGCTTATCGCGTGAGTAGCGAGTATCAACATGTTGGTATGTCTTGGTTGTTTTTGATAACCTTGGCTTGGGACAATTATATGCTTCAGCCAACTAAGCTATTCCAGCATGTATGGACTATCAGAAGAGAGGAAGATGTTTGTTATGTACATGCATCGTCTAGGAGTGTTGCTAGATTATTTGTATCCCGTTGCTGGGTGTTTCATTTGAAGGCATGGTGACGAGTCCCCGGGTCCCCATGCGTTTGTTTGTAGGGTGACCAAGGACGTGGCGCATCGCAGGTTGTCGGTATCGACACCTCATCTTATATCACTCGTGTGTCATAGGTGACCAGTCTATGAGGGACACGTGGTCACTTATGGTGTCAGGACCCACCCCGAGTTAAAACCCTTTAACCCGAAGTAAATCCTGCGGGGACCACCTCAAGGGAACTTCTTACCGAAACCCCCTTGAGATGAACAACCCTTCCTACAAGCTAACTCAGCACTTCCATGAGTATTTAAAAAGAATCCCTAACTCATGAAGCCATCCTGCTCTCTAACCTATACAACTAGCTAAGCTGGGTTAGACAGAACAGTCTACATGGAAGTTTACAAGCAGCAACGGATTGATCGACTATGCCTCGACTCTTGTACTCGCGCGACCTCCGCTCAAGAACCCTGCACCACTGAGCATTGGAAAACGAAGGGCCCAGGGGAGAAACATTGTAAACTGTTAGCGTGAGTGGACAAAAATCAAATATAAAAACTCTATTTCCTTTAATGTTCTCCCTCAGAGTTTTCCTAAGAAAATCCGCATGCAAGCAAATCATAGACAATAAATAATTAAATCATAAATAACAACCTCGGCTCAAACATAAACATTTGTGTGGGGTATTAACCTCATCCACGAGAAAACCGACCTGCTCTACCACGAGAGGGTCCATTGACCAGCTCATCGGAGAGGGTCCCATGACCCGCTCTATTCGGGAGGGTCCAACCGACCAGCTACCACCGAAGAGGGTCCTGACCTGCTACTATCCGGGAGGGTCATACTGACCAGCTACTACCGAAGAGGGTCAGACCAGCTACTATCCAGAGATGGTACCAACTCCATCTGGAGAGGGTCCATGCTAGCATGCAATATATATATCCTTATCCTTTAAAATCCTTTTAAAACCTTTAAAACCTCGTGAGAAAAATAAATCGAAAACCAAGTCAAATCTCCCTGACTTTACCCCAAATACATTGGATTTAAAAACCTTTCCAGGAACCCAAAACCGGTTCTCTGCGTTTACTTTAAAACCCTTTAAATCCAAGAGCCAAGTTTCCCCTTTTTAAAACATCCCCCTCCATAATCCCAAAACGGTGATAACAATAACACAAATCTCGGGAAAATCCTTTAAAACCCCGGGAAAGGTAGGAACCTCTTTCCTGGCTCATTTATCTTTAAAATAGTAAAATCCCCATTTCCCCAAAATCACCGTAAAACATAAAATGGAGGAAATCATATATACAGGAGAAATCAATTAAAGTCTATGACATGTAATTTAATTTAAAAACAAGGTCCACTCACAGTACTTATTGCGACCTTCTTTCTGCTCGGAAAGCCCCTCGAGCGAAAACCTCGAACTAACCACGTAGTCGAGCCCGTCTCACGTTCGACCAGAGACTGTACAAATAAACCAATATATTAGTCATTGCATTGTTGACTTGATATTTTCCTAGTTTGACTAGGAAATCCTATTTGACCACGTGTTGACCAAGTTCCTTCCTTTTTAACAGCTTTTTCAACAATATGCTTAATTCCGAATATCGACTCGAAGTTTGGTTTCCGACTTCGTAATCTCAGCGTATCGACTTTCCTTACTATTTTATTGACGATAGGTTATCACATAGTAATTTTGTTGATTTACTATGGAAACCCAAACTACAGTTCAAGCCGAATTACTAATTATGAGTCTATATTCCAGTAAGAAATCATACGAATTATTTACAGCACCCAACTCGGAGACTAAGATTTCTGAGTTGCCTAGAATCTCACTTAAATATCCGGTTGTCTTAACTTAACCGGTTACTAGGATTGACCTTTCTCTTTTTACTTTTATCGGTCAAAATGGAAAGTTTCCTAAAATGGTAAGTGTTCTTTAGAATGGGAAGTTTTTCAAAATGGAAACTTCCTACTTACGTCTAATTTTTCCGTAATTACTCAAATTAGGAATTTAACCGAACTTTTCGACTAAAAACTTAACAGGGGAAATGATTTCTACCTCTTCGGCATTCTGTCAGTTTAACTGTATTTCCGGAGCAGTCACCGGATTCCGGTCAACTTGCCGGAATTTCACCATAACCTCCCCGTTTCCTCCGATTCACCAAGTTATCGACCACATGCAAACAACAACAACATCAACAACAATTCCAAGCATCAAACCGAAACAACAAAGCAACAACACACAACAACACCAAAACCCCCAACTCCGTAACCCAAACACGAATCTTACCTTCAATCCTGTCCCAAAATCAACCAGCAGCTCCTCGGCCTCCTCCTTGCCGGACAGCTGACCTGCAGCACCTCAAAACCTTGTAACAGTTACCACACTCGCCAACTCTTCCCAACACAGCCGCCCAACCACCATCAGTGGCTGCCATCCACCCTCTTGAACCAAATCCTTACCAAAAAGTATGAAATTTATATCAAAATCTTCCTCTCAACATGTAGAACACTTTGATGTAATATACAAAGCCCAAATAGAACCAAAAACTCAAGAATTTAACAAAAACAGTCGAACTCTCCAAGAACTAAAAAAAACAGATTTCACCTTTTTAATTCGAAACTCTCACCTCCAATCGAATTGGTTCGAGCTGTTTAGAGGGATGGCTATGCGAGTTGAGGGTTGCAAAACCCAAGAAAAATCTCGACGAACAGTGGCCGCACGACGGAGTTCAAACTGGAGCTCTGATACGCCCAGTCCTCGAGACACCGCTCTCACCTTGGGTTGAAACGAGTCACATGGTGGGTATGGAAATGTCGAGGAAGGAGAAATGAACCCGATGTCATCGGTCTCGCAGCAAACCATCGCCGGACGGCAGAGATATGATGAAAAACCGATTCGGGTCGGGTTCAGGTTGCCGGGTTTACAGGTTGTGTCTGAGGGAATCGAGGGAGCTCAGTAAAGTTCTGATGTTCTACTCGAAATGGTAAGTCCTATTTATACCTCAACACCAGAATAGTAACTTCCCTTTTTTTGACCATAACTTCTTCATACGAACTCCGATTTGGGCGTGCTATGTGTCCACGAACTCGTAACGTCGCCCTCTACAACTTTCAAGAAGGAAGTTTTCCCAAATTCTTGACTTAACGAAAAGTCAACTTTACGATCATTGTACGGTTAAACGGTCAATTTAAATGGTAAAAGACCAAAGTAACCAACCGTAAAATAATGCTAGGATCGGGATGTGACAATTCTCCCCACCTTATAAAAATTTCGTCCTCGAAATTTCTAAACTCGAAGTCTAACACAGTGGGGGATAGTACCACTTAAAATAATAATATTGTTCTCCAATATCAACTTCCTTCTGAGAACTCTTCTGAGACGCCTCACGAATAGCATTGTCAAAACCCTAAACACCTGCCCTTTACGATCAACATCCGTACTGATCCTCCTTATAAGCCAATTTCCAGTACTAGCCGAAAGGCTATTGACATAGGATGTAAGGAAATAAACTTATTCCCGTAACAAGGACATATGTGACACTAGGCATCCATTATAACTCTAAGGATACCCAACATATTCCTCAAACTCATGTAACCTCGTCACATGTCATATTTAACCAACGTAGCACTCCTTCCTACGTGGACGATAACCTCCAATACTCCCTCATTTTCTGACACCCGACCACTATTCTCGGGTCAAAACTAAAGCGTCTGAAGTCTTACCGTGGATCACAATGATTTTCTCTTGAATCATTGATTAACTGAATCACCGAATTCTTACTGTACTCCATCTCATTTATGAGATGGAATACGACACTGTCTATCACTGATCCACCATCTGTAATCCTCGTGAAAATCACTATTGTTTTTCACGAAAAGATGACAAATTCTGTCATACGCTGAAAACATCATTTGGCAACAATTCCCTGTTGCCTAAACCAGATTATAACTATATCCTTGAAAATCCAACTGCACAACACAACAACTTCGACCAGTAACCAACCTCTTATCCCTACTCGTTTAGCCAAATAAATACAAACAATTGTCCTTACCAACCACAAGTGACGTCGTCACAATACAGCTAATAATCATTCTGATTCAATAACCCCTCGCTTGCCGCGAGTAAAATTTCTTCAAGAATACTTGTATTCTTTCGTTGAACTTAGATATCAGCTCACACATTCTCTAAGCAGGAAATGATTACCACGCCTGAGGAGTAGGGTTCGATGTCACTAATGGATTTAAATCCTCTGGCAACACAATACAACGTGGAGTCAACACTAATGACAACAAATCCACAAGAAAACCATGACGTCTTGTGTTACCCGAACCATCACCTCATTTGAACCAGGCTCCCTGATCTGGTTTAGGCTTTCTATAAATTATCCTGTCAAGTTATCCTGTTGTAAAATAATTGTCTTCCCTTGATCTATCCTTACTCAAACCACTTGCACACACAGGACATGAATTGCCATGAATTTTTAGCGTAAAACCAAAACCATAGCCTTTAACTCAGGGAGATCCAAAAGCTCCAGACATAGAGATCCAACAATACGTACTCCACGCATGAAGACAAATTGTCAGGCTTCACACTGCCTACAAAGCTATTCTGACCGGATAAATCTTGATTTTACCAACAAGCCGATCATTAGAGTCGCCAACTCGATCATCACCTTGTGGGGTTACAGCGTACTTTACAACTGGTAATACATATCCGTACTACTCATAGGTGAGGTGCCACTGGCCTCTCTATCCCTTACCTTAGCCTGGAATGACGCATAGTGCAGAACTTGCACTTCAACCATAACTGTGCGTCTATTAAACATTATCCGCATCACAATCTGAAATAGACTTTACCACTAAAAGAATTCCAGAGCCTTACCCGCTCAACAAGGATAGTTCATTCACAGATGCCTCCATTACCAAATCGTCTGGCAATAACCGACAAAATCGAACATTTAACCAGATCGAACATCTACATAAAATTTAGTGCCACTGGTGCACACCCAAAGGAACCCCTGATCAAAGCATTGGAAATTAATTCCACACCGAACTAAGCCACATTAATCACCAGACATCAAGTCATCAAGGCACAATTTATCGAATACCATCACCGCACTGGGCGTGTAAACATCACAGAGTCAACTCGCACAGTTAGACAGTTTCTAACAAAACTGTCCCCCATGTTCTTCAAGTTTACCATCCACCGCATCCTCTATTTGGTAAAATTCAAAATTCACAACCACTTACCATTCTATTTGAAAAGATAAAATAACTGCGTGCACCGGAAGTCAAATTATCACTTCAGATCCTAGCTTACAAGATCCACTGCCACACGTTAACATCCCCTCAGATCATCACTTAATCTGAACGTGGCTTCAACACACCACGATTACTAAAGGTGTGTTGCTCAATTTAGCAACATACCTTACCAATCGCAGTAACAATTATTACCAAACTTAGACTCGTAACACTTTTTGAGTCATCAAGGAAAACCTTTCCTAGTTCCACCGCATTTCATACTCACCGAAATGTTGACAATTTCGAGAGTCACCTCTAGTGATTAATCTTGCTACCACTCTACACTCGTGGCGCCAAGATTGCCGCTAGATCAAAATTCATAACAAATAAGGTCACTACTCAAATGACCCATGACAATGGCAATGCCAACAATTCCTTAATCCTCTCAGGATTTCATTAAATTAACATTAATAATTGATATTCCAGATCTAATCCTCATTTCACAGATCATAATTGAGAATATTGCCCGTCACTACAGTGGATGTAATTTATGAACCCCAAAACACGACTAAGTACACCTTCGGTTACAATACTTGATTAAACCACAGCCAGTGAGTGCACAGATTCCCATGTCATCAAGCTCAGTTACTCACCCTCGAGGAAACCAAGTGTCATAACAGACAACTTTGGTTGCAGGTTGAAGCTTGACCAACTACAAAATTAATATTTAAATTACCTTTCTTCTTGAAAAGCCAATCGCGAGTGCATAACAAAGCTTGAATAGTATCAGACAATAACGAACTACGATAGAGACCAAGAACTCGACCGCCAATACTGAAAGCCGACTCTGATGCAACAATAGAGATAGAGATAGTCAACACGTCACGAGCTATATGGAAAAGGATAGGATATCGATGTCGCTCCATCTTCCACCAAGTAAGCATATCTAACTCCACCAATCTATTCATCCTTGGTTCATCAAGATACTTGTTCAATTCAGTCTTCAAGCTTGAACTAGGACCACTCCTGTAACAATCATCAAAATCCTACAAATATAGAAAATAGTTTAAAAAGTATGCAAACAAGTACATAAGAACATATCAAAAAGGAATACCACAATCTTATATAATCAAAATAAACCAATTTAATTTACCTCAAGTATACTACGCTTGCCTTGTGCATGGGACAAGCTCTCATGAGTCAGATAATTTGTACTATGGAGATTAAAACTCTCTATGTAGGCACTATAGGGATGACAATGTGTTCTTGAAATCCTTCAACTCCGAAGAATGTGAACCATAAAGTTTGTCATAAGCCAGTAGAAAAGAACACTTCAATTCATGGTTAATTCAATGATACTATTCATCCCACAATAGGGGCATATATATAAGTACAAAGGAGTAATCTAACTCTAATAGGAAACAATCTACCCATAAATATAGGATTCCTAATTACATAAGAATCCTAATTATATACAGATTTACAGCAATTCTACACTCCCCTCAAGTTGGTGCATAGATGTCTATCATGCCCAACTTGTCAATTAAGTCTTCATATGCTTTGTGTGACACTCCCTTGGTAAGTACATCGGCCAAAAAATACTTAAATTCGCCCAAATCTTTTATTTCAAATTCTTAGGACAAACGCTTTTGTAAACTTATCATCTTAACTGGATCGTCACCTGTAACAACCATGTCATCCACATACACAATCAAAGCAGTAATCTTACCATCCTTGCGTTTAATGAACAAGGTATGATCAGAGTTGCTTTGTCGATATACAAATGTCTTCATGGATTTGGAGAACCTCATAGACCAAGCTCTAGGCGGTTGCTTCAATACATACAAAGATTTCTTCAACCGCCTCTCCTCCCTGCCTGCTCCAACATCTTCAACTCGCTTTCGAAGAAGTTGCTTCAACTTCTCATGTTCTATGACCCCTTGAGTTTTCCCTTTAGCTAGCTCAAGAAGGCCCTGGAGTGCACCTTCTCGCACATCTACGTCTGTACTAGAGGCAAGTAATGGAACCAACCCACCAATTGAGTGAAGATCATTGGCCATGTCAATGGACTCAACATGCTCTTGCAACTCATCTAACATATCTTCAATGTCAGCTGGAGAAACTCCTTGATCCTCCAAAATATGTTCCGGAGTTTGAATGACGATAACCGCTTTTGGATTGGGGGTCCTATGCACAACACAATATATCAACTTGGTTATTACTTGCTTTCCATTCTTCAGCTGGGTATGCAGCACCATGCTGTAGCCTGCTGTTGATGCACATGTTGCATGGAAATGGGTGTCACTTTTGCAACATGTGGAGCAGGAACCATGAGTCTGTCTACAAATCACACAAGGCTTCAGAAAACTAGCTGGTGGGATTCTGAGGATTGCAACAGCAGGCTCCATCTTCTCATGATTCAAGAACCCTACTTCGGGTCGAAACCAAGCACACGAAACATGAACCCACAATGTATCCACATCAGTAGGCTTCAAAGCACCTCCTTTCACAGGACATAGACAACACTCTCTAATCACCTCAGGTGTTTCACATGCTCTACAAACACATGAAGTAAAATCCTGGACATGTTTTGCACCATAGCATTCTTGGTGCACAGCTATTTAACACCTATTGCATATGAACATCTTGTTATCTTCCCAATCCTCAATCCATCTACAAACCGCACATCTTTCACTTGTCCACTTCGCATCGACCGGCTCGTACTTTTGTGTTAAGGAATCAAGTATCTGCTGCTTATCTAAACCTTGTTCATGGTACTGTGCAATCCATTGTTCCAGTGTTAGCATTGTGACCTTCACCTTCATACTATGCTTCCTTTTTTTTTTCTTTTTTTGGCTCTACAACCTGTGTGCCATTCCCATTTACTAAGGCTCTGCATCTTCGACTCATCACATGTTCCACACTTGCAAGCAACCATATGAAGGTGTGATACATATGTTCCTTCCATGCCATTACAAACCACAATGACACCGGTCACAGATTTCTGGCCACTTTCCACATCGGACGATTCACATTCCTCTGTGCAATCATTGTGCTTCATGTCCATGAAAACGTTACTGGAAATTTCGTCACACTTAATAACATGCACGCAATTCTAAGAAAAGAACACTTCAATTCATGGTTAATTCAATGATACTATTCATCCCACAATAGGGGCATATATATAAGTACAAAGGAGTAATCTAACTCTAATAGGAAACAATCTACCCATAAATACAGGATTCCTAATTACATAAGAATCCTAATTATATACGGATTTACAGCAAGTCTACAAAGCTCACTCTACAAACTCCATCTTAAACCGTGGATCCATCACAACTGCAATTCCTAAGATAATGCTATAATCCGACCAATACTTTTGGAACTTCAAACTCATCTCAACCTCCATTTGACTCATAAAGGGATCAACGTCTTTCATGGCTTGCTCTATCCTATGCTGAATAAAAACACTTTTGGAAAAACAAGTTTGATGTAGGATATTTTGTTTCAGAAAACAATATTGTTACATCATAAAACTCCCTTAAAAACTTGTTTATCTTCTCCATCTTTTCCCACTCTTCAGCTTCAGGACACAACTTGAAATTAGTGTCACTCACCCTCAAATTCTCCAAGGCAAGTCGGTAAAAAAGTGCACTGTCAAGCATCAAATAAGTTGAATTCCATCTTGTAGGCACATCTTACCTCATTCCTTTTCAACTACCACCCAATCCAACTTCTGAAACACATGTCAAAAATTTATCTTTTCTTGCTTCTAAACCCTTTATATACTACATTCCCATATCTTTGCAACAGATGGATCAATTTCTTTTAGTCCATCTTGAACTATCAAGTTCAAGATGTGTGCACAACATCTAATATGAAAGAATCTATCATCCATTAATAGCAAGCCTCTAAAATTCAACTTAATCTTCAATTTCTCAACAAATGAATCCATAGCTGATGCATTATCTAAGGTAATTGAAAATAACTTGTTTTCAATTCCCCACTCTCCTATTATAGTAAAGACTTAATCAGCTAATGCAACACCATTATGAGGAGGAGACATATGACAAAAATTGATTATCTTTTTCTGCAATCTCCATTCTAAATCAACAAAATGTGCAGTAACAGTCAAATATCCATCAGTGGCTACAGATTGCCAAAAATCAGCAGTCAAACTGATTTTACCCTTAACTGAACTCAACAAAGTCTGAAGCTTCCCCTTTTCACTCTCAAACATATTTAACACATGATCCGTAACAGTGTTTCTACAAGGGAGTGTAAGGGTTGAAGAGATATAATTAAACACAACTCTGATCCCTTCATACTCAACAAAGAAAAAAGGTAGATCATGTCTAACTATCGCCTCAATTATCAACTCAACAAATCTTACATGACTAAACGCACCTGAACGTGTGGCAGAGTGAGGTGACACTACAGTAGTGTCACTAGATAAGCATTTTTGTTGATGCCGCAATAAACTGCCGGTTCCTGATGACGAACCACATTTGAGTACTTTTCCACATTTTTTGCATTTGGTGCGTGGTACTGAATCAGGACCCAATGGAAGCACCTCAAATGACATCCAACATGCAGATGTCTTCCTCCTCTTACTAACATTTACACTCTCGACTGACTTCTGCTAGTAAAGAACCTTTTCTAACATTTTCTTCTTCATCCAAAGAAGCACCTTAAGACTCATCAATTAAACTCATCTGAAAAACAAATAATAACTGTTACTACATAAATATTGAATATCTGTTAACTCAATAGTCTATCATAAATGCAGTCACTCACTATCTATAGAGAAACGGCTAGGGAAAAAAGAAAAGAGTTGCATATTCATAGGCAAATTAGGCTCCCATTAAACAATGGAGCATGTGTATGTATTTTCCTTTGAGAACTCAATATGTATCAAACTACTGAGAATTTTCATGTCTGACCACAACACAAATGAAGATGACACAGGGTTATTTATGCAATTAGATTTAGACATTAAGATTTAAGAAATCAAGCTATGACATAGAACAACCTCATTCTAAATAATTAGATTAAGATAGCAGATTAGCATAAGTTCATCACTAAATTTAAATTCATCAGTAACAGAAGAAGATAGCATAAATAATAAGTTCATCACTCCAACTGATAGCTAGCAGCCTAGCATACGTTCATAACTATATTCCCAATCAACAAACCATTCCTACAAATTGAATAATATTTAATCAGAATAACCCTAAATCAAAACTTACTAATTCACCATACTTGGAGACAGTGGCGCAGTGGAGACAAGGAGATGGCTCCGGCCCGCGACAGCGGCACCACACAGCAGCGCAGGCGTTGGAGTCTTGGCCTCTCAGCAAATCAGTGGCGGTCGAATGGTTTTGTGAAGGAGAACTAAAACGTGGGACTTGCGATTTGTGAAGGAGAAATATCTGGGACTTGGGCTAAAAGTTTTATTTTCTTTGATATAGGGTTGGTGTGTTTTTTTAACTGTTAACAGGTTTAATGGATCCCAACGGGTAAACATGGCACGTCACGATTTTTAGCGTGTTTCTAACGTGTCAGGTTTTATCGGCCCGTTTACTAAAATGGGTGGATTCGTGCGGGCCATTAACAGGCGGGTTTCGTGAGGGTTTAGAGCCCGCGGGTCAAATTGTCAGGCCTAGCTGCATCAAGCAATGAGATCTTGGTGGAAGCAATAGTATTCTTCTCCACCGGAATTTTATTGAACGACTCTTGTCTGCTCTGCTCTCTAATGTCAGCATATTTATTTGATATAGCTTCTTTGCTTGAGCTATTTCTACGCGATTCTTCTTTCAGACTGAGGGAGTTCCACTTCCAGCATCAGTCATTAAAGTAGTTGTTTCATTTCCTGAAAGTTACACCATTAAAGTTATAATTGAAGTGTATCACTTGCCCTATTATCCAATAAATAGTTGCATATGGAGGAGAAAAGGAAAGGGGATGGGGTGGGATAAAAAAAAAGGAAATCATGGGGTCAGATAATTTTCTCGTAAAATGCAAATATCAAGTACGCTAAATATAAATGTACCATGATGCTGCTTCCTGTCTCAACTTCCGGCCCATTGAAATTCCTAGCCAAGGGAATGACGTGCTCCCCAACTTTGGAACCTTGTTCCGCCCAAGTTCGTTCTGAGAAATAACAAGTTTATAAGTACAAGCATATTCCGGATGGTCTATTAATCCATAACCAAAAGAAAATAATGTTCTTTCATAGCCGCAGATGGCATAAGTGAACACCCAAGCTTATGCATTCCACAAGAGCAGATCACGGTGTATGCTAACCTTTTTGCAAAATTATCATACCAGAAGGATCAAAACTATCTGTATCATCAACTTCGGTTTGAAATTTAAATCGCTTCCAGCTCCCGAAAAAAACAATTATGCTGTCACAGAAATTGCTAGCAACCAGCATGGTGTACACAACCATGATATATAAGTGGATAGATTCTGTTAAACTCACTCCCAAAGAATGGGACAGCTTGTTCAATGTTTCCCATTTTCTGTGAATTCACAACACAAAACTAGTCAATCATTAATTAAGACACATCTCCAACTAAATGTACCTAAAAACTCATTAGATTAGATGAAAGGCAAAACCCGAAACAGACTCGAAATAACATCAATTCACTATTTGAAACGAAACTTACAAATAATGAGAACACTATTATAATTATCAACATCATTTCACCCTTTAAAACGAAACTTGGGAAAAAACCATTTGCACAAAAATAACAAAATCAGACCCTAATTCAATGAAAAAAGAAGTCAAAACCTCATTCTAATTAATTATACATAAAAAACTATTTTACCCTTACGCCAATTTTACCCGCATATACTATCTCTCTCGTCTCTTCTTCTACCCGATCTGAAAATTCAATATTCTCTCTCTCCGACTCCAGATCGGTGCTCGACTCTCCCTCTCCGTCAACTCTAGATCGGAGAGGACGCTGCCGCCTATGCCGGTGTGAAATGGGCTAGATCTGAGGGAGTGCATCAACCAAGAGCTGTTGGCGCACCAAACACCGGCCGCTCACCTACACCAAACACTTGCCGCTCGCCTTCCTCCTCCTCTGTCACTCTCCCAGGCCCTTTTGGCCCAGGCTATCTCCCACTCCAACTCCAACTCTGACCACGTCTCCATCTCCCCCCTCTCCCTCCCCTCTTTCTCCGGCCTCAAATCCACCTCCTCCTCCAAACTCGCCCGCCTCCCCCAGCGCTGCCTGAGCCACCCGGTCCGGGCTGTGGTGGTCGAAACTCTTAACAAGACTACTGAGACGTCCTTGGTTGAGAAGTCAGTGAACACAATCCGGATCTTGGCGATTGATGCTACTGAGATGGCCAACTCCAGTCATCCCGGTTTGCCTATGGGGTGTGCTCCGATAGGGCATATTTTGTACGATGTGATCATGAGGTATAACCACAAGAACCCTTACTGGTTAAACCGTGACAGGTTTGTGTTGTCTGTTGGCCACGGGTTAATGCTGCATTATACTCTGCTCCACCTCGTCGGATACTACAGTGTCAAGGTGAGTGATTCGTTTTTTGAGTTTAAAATCAAATGAATTTAAGTGAATTTTATTGTTCATTTTTCGACTAAAGTTACTCGATTTGAGTGTGCATGCATGCATCCGGATTGTATATTTTGCTTTGGTAATGTTTGTGAACTAATCGTTTGGTTTTTGGATTGATTATTAGGAAGAGGATTTGAAGAGCTTCAGGCAATGGGGAAGCAAGACCCTTGGACACCCTGAGAACTTTGAGACACCCGGAGTTGAAGTCACCACTGGTTAGATTCAGTCTTTAAATCTTTGTAGTTACATGCTTGAAGGTTGATTGACTGTTGTTTTTTTTCAGAAGATTTGTATTCTTAAGATTATTGTGGTTCCACGGGTCAGGCTGATCCGGCGACCCGATCGCTGCGGATTTTGGGGAGCCACCGAGGTTTGGTTTCCGTTGCCGGAAAAGGATTAGAGAAGCACGTAAAGCGTTTTTATTTATTTTGATGATGGGTCTGGGCCGCTCATCGTTTGTTTGTAGAGGTAAGTTCATCGTCATTCTTCCAACTTGTGTTAAATTCAATATGATATCTAAATTCTAAACTCTAAACTTTAAACTCAATCAATGTGATAGCTAATATTTTGTTATGACATCAATAAGATGCATCCGTCCACTTTTCATAGTGGCACCATCAAATTAGTGACGTGACAAACAATTGTGGATAACCATCAGTCTCTTAACTCTTGTGTCAAGGCCAATATGATACCCATACTTAATTTTGCTATGAATGTGAGGCCGGAAGCGTCACGTCGCCTTCAGTTTAGTTAAGTGACGCGCACATAGACCTGTACAATGGACCGTATCTTATCTAGACTCGCTCTGGATCTGTGGTTTTTAAACGGGTTTGGATCGAAAATTTGTCATGTTGATCCGTTAAGGACACGGATCCGTTAACCCATTTACTAAACGGATCGGATCCGGATCTTGGTTTATCCGATCCGTTTAAACATAATTAAATAATATTTTTATAAATATAATATTATTAGTAAATATTAAATAATATGATAATTATCTAGATAATCTAAACATTCATATCTAAATTACCTCTAAAGTATGATTTGATGAAGTTGAAGATTGTTAATGTATATGTATCTATGCTAAAAATCATTTACGGTCAAATATTTTAGGCAAAATAGCTAAAACACATCCTGAATTTGGCTCTAATTGTCAATTTACCTCCTCAATTTGGTAAAAACTGCTGACTTGCACCCAATCCATCAAATTTGATGATTTCCATCCAATTTTAGATTATGTGTCATGTGTGTGAGGGTATAACTATCTTTTTATATTTTTTCCTTTTAATAATAAAAATTATGAAACAAAATCTTCAAATGTGAGAGGCGTGAGATAAATAAAGGCTAATTAGAATTTCATGACTTAGCCATTTTAGTAGACAAATTATGTCTTGTTCATTATCATCTTCATCAAATTGATTTTAATTTTACTTTTTTTCAATTAAGATTATCAATGTAGTCTTTCTAGAAAAAAAAGATAATCAATGTAGGTATCATCTTCTAAAGGGTATTCATACATGAACATCAAAAAGATGAAATAAATGAAAAACATTTACAAAAAATAATAATTAAATAAATAACTTGTAAGGAAATTAAAAAAACAAATATAATGGGATATTATTTTTTTAGAACATATCTCTTTTTAGAGATTTTGTTTCATTATATTTTTAAAATTACAAGAAGTTATAAAAAAGGTAGTTATACCCCTCACATACATTACACATGACTGAAAATATGATGAAAACCATCCAATTTAACGGAGAGGGTGCAAGTCGGCAATTTTTACCAAGTTGAAGAGATAAATTAGCACAATTGAAAGTTGAGGGTGTAAGTTGATAGTTATAGCCAAATTCAAGAGGTGTTTTAGCTATTTTGCTAATATTTTAATTATATTAGTGTTCCGTTAATGAGTATTTTAGGCATGTAATTCAACTTTTGAGGCAAACCTTTATTTTCTTATAAAATTTCATCAATGCTTTATGATTAAACTATGAAATTATTATTTAAATTTGAAATATTTATTATTATAAACGGATCCGATTACTGGTCGGGTATTCGTTAACCCGCCGGATCCGGATTTGGATCGAGCTATTAAAGATTCAGTAGGTAACGGGTCGGATGTAGATCTAAAGTTTCTTTTACGGATTCAGATTTGGATATAGGTCGATCCAGCCCAGATTCGGTCAATTTACAGATCTACACGCACGTGGCCCAAAAAGGCAGTATGATATTTCGCCTCACAAGCTCATACACATAAGATCAACTAACTTTCTCATATTTAATTCCTCAACCAATTTAGGGATTGTAGTCCAAATCTGTGATGCTAACGAGTGCAACCTCGACCTTGGATCTGCTTGATCTACTCAAGATCCGTCATGCCGCTCGGACAAATCTGAACAACCGGTCTGCTCTGACGGAGAGCAAGTTGTTGCTCTGACGTTGAGATCTGCGTCGTTTGGTGCGACTTGGTATGGTGCTCGACGTGAACCCAAAGAGCAGATTCAGGCTTTATATGGTACAACACATAGGAGATGATTTGCTGCAAATCTGAGTGCTATTCGGAGGCAGAGCAGTCGGTGGAGACGAAGACGAGTCCTTTGGATATATACAATGACTCTAATGTTGAATTTTCATTGGATGGTGAACTTACCTCTTCTCTGAATGATTATCATTTGCTACTTGTCACTTTCTAATTTTTCCATCCACCTTCGACTTTTTCTTCTTGTTCTTTATTATTACCATTTTTGTCGTCTCAATCTCTCCACTTTTCATTGTCATGGTGAATTTCTCGACTCTGAAATATCAAAAATGTTGAAAATTGAGGCTTCGCAATTAGAGTCGAAGGAAGGCGTTGTTATGGCTAGAGAAGAAAGTCCTCATCGAGGGTTCTAACGCGGTGAGGTGGAGGAAGAGGCGACGAGAGCGGAGAGTGACAGGACAGGAAAACTTTGTCGACGATCGAGATTTGGGGTTTAATTCGATGAGAATTAAATTTGGGGTTCTGTCTCTCGATCTGCTATCAATTCAGGCTTTTGGATTTATTTGGTAGTTGGATTTATTTTGAAAGATGTAGGAGTTGAGAGGTAGATGGTTTGGGAGTGGGTTGTCAAGGAGCTTTGAGCGACAAATAATCTTGTTTTGGGGTGTTTCAATCGCCATTGGGAGATGAGATGTGATGATATATGGAGAATGAGGAATTTGGTAGTGGTGTTGTTAGAAGAATGAAATGACAATTGAAATTATATTGATTCAAAAGAAAACGAAGAGAGAATTAACAAAAAGTTCAAATGAAGATCATTTCAGTCTTTTAATTATTTTTTTTATGAATGTCACGTGCACGCCACTTGACTAAACCAACGACGATATGGCGGAAGATGGCCTCCGGTCTCACATTAATAGAAAAAAATTAAGTATGGGTATCATATTGACATTGCCACAAGAGTTAAGACATTGGTGGTTATTCATAATTGTTTGTCACATCACTAATTTGACAGTGCCGTTACAGAAACTGGACGGAGGCATCTCATTGATTTGTTTGTGGGGACCAGAGTCTACGTGGCGGTGCGGATCTGGTTGTGTTTTGTTTCCTCTTAAAGAAACGGTTGACATTTTGCTTCAAAAGTGAACCACAACGGCAACGTTTTGTTTATTGTTGTTGGAACTTTTGGCTCTCTCGTAAGGCTATCATTTTTTCAACGACTAAAATATCGACAATTTTGAAAATTTCAGTGGTTCAGAAAATGGATATTTCTATGAATATATCGAGAAATTATCGAATATTGATACAAATTTTTTCAAAATTTATATAAAAGTTATATGTTTGACTAAAAATAGGCAAAATATAAAATATCAAAAAGATATGAAAATTAATATCGGTGCTTGTTTTAAGACCTTGCATTTTCTATTGATGTTTGTTTAACCAATTAAGATCAATTCTGCAAAAAATCAATTTGAAAAAAGAGCGTTCGCTTAGCTGAATGCATTAATTAAATATACGTTTGTTCACGTGTCTGCTAACTTTCACCATAACTATCCATTTGATTAATGCATTTGGCTCAGTAAAAGATCTTTTTTTTCAAATTGATTTTTTGTAGATGTGATCTTAATTGGTTCATTAAACTTTTGAACGGTTAAGATTATAATTTACATTGATAAAAGTATGTAAATAATAGAGAGTATGAACACACGTGTTAAAAATGGTATTGACAGAGGTATTTTCTCAAAGTAGCGTCTCTCTTTCTAATATAGTAGAGATTAATTTATTTTTTATTAAGCATTTAGTATTTTCAAATGTTTGTTTTCAAAAACAAAACTGCGTTCAAATTAGAGAGAACGCAGTCTCTCTATTGCAACTTTCAACGTCAAAGCACACATGCAAGTATTAGGTGTTCGAATTTTAGAGACATAGATTATAGCTAGCTATTCTAGAGAGTAGGGTCTAGGATGAGGATGGGGAAGTCTTAAATATCCAAAATATTCTCGATATTTTCTTGAAATTTTCATTTTTTTACAAGCACCGATATTAATTTTCATATCTTTCTGATATCTTATATTTAGCCTATTTTTACTCAAATATATAATTTTTATACAAATTTTGGGAAAATTTTCATCGATATTCGATAATTTCTCAATATATCCATCGAGATATCTATTTTCAGGACCATCAAAATTTCCATGATTATGGAAATTTTAGTCCTTGGCTAACTCTCAATAAAACCAATTGAGAGAATTAAACTTTGGGGCACGAAGAGAACAAAGAACAATAGATAGAGATAGGAACAACCTTTTCAATTTTGTTCTTGTAAAAGGTAGATTCTATTTTGCTTAAGCTTCATTTCAGTTTGTTATTGTGTTTTTAGCCGTGTTCTAAAACTCGGCCTAGTCGGCCGAGTACTCGGCGAGTACTCGCTACTCGGCCTCCCAACGAGGCGATTTTAGGTAAATTGTTGGACAAAATCGGCCAGGAGAAAGTCGGCCGAGTTCTCGGCCCGACTCGGAAAAACTCGGCTCAGAACCGATAAAATCGGCCCAACTCGCGGCCCAAACGAAGAAAACATACTGACCTCTCGCGCAGTCACTCCAGTCAGTCATTCACTCTCGCTCTCGCGCAGCTCGCCATCTCGCTCTCGCCATCTCTCTCTCAAACTGACTGGTGAGTTCGATCTCTTTGTTGTTTGTGTTGTGTTTGGTGACTTTCAGTTCGATCTCAAACTGATAAGATATAGTTTGCATAGGACTTAAACTCTCTGTATAAATACTGTAATATATGATGAGATCCAGTGCTATTGATTCCATTCATTCCGCTTTTCTGCTCCTCCAGCAAAGGTCAAGGATTTTTGCATTTGAAAACCGTCTGAGTTTGTAGAAAGATGGTTTTCTGCAAATTTGGGTTTTTGCAGATTTGGGTTTACTGCAAATCTGGGTTTTGAGAATGAAATAGTTAGATTGGAAATTGTTTTGAGAATAATATAGTTAGATTTGAATTTGTTGTTAATCAATATTGGTTTTGGTTAGGTACCTCATAAGCCAAACTCGAGAATTTTATAATTTTATGGACTTAGGTTCTGTTGCTGCTAAACTTTCCCAAACCCACCTATTCAAAAAGTTCTAAATAAGACACAGAATATAAGGGATTTCTAGTATTAAATTGATCATTCAGTTTTGTGTTTCCTCACATGCCAGAAGATTCAATTATGCTTGTTTACGAGGACTACCTACTAAGTTTCATACCTCACAATCTAAATCTTTGAAATTTAAAAGAAAAAGAAAAACTGATGCAGAAGTACTGCAGATTATTATGAACTTGTTTAGCATGACATGGGAAGAAAACGGAAGGAGCTGAATGAATGATCACAAATTGTGAATTTATACTTTTTAATATGTTTTTTTCTGCACTAATTCATCTCTCAGTACATTATATGTCAAATCGAAGAAACAGTTTTAAGAGTTTGAGGAAAGAAACAAAATACTACGACTGAAAATTCCTCCTTTGGCTTTGTTTAATGTGGAAGCATTATATTTCCCAAGTCAAAATTTGAAGCTTTTCTTCATCTATCCCAATCAAACCGACCTTTCTGTGCCGCTCTTTATCTTGTGGCTGTTTCTTGCTGTACTTATCTCCTGTGATTCCTTTCTTGCTGTACTTATCTCCTGGTTTGTAGTCTTTTATTGTTTGTTTTCCATGGATTAGTTGATTAATCTTTCACTAACTGTTCATAATAATGATTAGTTTTCACTCCAAGATGAACACACGCACCCACACATACACATCGATGAACTTAAGATTCCGTTAATTTTTCTCGACTAGAATATAACTAACAGTACAGAATGAGTATTTCGACAGCAAGACTTTTGGGTTAAAGATGTGCACGTATATTCCATGCCTGTGTGTGTGCAGTTCTTTCACTACTATTCTTATGCACTATTCTTATTCTGTTTCCTATGCTCTATTCTTATTATGTTTCCTATTTTCTTATTATAAAAGCATAATGTCTTCGTATTTTCTTATTTTATTTAGGAAAATGACCGGCACAATGTCTTCTTCTGCATCTAATGCAACATTGGAGATTGATAGCCGAGAGTCATTGAAGCGTAATTCAAGTGATGTTGGGTGGGAGTATGGAGAGTTGGTGGATCCAACGAGATTAGATAGAGTCAAGTGTAAGTTATGTGGGCACACGATGTTTGGTGGAATCCATCGGTTGAAGCAACATATTGGTGGAATCAAGGGTCAAGTGTTATCATGTACAATGGCTTCAGCAGAGGCTATAACCAAATGCAAGAATGCTATTGAGTGTTCAAAGAGTAAGAAGAAACAAAAGACTGAACGTGAAGAAGAAGTGAGGCAAGAAGTTATTCTTGAAGGGGCTGAAGATGAGGAAGCAAGTGAAAGGACTATAAGAAAGCCGTATACTCTTGGGCCTATGGATAAGTTTGCTAACAGTATTGATCCTGATGCTGCATTGAGTGGAAGCAAGAATACAAGACAACAAAATATCCATGATACACTTTTCAAGGAACGAACACATAGTGTGCATCAATTTTTGGCAAGATGGGTGTATGAAGCTGGAATTCCTTTTCATGCTATTGATAATGATACCTTCAAGAGGTTTGTAGAAGCGGTTGGTCAATTTGGTCCAGGTTACCGACCTCCAAGCCAATATTTATTAAGGGAGCCATTGTTGAAGGAAGAGGTAGATAGAACTAAAAGTTTGTTGAAGACTCAAGAACAAGAGTGGGCTTTAAATGGTTGCTCTATTATGACCGATGCTTGGAGTGACCGGAAAAGAAGAAGTATTATGAATTTGTGTGTCAATTGCAAGGAAGGCACAACTTTTCTTTCTTCTAAGGATGCATCAAATGAGTCACACACCGGGACATATATTTTTGAATATGTAGACAAGTGCATTGAAGAAGTTGGGCCACAAAACGTGGTTCAAGTGGTGACAGATAATGCTTCAAATAATATGGCGGCGAGAGAGTTAATGAAAGTGAAGAGGCCAAACATATTTTGGACCTCATGTGCAACTCATACCTTGAATCTTATGCTTCAAGGAATTGACAACCTACCTAGATTCAAAGGAGTGATTGAGAGGGCAAAGAGCTTCACCATCTACATTTATGCACATCACAAGACTTTGGCATTGATGAGAAAGTATACAAAGAAAAGAGACATAGTGAGACCGGGAGTTACAAGATTTGCAACCGCTTTCCTTACTTTGAAAAGCTTGATGGAGAAGAAGAATGAGTTGAGAGCTATGATTACTAGTAGTGAATGGAGTGAAACCAAGCATGCAAAGAGTGTAAAGGGGAAGGCGGCCATGAATATTGCTTTGAGTGCTTCTTTTTGGAATGGGGTAAGTCTTTGTTTAAAAGTTTTTGCACCTTTAGTCAAGGTATTGCGTATTGTTGATGGGGATAGAAAGCCATCAATGGGCTTTTTATATGGAGAGCTAAGTAGAGCTAAAGAGGAGATTAAAAAGGTATTCAAAGATCAAGAAGCTCATTATCGCCCAATTCTTGACATTGTTGATGTGAAAGCCCGTGATCGACTTGATGGTCCATTGCATGTAGCGGCCTACCTCTTGAACCCTTACTACACATATGTTGATCCAAGCATTGGAAATGATGAGGTGGTCATGGATGGATTTTTAACTTGTGTTGAGAAATTATTTCCCGACATCGAAACTCAAAATTTGGTGATAAATATAGAGTTGCATAAGTATTTGAAGAAAGAGGGTCTATTTGGAAGAAATGTGGCTAAGGAGGGATGCAAGCAAAATGATGATGCATATGATCCGGGTATGAACTAAATATTGATTTGTTTGTTTGTTTGGGTTATATTGTTTGATTAATTTACATGTTATTTTGTTTATGTGCTTAGTTGGATGGTGGAACCTTTATGGAAATAATGTGCAAACCTTGCAAAAAATGGCAAAAAGGATCCTTTCATTGACCACAAGTTCATCGGGGTGTGAAAGAAATTGGAGTGCTTTTGAGGGTGTAAGTACTTATTTAGCTTATTGATTTTGCAATTGTATGTATAACACTTGTACTAATCTTCTTCTTTTTTTCTTTTTGTGCATTATGTAGATCCATACAAAGAAAAGGAATAGACTAGATACAACAAGGTTAAATAATTTGGTCTATGTCCAATTCAATGCAAGGATTCTTAACAAGAAGAGAAGAGAAGAAGAGAAGAATGTGGATGTACTAATTGCTAGTGAAGCTACTATGGCACAAGGATGGATTGTTGATGGTGGTGATGATGATGATGTTTTAGATCTTACTAGTGAAATGGTTGGAGAGGAATCGAGAGTGGATGGTGGCTTAGAGCCTAGGAGAAGTTCTAGCATCCAAGAAATTAGGGAACTTCATGAGGATGATTTTATATCGGATGATGAAGATGAAATAGATTATATGAGTTTTGAATTTGAGTCTGATTCGGAAGGAGTACTAGATGGACACGGAGAAGAAGAATTTGAGCCATAGTTAGTTACATATGCTAGAGATTGTTTGCAAGAATCGAATTTGATGTTTGCTTTTATAAGTTTTATTATTTAGAATTCATTGAGTTATTGTAATGGACTAATAGTTGTTAATATCTCATTATTGTTGAATATTGTAATGTTTTATTAACTATTTTTATTATTTTAGACATTATATTACCTTTTAAAAAATATAAATATTTAATTATATGTTTTCAAATTAAAAATAAATCCAAAAATTAAAAACCGAGTACTCCCCGAGTACTCCTCTACTCGCTAGTCCCCGGACGGCCGACCGACTAGCGACTAGCGAGTTTTAGAACATTGGTTTTTAGAATCTAACAATTTTATATATTGTGATTTTGGATTATGAGATTTTGATTATGATTCTTATATTTGATTATAGTTGTTAATTTTGAATTCTCAGACTTGTGGAGATCGGAATCCAATCCAAATCAGTTGTGTTAGGTTTTAATTAGAATCGTTATGGTTATATCTCATGAACATGGTTCTTGAGTTTGGGTTGCCAAAACAGATTTTGGGTCTTTATTCAATGTTTGTTGTGTGTAAGATGTTTTTATGTTCTTGAAATATGTTCCCTTTGTATTTTGAAGCTTTAGAACTCCATTTGTTACCCTAAAAGTAAAAATTAAAGCTTCCAAAATCAAGATTTATAGTTGTAAATTTCAAAAAAATTGCAGAAAGACTTACGCCTACTTTGAGGCATGATATCTCTCAACTCATGTCTTTGTTTTAAAATCCAAAAGTACCGTTTCAAAACTCATATATCCATCTTTGTGCCGCTAAATTTCACAGGATTTGGTAAACATTTGGTGTGTCAAATAGCTTGCCAAAAACAGTAGCACACAACAAAAAGTTGAAATTCAGAGTTTTTCATATTTTTAGTGCAACTTTAAGAGTGCATAACTTCATATCCAGGGCTTTGTTTTCAAACATTAAAACTATGTATTTGAAGCCTATAGTCACATATTTAAAATAAGATTAGGTTCAACAATTTTGGTTGGAGTTGAGTGGGTGGAAATTGAAGCCAGAGACAACATCTGGCACACCGTTTTTAACATAAGGCTGAAACAAAAACTTAGTTTTAAATCAGTTTCTATAGCAACTGATTTAATTACTTTCCAGTAGCAATTTTTTTGTTGAATCAAAGGGAAAACTTTATTACTGAATACAAATTTGATCGTACATCAAAGCATCCAGAATAAGTTCTAGAGCAGTAGTGAACCAGTGCAATGCACATCAGATTGCAAACCATAACTTGCTAACCTATGCGCCACCATGTTCGCCTGTCTATAAGCAAATTGTAACTAAAAGTTACTAGCAGAAGTTAAGATGGACTGGATATCACCTATAATAGCACTGAGAGGGGAGAGATCCGGGCTCCATGGAGTTGAGAAGATTAACAACCCTCAAACAATCACTCTCCACTATTGCACCTGAAACACCCATAGACGAGAAAACTGAGACCATATCGCATATCCTCTAACTCAGCATGGATGGCGGAACTAAAATATTCCATTTTATGGGCAAACCTGGCAATAAACTGTGAGAGTCTCGAACTACACCACCAAACCCCCATGTTGTGTGTTCGGAAGAAAAGCTTCATCAACATTAGGCTTGAGAGTAGAAGCTCATGGTAGAGACCAAAATTTATTACAACGCTGCCTATCTGCCAGAGAAGACTTTTGAGATGTCTTATTGACTACTATATTCCTCATACCATGCATCGCAACAAGAATAAGCTGATGATGATGAGACTTACCAGTATCTCTCCATAAAATCTCATTCCCTTTCCCGTAGCTCTTTAAATAGTTTTTAAGTATTATTTAGCATTTGTTTCACTGTTAAGAAGTATAGTTTTCTTATTTATGTGTACGTAACATAGTTTACTAACTTTAAATTTTCAAATGCATACCAAAGCAAATGTTGATTCTACCATAAAGGAACCTTTGAATTCTAAGCCATATTGGTCAAGGTGAGAAATTAGCGGTTAAACAGAAATGTATTGGTAAAATATCCACCCTTTTAAACAATGAAAATCGGTCAGACCAGTGGACTGCTCCTCAAATAGTGATTTTGGACGGACAATGAGTTATGTAGTGACAGCGATTACAGAGGTCTCCAACATATTTCATCTTCATGATGAATGACGGGACGAGACACATCTGTGCATCTAATTTTGATGTGATACAAGCTCTGAGGATAACCTTAGGGTTTCTTTTAAAGGTCGCAGATCTAATTTGAATGTGATACAAGCAATGAATATAACTTTAAGATGTGATACAAGCTGAGGAGTTCAAACACGCGTCATATGAGAAAAAATAGCTTAATGTTGAGACTAACAAAGTTGAGAACAGGGAAGATGAGAAGTTGTTCTTCGCTAATCAAGAGAAGCTTCACAAGAATGCAGACAAGCAAATTTGGAAAGCAATAGCCAAGACTGTAAAGGATGCAAATGATGCCAAGAAGGATGCTTATATAAATATGCCAATTCAAGAAGGTGTTAGGTGTTTAATTACCTCGTTCGGGAATTCTCCAAGCTGTAGTGGTGGTGGCTGGAGCCGATTTATCTTCTTAAGGGCTTGACTGTTAGAATTAGGATTCTCCATGTGTTATAGTTTTAAACTTTTGGTTAAAGAAACAGGAATTAGAACGATGTTGAACAAAAGTTTTGATACCTATATGTGGTAGAATGAATGTTCCGGAATATGTGGGATTATGTTATTATGAAATTCTTTTGTGTAGTTGAGTTTCCTCGTGGGTTGTATTCGAGATCTATATATAATTAGCCCACTTGTGCACAGAACAGGAAAATTATGTCTCTTCGATGGCGGACATCGATAAAATGATCTTATTAGGTTGCTGATCAGGAGACTATGAGTATAGCACGAAAACTAACAAAATAGGGAAATCTAGTTGAGGGTGATGTGAGATGTGAGATGAGAATTGAGTTCATCTTGTATTCATGCATAGTTGATATGCTATGTAACATATGTTGTTTCTTTTTCTTGTGTATATTGTCATCTTTTATTAATATATAAGTTATCTCTACTGAGCGTACTGGCGAAACCAGGAATCATTCGTGGGTAGGGCTGCTTTTTAAGAAGATTTTTTTTGTTTGAGGTTTGTAACCCAGTGGGAGGCTCATCCTCATGTCTTTTATCAATATATGATTCATATTAACAAAGATGAATTATAATTGAACAAGCAAGTAAGCAACCATGATTCCATGAAGATCGAACAGATGAACACTCACCTCATTCAGTTCATTGGATGAACTACCAGCAGCACTGGAGCACTGCAGATCTCTGAGGAAGACAAAAACTCAGGAATTCAAAGTCCATGAAAAATATAAGGACATCTCTCTCATATAAGAAACCCAATATAACCCAAATCAAACTCCATGCGCATATGAATCGAAATTTCAAATTTCAGAACACCACTTGATCACAATCAAAATTAATCAAATAAAAATAGAAGAGAAAGTGAGAAACTCACTGGCGTCACCGATGAAAATCCTAAATGTGAAGAGATCGATTGGGCGATTATCATTGAAGAACTATTTGATGAAATTTGAAAGTGAAGGCTAGGTTGCAATGGCGACGCCTTTGCAAGTTGCAACTGCAACCAAATCAAACACATAATAAACTCAATGTACAACTCCCAAAAGCCAAAACATGGATCCGGGAATCCCAAAACAAACCCCCAAAAGCCAATGTCATAGATCCAACGAAAACCACAAACAGATCAAACCTAAAACCGTAGATCCAACCCACTATCACTCCAAACTAACAAACACGATTCCAATAATCCAATACCAAATCAAGTCAGGGCAGTAATCCAAAAGACAAAAGGAATAAACTTTGCAGAGAGAAAGAAAGCATACCGTATGGAAGATAGAAGCATTGAGCTGCAGTCTGCGGATGAGATGAGGAGGCGAGGAGCAGTGGAGCTAGAGCACGGTGGCTATTAGCAAGGAGGAGAGTCAGGAGACTGGAGAGGTCGTGTCGTTCAGGAGACTGGAGAGTGGAGAGGTCGTAGCGGTGGACCGTGGAGCCAAGTCAAGTCGAGATTGGAGAGCCAGGACTTCCAGGAGAGAGGTCGAGACTGGAGAGGTCGAGAAAAAAATGGAATGAGATTGGAGATATGAGACTTGAAATTGGATAATAGTGAAAAAAAGATATTGAGAGTTGAGACTCAAACTGGTGACCTCTCTACTGTAATAAAACCTAAGCTAGTCAATAGCCAACTTAACCAACTTGGATTTATGGTATATGTGTATACTTACAGGATTATGAACTAAAAGTTCGGTAAGTTTATAATCGTACCAGCCTACATAGTAGTTCCGCCCCTCAGTTTGCTCACCCCTCATCAAACCCATTACAGGTGTGGTTCAAAAAACATAGGAAAAGTGTTATATTGTAAATTAAGTCTTTTAAATTTTCTTTTGTAAAATAGGGCTTGAATAAAGAAATAACGTTTTGAAAAGAAACACTATTCTAATTTGTTTATGTGTTTGTAATGCTTTAAACATGTGTGCTTTAAGCGCCTTCTTATAAGACTGGTAATCTAAATAAATATACGAGTTGTTTCTTACGTCATGTAAGGCACGACTTTAACTTAAGGCCTCGACTTTATTTTGTTTAGCACTACAGTGCTTAGCGCCGACTCTACTTGGAACATAAGCTTCCTCTTTATGGTCGCGCAAAGCTTTGTTGACAAATAGACGAAGTGACTTGTATTGGTTATGCTAATTGAAAAGAACTACATGCCAAGTTTTGCATATACAAAGTGTCTTGGACTCTTGGGTAAGGATGGGCATACGAGAGTTTCCCCGTCCCCGTACTCCCCACTCCCGCCCCGACCAGAATTTTCCCTGCGTCTCCATTTCCCGTTTGAGAATTATTTCCTAACGGGGTTTCCCGCACGGCCCCCACGAGCATGGGTTCCCTGCACCCACCTCGCCCCCGCATTTGTGATTTCTGAAAGTTTTTATTTTTTTAATTTGTATGAACACGTACCAAGACCTGAAATTTGACAGACCAGAGTTGAATAGATAATAGAATTAGCAATGAGGTCATATCGTAAAGAAGTTTAGAGTTAGTGAAGAATTAATCTTATTTTGATAAAGAACGTTTACATGGTATATATACAATACAAACCCTACCAGATCTATATTTACAGCTATACACAAATCTCTAAATTTTACAGATTACACCGAGAATCTCTGCCTCAAATTGGAAAACATCATTCTCCAAGCTCATTCGACATTTGCCATGATCATTCGTCATTCGTCATGATCATTCACTTCTTTAATACTCCCCCTCAAGTTGGAATGTATATTGAGTACATTCAACTTGTCAAGTAAAGCTTGAAACTGAGCTGAACTAACCAGTTTTGTGAACAAATCTACCGGTTGTTCCTTCGTTCTTATGTGAGCAGTTTGAATAACTCCTCGTTGCATCTTCTCTCTCACCACATGAAAATTTATTTCTATTTGCTTGGTACGTTCATGGAAGACTGGGTTAGAGGTAATGTGGAGTGCCGCTTGATTATCACAAAACAACTTTGTTGGTCGAATCTGTTTCTCATTCAAGTCTTGTAGGATGTTCCTCAACCATGTAATTTCACAAACTGTAGTGGTCATTGATCTATATTCTGCTTCAGCACTAAACCTTGATATTGTACTCTGCTTCTTTGATCTCCATGAAATTGGTGCTTACCAAGCATCACACAATAACCTGTGACTGATCTTCTTATTTCTTTACATCTAGCCCAATCTGCATCACAAAACCCTGTTAACTCAAGCTTTCCTATTGAGGGCAGCAAGATGCCTTGACCTGGCATCCCTTTCAAGTATCTAAGTACTAAATGTGCTGCATCCAAATGTGGTTGTCTAGGCTTGTCGATAAACTAACTTAAAATGTGCACTGCATACGCCAAATCAGGTCTTGTAATTGTCAAATAAATCATGCGACCAATGAGCCTTTTATATTGTGATGGATATGCTAACAAACTCCCTTTTGATTGTGTCAAAGTCAGGTTATGATCAACAGGAAAACATGAAGATTCAGATGCAAGAAACATGTGTCCTCAAGTATCTCAAGTGCATATTTCCGTTGACACAAAGCTATGCCATATTTTGACCTGGAAACTTCAATTCCTAGGAAGTACTTGAGCTTTCTTAGGTCTTTCAACTTGAATTTACTTGAGACGTTTGTCTTTGTATATGTGATATCTTCTAAACTATTCCCTACAAGAATAACATCATCCACATATATTAATAAAACTGTGAATTTGCCATCTTGATTGCGGACGAATAATGAGTAATCATTCCATGATTGATGGAAACCCGCATACTTTAGAGCAAGTGACAACTTGATGAACCATTGCTGAGAGGCTTGTTTTAAACCATATAGACTTTTGTGTAACTTACATACAACATTCTCCCATTTTCATCCAAATCCAAGTGGCAATTGCATGTATTCATCTTCTACAAGATCTCTATGAAGAAAGGCATTGTGGACATCCAATTGATGGAGATGCCAACCATAAAGAGCAACTAGACCGAGAAGCAATCAGACAGTTGTGAATTTGGCGATTGGAGCAAAAGTCTCTCTATAATCCACACTGCAACCTGACTATAGCTTTTAGCTACAAGCTTATATCTACAAGGCGAGCTACTTATCTCTCAATTGTTTCATCATAATTAGGCTTGATCTTGTAGACCCATTTACAGCCAATCGGACATTTGTTGGGAGGCAATGGGACTAAGCTCCATGTCTTGTTTTCCTGTAAGGCCTTGAGTTCGTTGAACATGGCATCACACCATACTTTGTGCTTGGCTACTTCAGAAAAGCTGGATGGTTCTTTGTGAAGTGAAAGTTGTGTGGTGAAAGCACGATAGGTGGGAGATAAATTAGAGTATGACAAAACTATAGACAAGGGGTGAGTTGTACATGTGTTCGATGAGTCTGATGGGAGAGACCGAGAAGGTAGAATAGCTTCAACATGGAAGTCATACAAGATCCAGGAGTACAAGTTGTACGAGAAGAACAACGAGGAGGATTAGCGGAAGCAATAAGATTGGCGGTTATGGAGACTTGGTCGGGAGGGTTTAGTGGGGATACAGGAGAGTGTTGAGGAGAGACAGTATGATCGGGAGAGTGTGGTGATGTGGTGGAGTCGTTGGTAGGATCAGGTAGACTATCCAAAATCATAGGAGGTTGTGCACTACTCGAAACCCTACTATCCATGTCATCATAAGTGAATGAAGAGTGTGCAGGAGAAGTAGGTTGGGATTGTTTTGAAGATTGAAAAGATGGGTATGGAAAGACATCTTCGTAAAAAATCACATCCCTAGAAACAAAAATTTGTTCTGTTTCAAGATTGAAAAGTTTGTATCCCTTTTGTTCATTAGGGTACCCAAGAAACATGCATTTAACTGCCCAGGGACCAAATTTGCTAGGTTTACCCGGATGAGTTGACGCAAACCAATGACATCCAAAAACCTTAATATGATCGAAATTGGGTTCTTTCATAAAAAGTTTTTCAAAATGAGTTTTCCCTTGAAGAAGAGAGGTTTGAGTACGATTAATGAGATATGCAGAAGTGAGAATAGCTTCTCCCCAAAAGGTTTTAGGGAGTTGTGCTTGAAATAAAAGTGTCTAAGCCATGTTGAGTAGATGGCGATGTTTGCGTTCAACAACACCATTTTGTTGTGGTGTGTTAATGCAACTCATTTGATGAACAATACCCTTAGAAGAATAAAATTAAGGAATTTTAAATTCAGCACCACTATCACTATGCATAATTTTGACTCTTGTATCAAACTGATTCTCAACCATGCGTATAAAATCAATCAAAAACTGTCTTGCTTTGGACTTCAGCACCATTAAGTAAACCCAAGTGCAGCAAGTAAAATCATCAACAATGGTAAGAAAATAATTAGCACACGAAGTAGAAGGCTCATGATAACCACCCCAAATATCAACATGAATCAAAGCGAATGAGGAAACACTGGAAATTATACTTAAAGAGGATGGTTTTCAAGTCTGCTTGGGTAAAGGGCAAATGGGACACTTGCTGGAATTACAAGAATTATTAGAAACAAATGGGAAAAGAAAATAAACCCTAGAAGAAGGGTGTCCAAGGCGTTGATGTCAACTGCATGGCATGTAACTTGCTGAGCTTTGTTGAGGAAATATAGTCCTTCCTTCTCACGGCCCATCTCAATATCATCCTTCTCGAGCGTAGGTCATTTATATAACACAACTGTTTTAAGAATAGGGTGACACAGAGAATCCCTACACAATTTACTGACAGATATTAAGTTAATGTAAAATAATAAGACACATCACACATTATGGATGGTGAATTGAGATGAAAAATGCAAATGAACCAATATGACTGACTCATGCAGTTTGACCATTTGAAAATTTCACAAAACAATTGTGACATGTGACTCAGTAAGTGAAGTGTGGTCGCAAACAATATGATCACTGGCTCCACTATCTATGATCCAAGTATTGTTATTGTGAGCAACATG
The DNA here is from genome assembly GCA_951800085.1 of Comarum palustre. Classification (NCBI taxonomy): domain Eukaryota; kingdom Viridiplantae; phylum Streptophyta; class Magnoliopsida; order Rosales; family Rosaceae; genus Comarum; species Comarum palustre. The sequence continues at coordinate 9,677,528 of OX637575.1, forward strand.
GAAAGTTTTACCTGAGATCTCCTCACAAACAGAAATGTTACCAACATGATTGGATGTGGAGGCCTTGTCTTTTTTCAGTAATTCCAAAATTTTCTTGCACTCTTCATTTTGAACGAAAAGTTCAACTTATCATTGGAAGGTTCAAACACATTGTTACTCAGGCTAGGCTTGTTTCTAGCCGTTACATCATTCTTTCTGTTGCGGTAGTGCTAAGCATCATGTCCTGTCCAATTGCAGTATTCACAGGTCAAGTGAGCTCGACAAAATTTGGTCGAGTGATTGTCCTTGTTGCAAATGTCACACCAGCGGGTTGCATTGGCATGTCTTCTTCCTCGAACAGGGGCTCGGTCATGGACCTTGGAAGAGACTTTGTCAATGTCACGATCTTGCTTGTGAACTAAGAAGGCTGCAGTATCAGTATTTTTGGTGTTGTTGGAAGCCTAGACTTGGTTCTCTTGGTGTAGAGCCATTGCATATGCTTTGTTCATATTGGCAAGAGGATCAAGAGAGACAATATAGTTGAGTAAAGCATCATAGGTATCATTGAGTCCTTTTAAAAATTTCATGGTTTGTTGGTTCTTCACATATTCAGCCAACTTCACTCTATCCTCATAATTACACACTGTGAGACCGCACACTGAATCCCTTTCATCCCACAAACTCTTGAGCTTTGTGTAGAAGGTGGTCACCGAGTCAGTACCAACACACATGAATCGCGTTCTCGAGATTGAACAATTGAACCATGTTTGTCTGTCCAAAGCTCTCCTTAAGCTCCGTCTAGACAACTCGTACAGACTTACAATGTTTAACGCTTTTGGAAATCTCTTTTGACATGGAACCTGTCAGCCAAGTCTTGGCTAACGTATCACAATGATATCATTGTTGTTGCTCATCATTTTGATCAATTGGCCGAGTGCTAGAGCCATTGACAAAACCGATCTTATTCTTGATCGTCAAGGCTGCGCTCATAGATCCACTCCATTCATCATAGTTATCTTCTATCAATACTTGGGGCACTAATATGGCGCCCGGTTGGTTGGAATGGTGAAGGTATAGAGGGTGGTTAGAGTACTCCTATGCTTCAGGTTCATGTGCTGGAAGCTTTGAAGGAGAAGCTGCTTCTTTCAAGATTTTCTCCTTCAAAAAGTCGAAGGCTTTATGTTCTACTTCGTCCATGGCAAGATTAATAGAAAAATATCATTTTCCAAGCTCATTCGACATTTGTCATGATCATTCGTCATTCGCCATGATCATTCATCCTTCGCCATGATCATTCGCTTCTTTAATATATCGAACCAAGTAAATTAATTAGAGTTTCAATTCAACTATTTAGTTTCCAAAAACTCGATCAATCTACCTCCTCCATTTCCTTCATTTCTAACTTTTAACTATGAAGAATTAATCTTATTTGATAACGAATGTTTACATTGTATATATGCAGTACAAACCCTAACAGATCTAGGTTACAGTTATACACAAATCTCTAACTTCTAGGGATTACATCGATAATCTCTGCATCAAATAGAAAAATATCATTCTCCAAGCTCATTCGACATTTGTCATGATCATTCGTTATTCGTCATGATCATTCGTTATTCGCCTTGATCATTCGTCGTTTGTCATAATCATTTGTCATGATCATTCGCTTCTTTAATATATTGAACCAAGTAAATTAATTAGAATTTCAATTCAACTATTTAGTTTTCCAAAAACTCGATCTATCTACCTCTTCGCTTTCCTTCGTTTCTAACTATGAACTACTCCATGCCTCCTTGCTTTTCCTTGTGTTCTTGATTTTCATTTTCAACAACACAAGACCTTGAATCCTATGAAGGTAATGATGCATTACCCTGAAGAAATGTAGAACCATAACAAAAATAGATAAAGGAAATAAGCTGGGTAATGGAGAGGTCTCAAATATAGGAGCAGAGGCTAATAAAGAGGAAGAAAGGATCTTCTCTTTATAGGTTTAGATCGAGTTTGGAAGTTTATGTGTGTGGAGTTCGATCTATAATTAAGTTAAGCCATGGCGGCTCTTGGATGCGGATTAGAGGAAGAGGAAGGAAGAGGAAGAAAGAATATTCTCTTAATTTATAGGTTTAGATCAGTATTAGATATAATGTTTTTCAAAAAAATAAACAGTCATGGACCCGGTCAGGATATGAGAATCCCTACACCTACCTGGTGGGAAAAATCGTTTGCCCATATCCTAATTTATAGAGGGAAATAAGAGAATCAAAGAAGTCTTGAATCTCCTAGTGTGCTTACTTGGATTGAAGAACAAAGCACGAGCATCTCCAACAACTCATGTAAACATAGAATAATCTTTATTTTAGAGAAAAAATATCATTTTTTAGCTCCAATAAGCTCTAATAGCTTATGTAAAGGACACTCTATAATATAAAAAGTTAGAAGAGAGAGAAACATATCTTCTAAATCTATAGAATTTTTACAAATTTGTATTTACATGTAAACTTTATTGCTTGTCTTTTTAAATTCATTTTCTTTTCTAAAGAAGGAACAAAACGTCAAAAAATTAAAATAATTAACGAGATAATTATGGTTTGATTTGAATCAATTTATATCTTTCTATAAATTTATTAAATTATACATGAAACATTTAATTTTATATGGTTTGATTTGAATCAATTTATATCTTTCTATAAATTTATTAAATTATACATGAAACATTTAATTTTATATATAAAATTAAAGAGCTGTTGGAGTTTAGCTCATTTATTTATAGAGATTTTATGATTTTCTCTTCTATAATAAAGAATTAATATAAAAACTGTTGGAGATGCTCTAAAAAAACTCAATTGTTACCCAAGAGATTTTTTTGGAATATCAAGTAAATCGATTCATTTAATTGTAACCTTTGTGATTTTGTGTATGGTCATTAAAGAAAAAGCAACACATACTGACAAAGTGACGAGGCTATGTAGCGATTGGTGACATTTTCTGTGTATGTCTCCATGTACACAGTTTCATTTACAGGCCAACAGCAACCTGAAATCTATGCCAGTCGATCATGTCCACATTTCAAACAAGAAACAAAAATGGGCAGCAGGCCACCACCGAACATCTTCCATTCACATGAAATTAAACAGTTCAATTTTGAAGCTACATTCGGCATCATTACATGGATCCCTTTTGTTCATCTGGCTTTTAAGCTTTTCCTCCTCTTTTGACCCTCAGATATGTGCCCTATGCTTTAGAAGATTCTCCAGCAGTAGCCTTTGCAGTTTGCTATTCCTTTTGGTCGATGATGATCTCCATTGGATTCTTTTTAGTTTTTATGTGTTGCTTTCGTTTGACATGGGATATGGCATTTGCCTTTAGCCTCATTTCCAAAGCCCCAGCACTCGATTGCTTTAACGATTTTTTCTCCATTGATGCCGATACCACATGAGGTGTTGCTTTTAGCCATCTCGACCTGACTTTAAATTATATTGATTAGCCCAGAATCGTATGTAATGGTGAAGCTTTTAACCTAATCACTACAAGTTTATCATAATTAAACTATCAGTCTAGCATCTTTTTTATGCAATTAACTGTTTTGTTATTTAAGGTATATATGCTGATCGATTATGCTCTCGATCTCCTAGGTTCCAAAAGATGAAATCTGATCTTCAATTGACCACTGATTTGTGAAAGTCGTGGACCTTTTTCATTCATTTCTAATTTATTTAAAAGGTAGGAAATCTACACAAGTCTGTGTAGTTAAATTAGTAAAAAAGAATACTTCAATTCAGTGTTAATTTAATAATTCTATTCATCCCACAATAGGGGCATCTATACAAGTACAAATGAGTAATCTAACTCTAATAGGAAACAATCTATCCATAAATACAGGATATCCTAATTACATAAGAATCCTAATTATATACGGATTTACAGCAATTCTATACTCCCCCTCAAGTTGGTGCATAGATGTCTATCATGCCCAACTTGTCAATCGAGCTGTCGAACACCCTTATAGATACTCCTTTAGTAAGAACATCAGCTAATTGCTCCTCTGAGGTTACAAATAGAAATCGAATAACCTTTCTGTTAAGATTCTCTTTAATGAAATGACGAACAACCTCCACATGTTTTGTGCGATCATGCTGAACTGGATTATGTGCAATTGCAATGGCAGATGTATTATTACAATGCAAGTTCATAGGCCTCTTAAGCTTGTAACCTAGTTTCTTCAGGATATTACGGATCCATAACATTTCACAAACACCATGTGCCATACCTCGAAATTCAGCTTCTGCACTCGATCTTGCAACGACCTTTTGCTTTTTACTACTCCAAGTGACAAGGTTTCCTCCAACAAAAGTGAAGTACCCAGATGTAGAACGTCTGTCAGTGTTATCACCAGCCCAATCTACATCTGTGTACCCAACAACTTCAAATTCACCCTTTTTTCAAACAGTAACCCTCTACCTGGCGCCATCTTCAGATATCTCAAAATACGAAAAACTGAATTCATATGTTCTTCACTAGGACAATGCATAAACTGACTAACCACACTCACAGCATAAGCAATATCAGGTCTAGTATGAGAAAGATAAATTAACCTTCCTACTAGACGTTGATATCTTCCTTTATCAGTCGGAACTTGATCAGGATAAATACCAAGTCTGTGATTCATCTCAATAGGTGTCTCAATTGGTTTGTAGTCCAGCATCCCAGTTTCAGCCAGTAAATCAAGGACGTACTTCCTCTGTGAAAGCGAAATCCCCTTCTTAGACCTTGCAACTTCAATACCCAGAAAATACTTCAGTTATCCAAGATCCTTCATCTCAAACTCCTTTGACAGATACTCTTGCAATTCATTCATCTCTTTCAAGTCATCTCCTGTAACAATCATGTCATCAACATATACAATCAGAGCTGTAATCTTACCATTCTTGCGTTTGATAAACAAGGTATGGTCAGAATTGCTCTGTTTATATCCAAAGGCTCTCATGGATTTCGAAAATCTTCCGAACCAAGCTCTTGGAGACTGCTTCAAGCCATACAAAGACTTCTTCAGTTTACACACCTTGCCAACGTCACTTGGGTTATTCTTAACACCTGGGGGCACATCCATGTACACTTCTTCTTCCAAATTCCCATTGAGAAAAGCATTCTTCACATCAAACTGGTGCAAGGGCCAATCTTTGTTTGCTGCAAGTGAAATTAGAATTCGGACAGTATTGATCTTTGCCACAGGTGCAAAAGTCTCCTCATAATCAATTCCATAGCGTTGCGTATATCCCTTGGCAACCAACCTTGTCTTGTATCTGTCAATAGTTCCATCTGCCTTAAGCTTCACAGTTTACACCCAACGACACCCTACAGTCTTCTTTCCGACAGGCATGGGTACTAACTCCCACGTTGCATTCCTTTGAAGGGCTTCCAATTCTTCATTCATCGCCTTTGTCCATTTTGGATCCGTCAATGCATCCTGCACGTTACTAGGAATAGATACAGTAGATAATTGATCAACAACAAGTGCATGTGACTCAGATAGCCTATGGTTAGACATAAAATTGGCTACAGGATATTTGGCTTTTGCTTTAATGTCTGGTTCATATTGTTTTTTTGAAACACCCTTGGTAACCCTTTGTTCTACACTTTCTAACCCAGAAGACTCGTTTAACTTTGGGGTTACCTGAGGTGGATCATTCTGAACGAATTCTTTAATTGTTGATGTAGAAGGGGGAATGTCTTTGTGCTAGCTTCTGATTCGGAACTTGCTTTTTCTGATTCAGCAATCACATTTTCTGATTCGGCACTCACACTGCCCTGTTCGGCAATTGCCTTTTTTGATTCGGCAATCGCATTTTCTGATTCGGGACTCACACTGTCCTGTTCGGCAATTGTTTTTTCTGATTCGGCACTCACAGTGCCCTGTTCGGCAATTGCTTGTTGATTCGAAATATTTGCTGTTTGCTCACAAATCGTATTTTTATCAAAGTTTCCTCCTTCAAAACGAGCCTCCAAGTTTTCTAACTCTTCAAATTCGTCAAACTCAAAGATACACTGAGGATTCCCTTCACATCCTCTCTCCCCCTGAAGGGAAGACTCAGGAACTCCCCCTGAATAGTAAGGCTCGGATTCACGGAATGAGACATCAAGAGATGTATGTACTGTGTTGGTGAGCGGGTCATAACATCTGTAGCCCTTCTGAAACTCTACATAACCCACAAAAATACACTTCCTTGCACGGGGATCAAGCTTGCTCTGTTGTGGCTTCGGTATATGGACATAAGTTGTGCACCCAAACACTCGGGGCTCCAAATTAGGCATAGGTGGGATTAACAGAAGTTGATGAAGCTTCTGGTGAGGATTCTGAAACTCGATTACCCGTGAAGGGGTACTGTTAATGAGATATGCTGCAGATTTCACAGCTTCTCCCCAATATGACCGAGGTACATTCATGCCAAACAAGGAAGCACGAACAACTTCCATCAACTGTCTATTCTTCCGTTCTGCTAAACTATTCTGTTGGAGAGTATAAGAGTTTGAGGTTTGATGACGAATTTCATATGACCGACAAAACTCATTCATAGGTCCATTCACAAACTCTCCACCATTGTCAGACTGGAAAACTCTGATGGATTGTTGATACTGAGTCGCTACCATTTTTGAAATTCAGTAAACATTTCAAAGACATCACTCTTATTCTTCAGTAATGATACCCAAGTCATGCGAGTGCAATCGTCAATAAAAGTTACAAAATATCGGGCACCAGAAAGAGAAAGAATTTTCGTAGGACCCCAAACATCGGAGTGAATCTTCATAAAAGGAATATGACTTTTATTCAGACTTGGTGAATATGAAATATGGTGGCTCTTGGCCAATTCACAAATGTCACAATGGAAATCTGAATCACTGACCACTGAAAACAAATGTGGTTGCAGCTTCTTAAGATAACTAAAAGATAAATGACCTAAACGCCGATACCATAACCATACAGATTCCTTTGCATTCTTTACCCCAGTGATCTGATTAGCTTGCCCCAAAAGATGCTTATGTTTCTCTCCATTCTCTGTCAGATCCAGGTAGTATAAATTCCCCCTTCTAACACCATAACCAAGAATCCGCCGAGTCAGAATGTCCTGAAACACACAGAAAGACTGATAAAAGGTCACAATACATGTAAGAGCTAGAATAATTTGACCAACAGAGAGGAGATCATAAGCTAGTGATGGAACAACTAAGACAGATTCCAGGGTTAAGTTATTAGACAAGACGACAGAACCTTCTCCGGTAACCGGAGTTGGAGTACCATCAGCAGTAGAGACAACATTTTGGGAGGAATGTTTAAGCTTTGTCACAAGGTTAGGGACATTGGTCATATGGTCAGATGCACCTGTATCAATTATCCATGTATTATTCAAAGTTGTCAGGACCCACCCCGGGTTAAACCCCTTTAACCCGAAGTGAATCCTGCGGGGACCACCTCAAGGGAACTTCTTACCGAAACCCCCTTGAAATGGCCAACCCTTCCTACAAAACTAGCTAAACCGGGTTAGTCAGAGCAGTCTACAAAGATGATTACCCCAAAGAATTTCAAGCAGCAACGGAAAGATCGACTATGCCTCGACTCTCGTAACCGCTCGACCTCCTCTCAAGAACCTTGCATCACTGGGCATTTAAAAACGAAAGGCCCAGGGGAGAAACATTGGAAAACTGTTAGAGTGAGTGGACGAAAATCAAATATAAAAACTCTATTTCCTTTAATGCTCTCCCAAAAATTTAATGATTTAAATAATATTTATGCATGCCCACAATTACTAAATTTCCACAAATGCATGATAAGATAAACAAGTAAGGAATATGGGAAGAGAAATGTTCACAAACATAATAAGTCTGACCTCTCAGACTAGGGTCGGAGCTAAGAGCTCTAGTTGGGCCCTCACGCTATGCTAGCTATATAAAATGGTAATGGACAACCCTTATAATATCCACCTGACCTCTCAGGCGTGTCTGTCCTCTCAGACCAGGGTCGGAGCTAAGAGCTCTAGGTAAAATGGTAATGGACAACCCTTATAATATCCACCTGACCTCTCAGGCGTGTCTGTCCTCTCAGACCAGGGTCGGAGCTAAGAGCTCTAGGTAAAATGGTAATGGACAACCCTCATAGTGCACTACGTAGTTTGCCTGACCTCTCAGGCTAGGGTCGGAGCTAAGAGCTCTAGTAGCGCCCTCACGCTACTCTAGCTAGCATATTCATTGACAACCCTTATAACAAAAATTCATAACAATACTTTACTCAATTACTCTTCCCAAAACAATAAGTAAAACCATTCCTCGTCTTATATGCATAAATCCACATAAAACATTCATGAACCCGAGGAAAATATAATTCTCGAAACCATCATAAAAACCCTGCAATAAAATCAATAATTAAGGCATGCATTCATTTAAAAATAATATGTCCACTCACAGTACTATTGCGACCTTCCCGCTCGGAAAGCTCCTCGAGCGAAACCCTCGAACTAACCGCGTAGTCGAGCCCGTCTCACGTTCAACCAGAGACTGTACAAACAACCCAATACATTAGTCATTTCATCGTTAACTTGGTCTTTTCCTAGTTTGACCAGGAAATCCTATTTGACCACGTTTGACCAAATTCCTTTCTTTTTAACAGCTTTTCAACATCACACTTATTTTCGATTATCGACTCGAAGTTTGATTTCCGTTTACGCCACTTTAGCATAAGTATTTTTCTCTTTACTTATTGTGAGTCGATACGTCGATAATGAAATTATCCGATTGTTTTTCCACGATTAACTTGACAATTCCGTTAATAGGAGTCAGCATCTCCCTCAACCACTAGAGTGGTCAACATATTAAAATTCTCATACTTCACTAATTATCTTCAAAACCTTTAACTTGAATTCTATCTTTTCTTTAACCTTTTCAACCCGATTTAACATCTTCTCTTAAATGGAAACCTTCCAAAAAGGGAAAGTTTCCCAAAATGGAAAGTTTCCTAAATTGGCAAGTCTTCCTTAAAATGGGAAGTTTCCTAAAATGGAAACTTCCTACTTACGTCCCATCTTTCCGTAATCACTCAACTTAGGAATTAACCGTACTTTTCGACTAAAAGCCTAACAAGGATTCGATTTCTAGCTCTTCGGCTTTCTGCCGGAACTATTACGATTCGCCGGATTCCGGTAACGTGCCGGAATTTCGCCATAGCTTCCCCGTTTCCTCCGATTCACCAAGTTCTCGACACAAACACACAACACAACAACAACTCAGCATCTCAATAACAAAACCAAAAACACAGAACCACACAACAACAATGAAAAGCGAGGGTACCTTCTGCTCAAGCTTCCAACTCGAACCAGATAACACCCAGCAGCTCTCCTGCTGCCTACCACTCCTAGACCCTCCTCCACCAGCTCTAACTTGAGCTCCAACAGCTCCTCCAGGTTCCACACCCAGCGCCTGCACGGCTAACACCGCCCTGCAGCAGGGAGGGCACCACAGTGCCTCCAACTCCACTTCAAACGCGCTCAAACTTTCCCCAATCGATCAGACCGCGTCGGAGCTTGCCAAACACGCCCTCCAGAACGCCGTTCCCGGCTGGATTCGTCAAAAATCCGACAAACTCCGCACCTCGCCTCGCCTCCAATCTGCTTCGTCGCTGGCTGCCAGTAGAAATCAGTTGAGGGGTTTTAAAGAGTGAAGGAAGGTGAGTATTTTGGTGGTGGTTGATGGTGAGGGTGGTGGCTTGAACCGGCTGGACGCCGTCGAGGACCAAGTTCGACCGAAGGAGAGGAAAGCTCGATCAGAGCTCGACTTGGTTCCTTTGACCAAGTCTGACCGGTCTCCCCTTTAAATAGGGTGCACGGACGAACAAGATTAAATGACAAGAAGATCTGACGGTCGAGAACTAAAGGGTAAGAATTAATTACTAAAATGGTAAATAAATGTTACCAGAATGGTAAGTAAGATTACCATAAACTTCCGAAATTCACAGAAAATAGCCGGAAGCTCCGAAAAATATTCTGAAAATACCGGAAGACTCGTGTCGACATGTACTTCAACATCGAGTCATTACATCAGGTATTTGAAGAGTTTATAAAAACTCGAAATTTAACTCGAACGATATCTTATCGAATTACCGTTCGTAATTGGAAGTCCTCGGTAACTCGTGAATCTCAGTGAAAGGTAACTTTTATTAACTTTAAAAGATTCGGGGTGTGACAAAAGTAACCTTACCCTTCATACCTGACTGCGCTACATTAGCGGAGGCATTGTCTAGATGCTCTTCCTCTGTAGTAGCAACGGCAGCCTTGCTCAGATTCTTTCTTGGTTTCTTGGTGAAGTCCCACCAATCGAGGTAACCAATCACTTCATAACATCCCTCCTTGGTGTGACCTATTTCTTCACAATGAATGCACTTTCTGTTTGTAAAAGAACTTGGTTTATTTAAGGGGCGGCGTGGAGGAGGACCCTGCTTGCGTTGAACAGCCATAACCGAGGATTCGGTAGGTACAGAACGCCCCATAGCCTGTTTCTCTGACTGTACCTTGCGAATGTAAGCATAGCTCTGCTCCAAAGAGAATTTTGGTTCCTTTCGCAAGATCTCTCCGCGCACCTGATCATACTCCGAGTCAAGTCCACTCAAAAACATGTGAACACGTAACCAGGACATTGCTGAAGTCTCTTGAACTACAGCTGCAACATTATCATTTTGAGAGGCTACCTTTTGATCAATCTCCTGGAACATGGCCACCAATTCATTGTAGTAGGTAGGAATAGGCCGTCCATTCTGCTTTGCTTCGAAGCACTTCTTGTTCAATTCAAAGATCTGGGTTTCATCAGAGTCATCATAAAAGGGTTGCTCTACAGCTTCCTAAATATCTTTTGCATTAGGAAGACGAATATACCAGTTCATAAGAGAAGACTCCATGGAGTCAATGAGCCAACTTTTCACTTTTTCATTGTCAGTGGCCAAAGCTTCATATTCTGCAGAATTCATGGCGGGTTCAGCCTTTGCTCCAGTCAGATAACCAACCTTTCCTCGTGCTCCAATGCGCATCTTCATGAGGGAAGCCCATATGGTGTAGTTTGAGTCATTCAAGACAACACTAGTTGGGAACGTCGAGTTGTCTTGTTGGGTGGTGTAGTGGTGATGGATGATTTGTGAGAATGGTTGATGCTCTGTCATAATTGCCTTCTGGGGATCTGATTGTTTGCCTTCAATTACAGGTCCTACCATTGAGGAATTCGGATTTTTTTCAAGATTGGGTTTTTAGGGTTTCAAGATGGTTCGATTTCAATGGTGGTAGTGGTGGTACGCAGAGGTTTGTGGTGATAATTTGGATGTTCTTCGAGATTCAGGATTCAAAGGATGCAAAGCAAGTTCAAAGGATTGAACCTGCTCTGATACCAAGTAGAAAAGAATACTTCAATTCAGGGTTAATTCAATAATTCTATTCATCCCACAATAGGGGCATATGTACAAGTACAAAGGAGTAATCTAACTCGAATAAGAAACAATCTGCTCATAAATACAGGATATCCTAATTACATAAGAATCCTAATTATATACGGATTTACAGCAATTCTATAAAATTATATAATCAATCGTATAGAGTGAGAGAGAGTGTGTGTCATACTGCTTATAATTCTGCAAACACGTCGAGGGATGTAAACTGCAGTGAATACTAATAAAAAGTCCATGTAGCTACCACTTTCATACAATTTGGCTTAGATTTCTTAACTGATTGACTGATGAAAGAAAGACATTTCAATTAACCATCCGTATCCTAATTAAGGACCATTTTCAATTAAAGAGAGGTTTGGTAAAACGTGTGTTTGTTGAAGGAAGTTTTTTTTAATATTATTAATAAGTCACACGTCTTATATATGTTTGTGAGGTTTAAACTCATGACTCTAAAGTTATCAGTTAAAAACCTTAACTAATCAAGTCACGACTCACCGATAATGTTCAAGAAACGTGTATGTATATACACACACGATCAGTACGTTTCTCATGCATGAAGAGATATGTCGTCTCATAATAATCTCATATATAGAAAATGATCCGAGCATTAATTAATATTGAATACAGAAAAAGATCGTTACCTGCTAAAGCAAAACGAAAATGACTTCCATTCAAAAATTGAAACGCATTGCATAAAGCCATGAATACAAAGAAGTTAAACCCTTAACTAAAGATATACATCAGAAAAGAAGGATCGAACATCTTTGTCCAGGGTTAAGGCAACTGGTGAAGATCGAGAGGCGATAGAATTGTGTTAGAACTATACTAAATCAGCGGTTTAATTCTCTCTAATGTACGTAACAAAAATAAAAGAAAATAAATCAAACGAGGAGGTTTATCTTTTTCAAATTTTAATTAGGGTTATAATAATTCACAGTTGTATATATGATACATATATACAGCACCATAAAAGACATAGAACACAGTCGATTCAGACAGCTAAAAACTTGAACCACTCTCTTTTTGGAAGTCTTGGTTATAGTTGATGTTATGCAGACAATATCCCACCTAGCCATATTGTTGTCCAAAGATGAAGGAAAAAATGGATCTTTAGTAATTAATAGTGAATCAACTTTCAAAGCATAATAAGAAATTACATGTTTTTTGGTCTGATCAGATCATTATTTTGGTCTGAATGTTATTGTATGCTTCCTTTCTTCATGATGCATTTCATATGAAGAATGTCAACCTTATATTAACCTCCCCTTTTTCAAAAAAATAAATTTTATATAATAATAACAACCATTACAACAATGAGAGATCTTGGTGGTGGACAAATAAGTCTTCACACTCCTCACTACCCACATATCAGCGATTACATAATTATGAACCGAAAATGGTACAAATACAACATATTTCAAACCTCATCTAAAAGCCTCTATATCTTCTTACAACTAACTTCAAAAAGAAACAACTTCGTCAAACACTATATATTAAAATCGTCAGCATATATACAGTAGTAACCTCTCAATTATATTGACATCAAGAAAACATTAACATTAACATTAACATATATGCATAAATAATAACCCTCACACCACTTTCTTCTATTAACACACCCCTCCTATTTTTTTATTAATTTAATTTATTTATATTTACAAAATTCCGGATTTACCCTTTTATTTCTTTTATTGTTGTTGTTTTTAATTAGACCCAAACCCCTCACTCTCACCTCCCCCATGGAGCACCGACTCAGTCTCCCAAGTCCTAACCTCCATCCCCAAATTCTTCTTCCACCTCCCCCATGAAATGCAACAATTTGTTAGAACAGTTTTTTGTTCTAACCTTCATCAGTTTTTTGTTCTAACAAAATTCCTAATCTTCTAACAAAATTTTAGAGTTGTCTTACTGTTCTAACAAATTGGCAGCTAATATACACAGATGAAAGACTATTTAACACCAAAAGCTATTTTCGGTAGTTATTACAATGCCACAGGTTTGATACACACAAAAAACAACTATTTTATTTTACATGTCAGATTGGCTCCATTGCTATCTAACATATCATATGAACCAAAAACAACATTCTTCCCGTTCCATCATCGTTGGAAAAGTTCACAACCAAGAGCATAGATTGATAATCACAATGGAGTCACCATGTCTCTCTTATGCAAGTTTTGATTTGTCCTTTGCTACTGCTTCATGTTTCTCTGTCAATTATAATGTAAAGTAAGCTGAGCAATGAAATGCAACAAAAAACTGATGATGAAATGCAACAATTTGTTAGAACAGTAAGACAACTCTAAAATATTACAAAATTTGAAAAATGCAGGAAGCACACACAAAATTATCTTATTAGAAAAATCACTAACGGATAGAGACAACAACCTAGAAGTCAGCCCAATGTATCAACCGTCTCACAAATAGCCAAGTTACTGATGTGCAACCAAAATCTGCAACCAAAAATTCTCCACATTCAGTAAAGTAAAATAAAAGGATCAAGGGAAGATCTAAAGACAAAACTTACATTAACTTCAAGTGTCTTTACGTGGTGGACAAGTTCTAGCATTATGACCACCACCAAGATGACAAAGACCACATCTCCGAGTCTTTTCTTCTATTATCTCAAAGGCTGAAGGATCACGCCTTGTGGAGCTAGACTTTTTGTTTTTTGATCCTAATGGACGACCTTTATGAGGTAGAACAGTAGGCTCCAATATTAACGTAACAGAAGCACCAACAAACTGAGTTAGGTTTCTTTTGACATCATCTTTCTGCGTAAGAGGCATCCTTTCATACTTAGACTTGAATTCAGATAAAATAACGTCTATCTCATCTCCATCATGCAAGTTTGTACCATGTTCAAATAATCTTGTATCAATCCTCCACTGTTCATGAATGTTGTTCAACTTCAATGCTTCAAAATTCATCTCCTTGATCATATGTGCACAAGGAAGACCCATTGATCTATAAAAATTACCCTTGCATTGAGATGAAAGTTTGTTGGACTTTGCTAGCTCATATTGCTTATGTAACTCATCAAGTGCAAATATAGAAATACGAGTAACAAGTTCTTGGAAGAAAGGAATCCCGACTCTGTGTGGATAGCGAATCTTTTCAGCAGAGAGTCGAGCTTTAAATTCATGAAACTGATTTTGAATGGCAAGACACATTCTGTCCTTTACCTCACCAAGACCCCCACTTGATACTTGAAGATATCTCTTTAGATTTGAATGTGCACCCTCACCTCTTGAAGTAGCACGATTATCAAAGTGTGTGACCTGACATGTCCATGCAGCTACAAATTTTTCTTTTAAAGAAAGCCAAGTACTTTTGATGTAATTAAGAACAACTACCTTATGCTTGTACTCTGCCTCAAAATTGATCCAAGCTTCATGAAAGGATGATTCATTATGGGAATTGATCAAAGTAGTCCACGTAGACATGAAAGCAACCCAATCAGCTTCTTCTGGAAAATGAGCCTTACAGTTTGTGGCTATATTTTTCTCAATATGCCACACACACAAGATGTTAGCTGTTTTTGGGAAGACAATATTTATAGCATTCATCAATGCCAATTCTCTGTATGATATAATCACTAGAGGATAAACCTCAACTCCAAGCATTTTGCTAAACATTTTTAGAGCCCACACGTAATCCTCTTCTTCCTCTTTTTGCATGAAAACAAAACAAGAATAGAATGACGTATTGAAGCTTGTGACTCCTACAATGTCTAGTAATGGCATCTTGTACTTGTTAGTCTTGTATGTACAATCCATCACAAAAACATTTTTGTAGCTCTTAGTCAATGCAATTGAAAGTGGGTGAGCAAACATCAAATGAGTCAACACACCATTATGATCATACTCAACGTTATAGATGAAACCAGCTTGACCAAGTTCATCCAATAAGGCTTGGATAACAGTACGACCTGCTAAGTTCTCTTTCATAATTCTGTGTTTTTCATTGTAGATGCTTCTGAAAATAGCATGTAAATCTGGATTACTCTGTCTAAGTGAAGACAATATTTGGCGTGGGGTTACTCCAGCCTTACTCATCGCTTTAATTTTCATGGTTTCCTCTACTGAAAACCGACGACAATAAGGATGTCCAGACAAATCTCTTGAAGGTTCATGGTTATGTGCTAAGTTTTTAATATCCACCTTCCAAAAACCATCAGGTTTTTTTCTTCCCACAATTTCAAAAGGGCAACCTATTAGGCGAGATGATGTCTTCCTTTTTCTCTTCTCCAGTGGAACCATCCTAGTGTCTCGATACTTACCTCCTCTATCACAACCGATGTACACACACTTCTTAGGTTTTGATCTTTTTATAACAGTTACATACCCTTCCATTAATGCAATTTTATGAACAGCAGCAGCAAGGTTTTCTCGACTATCAAAACTCACTTCCAGCAAAGAAAACATTTTGTCTACTTCAACTATTTGATCTCCTATTCCAGCAAACAAATAAAGTCTAAATCAACCAATTATCCACAATAAACCAGTCAATAAAGTAGATGAAATCAAAGCGTCAACAACTCAAGTCAACCACGAATAGCCAACAACCCATATACGAAATCAAACTAAGACAAACAAAATGCAAAAATAAGACGAATGATCATTAAAATTTCAGCTGAAATCTTACCAGGAGTGATGGGTTCAGAGGGACTTGGATCATCATTAAAGTCATCATTTTCTTCCACGAGTTCATCGCAAATCAGATGCAAGACTTCTGAAGATGGGTATAAATCTGCTTGTTCTGACATATTGAACTTCAAATAATGGGTTCGGTGGCTGCGGGAAGGAAAAGATTTTTTTAGCTAAAAATCCATACTCATTCCAGTGACCCAAAATCCCCAAAATTCACAGATCATAAACCTAAAAGAACATATCGAAATCAAAATCAAAATCAGAGGATTACATGGTGACGGAGGCGCAGCCTAGTTGGCCGGGGCGGTGGTCATGTCGGACTCGTCGAAGTCGTCATCGAAGAGTTGAAGAAGTAGAGATCGGCGAGGCGAGCTTGTTCTCACCGATGACGTCGTCGGAGGCGCAGCCTAGTTGGCGAGGCCGGTGGTCACCGACGACGCTGTCGCTGTCGCTGTCGCTGTCGCTGTCGCTCTATTCTTGGCGAACCCAGATCTGAAGGTATATATAGGATATGGAACTCTAGCTCATTTTTCCCGGCGAGGCGAGCTTGTTTTCTCACCGATGACGTCGTCGGAGGCGCAGCCTAGTTGGCGAGGCCGGTGGTCACCGATGACGCTGTCGCTGTCGCTGTCGCTCTATTCTTGGCGAACCCAGATCAGATCTGAAGGTAAACAAAGTCGACAGTCGACAGAAATAAAAGAGAACGTCGACAGTAATAAAAGGGTAAATCCAGAATTTTGTAAATATAAATAAATTAAATTAATAAAAAAATAGGAGAGGTGTGTTAATAAAAGAAAATGGTGTGTTAATAACACCGGCCTATATTTATGCATGTCAAGTTATTTCAAAGGTAGCTTGTAATGCGTTTACCTACAAGTTGACATTCATTAGTCTCTAGCCCTGAAGTTTAGTCTGGTTAGTAGGGTTTTTTTGGTGATTAGACAAATATATAGCTTAGCCATAGTTCTCAATAACTAATTGGCAGATCGAGTTGCTACAAACCCTACTTCTATTATGTAGGCTTTAAACTTATTTCTCTTCCGCGATCATTCTCTAGCTCGTTACAACTTAGAAGTGCTTAGTTCTTGATGGGACGACCATATTGCTTTGGTAACGATTATTTTTTTGGTTTGCATTATCAAGAACCACAAAAACATTAGACTTCCAACATATATCATCTTGGGCGGTAGTTTTTTTTTGATACGAAAGTACCTTGGGCGGTAGTTGTTCAACTATTTTGAGGGTTCATTTTGGTATGCAGGAGTAGGTCACAACGGGGGTCCAACTTTGACAACAAAACTAAGACCAAAAAACAATCAAGACTAAAAATTATACCATTCACAAGAATTTTTGTTTATTTTACATTATAGGATCCCTTCACAAGGTCATCTTGAAACTGACCCCCAAAGACAGTGAGGGAAAATATATAGATAAAAAACGTAAGTGTAGACAAGAAATGAAGTAATGATTGACCTAATGGTTAAACTATTAGCCAAAGTTAAACATAAACGTCAAGTTTTCTTTGCCCTGTCAATCAATATAATACATATTAATTTTGTTTCATGTTCTTGTCGTGTAATTATCATAGACAAAATAATGTGGGATTTGATGTGTGAGAGCTAGGCGTGAATAATACACAGTATTATATCAAGTTCTAAATTCAATAATAATGTTATGATCATAATCTGAAGGATTAATTTGGCTGTATATGATTAAGCAGTGCTTGATTTACTTTTCCATCATAAACTAGTTGCTGTGACCAAGCAATATTATTTTGGTATGAAATTGTGTGCATTCAGGTACTTTGTGCCTGGGAATGCCAGCTGATCGGAGCTCGTTCGAGAGCAAGAGACATTCAGTGTTCAATTTCTCGTTATCAATCACATGATTGCCATTTATTTATTAGTTTGGATATAATATTTTTTTTCTTGGCCGAAAAAAACTTCATTTTTATTAGTTTGGAAACACTAACAAAGTTGGTTAGTATAAGATTTAAAATAGTTTAAGTCTCAATTCTCATTAGTTTATGAATTTTCTGGTTTGCACGTTTAGGGCGGAAGATTAATATGATAGAAAAAACTTTCGTTCGATCTAGATCGAATGGAGTTTCCCGTTGGATCTCCAAGTTAGTCTATGTGTACAATATCAATCGTAATCTTAACCGTTCAATAGTTGAATTAACCAATGAAAAACATCTATACAAAAAATCAATGTAAAAAAAGATTGATAAGTGTGTTACTAAATGCTAATATAGGTAACCAATGTGACTTGTTACCTCAGTCCTAATAAAAAAACAGAGACTTTGATTAACTTTCCGGCATATGTAGTAACCTACTGCGACTTGAAACAACGACATATGTGGTAATTAACCTGCTGTGATAATATTTGTACTCATTTTCAAATGTGGGGACTAGAGGGCTTAACAACTGACTGCAAATTTTGAAAATATATATGTGGTAGTTCTCATTTTCAATGAGGGGACTACAGGCCTTACCAGTTGACTTCAAATTTTAGCTATCAGGAAAGAACCAGCTTCTGATCGGGGACGCCGGTCATCCAGTGGTGAACGTAGAATTTTTAGAAATGGGGGCGG
Organism: Comarum palustre; assembly: GCA_951800085.1. NCBI lineage: Eukaryota > Viridiplantae > Streptophyta > Magnoliopsida > Rosales > Rosaceae > Comarum > Comarum palustre. The sequence goes on from OX637575.1 coordinate 9,696,219, forward strand.
AAAATAATAACTAATAATAATAAATAAAACATAACTTTTAATCAATAAATTTCTATTAAATATGAATATTGATTCTCAGTTATCAACAACATTTTGATTCAATTCATGAGGAGTATGTCAAATAATAACAAAATCAAGATTAGCATTCATTATTCTTCTATGTAACAACAAATGTAGATTCATAATTCGATTAAACTTCAAAGAAAGTAGTAAAGCCAAGTTAAGAGACCATGAACTCTATCGATATTAAATAGCTTAATTTGTTTAATTTTAGAAACCAAGATTTGACAAATTGGATGAAATTTTTGCAGGGATGATCTACATATATAAATCTATATATTAGACGGTGGAGATATGATTTGGTAATCAAAAAGTTGGTGTAATATTTGATTCCTCATATATGTCAAGAAAATGGATCCCTCATTAGAAGGTATATATATATATATATATATATATATATATATATAATTCTCCTCTATTTCACGTCGGTGATGACTTTTTTCCTTCTCGGATGACAGCACAGCCGCCCATGACCGTTTCATTCCTTCCAGCCAACATTATGTTTTCTTTCCAGAGCTTCATTCCGATTGAAAAACTCATCGTCAGCGAGTTCTGGAAGGAAAGAAGCAGTCTTGGGAGGCTCTGCTGTCGTCTGGAAAGGAGAGAAGCCTTCGCCGGCGTGAAACGACAAAGAACGACCTACGTTCGCATTAAGCCAGAGTGTGGACGTCCAGTCTCAAACGACTTTGTGTGTGTGTCCCTATAAAACATATGTAGTAGGCACATATGTCTTTCATCTAATAAGAAATGAAGGCATGAAACCCTAGCTTCTCTTCTCTCTAAACCCTAAAACCAAAACCTCAATCTTCCACCCAAATCACCCCATCTGGTGGTGGTTCTTAGCCGGTTTCGCGCCGACAAGGCTATCATCAGACGAGAGTTATGAAACCTTAGATCTAAAAAGGTCTTTAGCTTGAAAGCTCATAGCAGATTTTATCTGGCGTGGTTTTTTGGATCTTGTTTGGAGACAAGAACACCCATGGTTATTGTGTTTGGACATTGGGGTTGGTACGATGCACATCGGATTCCCTATCCTTTCTTGTGCAAGCGACAATACGTGATGGTGGGTAGTGGTGCATCGGTTTTCAAATTGGCAGTGGTTGTGGTCTTGGTGCGGCGGTGTTTGGTGTTCCCTTCGTGGTGGTGTCTAGTCGGTAGCAAGACAGTACGACAGAATGATACTGAGGAACGACGACAGCTCCTCCGTACGTGGCCATGGCGGCTGATGCTTTCACTTTGTCTCCAACAATGATGGAGGTTGATTTTATTATATCTAAATTATTCCTATTACACTTTGTGTGTTAGGATTCTAAGCACATGTCGTGCCTCATACGCCTTGTGGCGTGTGAGTCTATTTTCTAAAGTAGTTGTAAGTTCTCTAGTGTTCTCTGGAGTAGCACCGAAGAAGATTATCCGCTACATCTACATTCTAAATTGTCTAGTGACAAGTCTATTGTAGAAGTCTATATATCCATGATAAGGGTAGGGTATGTAACGATCTATTTTACATGTAAGGGATATATATATATGAATGATAAAATTGTCTTTAATTCAAAAATAAGAAAAGAAATGTCAACTGTCCAACATGGTTATCATTTCTAGATAATGATAATAGTGAGGTTGCAATTAATGGAGTATTTTAATTTGAAAATTATGTAATGGGGTATTACCTCTACACCTATACATCAGTGTTTCAGTGGTTAGGTTGGTGTGTTTACGCCTGCAGCGTTCAAACGGTCAGATTGAGTTTATTTGTAGTTTTTAAGTTGGGTTCGGTTTAACCCTCCAACATGCGTTCAATTCACAAAACTTTGATAGCCAGATATTATTCTGCATTGTATATAGTTGGAGCATTTCACGTATGTTGACAAATTAATTGTTGACGTATGAATTTTAGTTAGCTTTGGTTATTAATTATTATTATAGTCTCTATAAATTGGATTCAATGGAGAGCTCCGTAAAAGAAGGAATCTCGTGTTTCATTAAAAGTCTTATCTCCCTCATTCGGCTACGCCGCAGCGCTAGTACAGGTCCTTGTACGCGCCGATGTCTGATGAGCATGGCCGGACGAGACTATTGACTAGGTTTTAGGGGGTGGATTGAAGAGAAGATGTATCTCATGGAGGCAAGCCGTTAAGTTGTTAGTCTGCGCCCTTTTTGCAGAGCTATGATGCTGCAATGCGCGTTTTGTACATCAAATGCTATTCCCTTGTATCTAGACGCAAAACCTCAAAACATAAATCACACAACACATTGCGACGTTTTTTGAAATATAACCATAGGTTTTCATTGATAGACAAAAGTCAAAATGACTCATACAAGAGCTCTGAAAAAGAGGACAATCAAATACCCTTACATTGAAACCTTACGCTCATGTCAACATGAGCCTAGTAGAGACAAGACCCAACAAAGCTTATAATCTATGAGAAACATAAATTATTTGACATTATTCTAAGAACAAATAAAAAATTATAGGCTAGTAGACCTATCATTTGATAGTACCAAAGCCCATTTATTTTGAGTCTATTAACTACGTACGATAAGCAAAGTAATAAGCATAGTTCAAAAGAAATAAATCTTAAATTTTCTTTTTGCCCTTAACACTAGGGCTAGAAGGTCTAGGAAGAAAAACAAAACTCATCTCCTTCATGGCTTAGGTCTCAGCATCCACTGCATCTGCTTTGCGACCCTTCTTGTTCTTGGATCCATATTGCCGTCCTCTCTTCTTTGGCTCAGTCGGGTCCCCATCCTGTAAAGAAATTGCCACTACCATGTGCTTTCGAGCTGCAGGTTTGAAACCAACAACCTCTAGCCCATGTTCTCCTTTCATAGGCTCCCCAGGCTTATGCTCCACCAGCCCACCAGCCAGCCCAGAGTTCACAACCAAATTGTGGTCAGCAGCCCAAGCCTGAGCCAGAGACAATGGCCCAGTACAAACTTCATTGACTGCCACCTCCCTCATTTCCCCAGCAGTCCAAGACCAGCACAGCCATCCCACATGGAGGCTCAAAAGCCGAGGTCAAATCACCCGAGTTAAAAACAAACCTAGCATTTCCCATTGAAAAATTCATGTCAAAAATGGGTTGTTGGGATGCCGCCACAACCACAACATCCGTCACATCCACAACATCAGTTTCTATCGCAACAACCTCCGTTTCTGTCATATCAGTCACCTCCATAACAACCTCCGATTTCTCCACCGCATAAACCTCTGTTTCAAAACCGGACGGTACAAACTCCCCCGTCGACTCTGTCATTGCCAATCTTAGCCCCTTGCCACATTCACCACCGCCATGGCCAAAGAAGCCACAAGCGTGACACAAACCATGACACTTTTCTAGCTTGAAAACCAGATCCACATAAATACTCGGCGAGAACTCAAAAACACAACTATCCGGAATCCGGCTTCGCACGTCTAAGAGCACCCTTAGTTTATGGATTTTCTCCTTCCTCCGCAAAGCCATTGGATCTGCTCTCACAAAGGTCCCTAATTCATTCCCAATCTGGGTAAGAGTCTGCCTGGTTCACATAGCTATTCGAAGGCCGGAAATCGATAGCCACATCTCTAGGTGGTTTAGTGGTACGGTCTCTAGAGGGCTGAGACCATCATAATCTTCTAGAGCCAGCATGAAACCACTGAAATGCCATTGTCTTCCTTCAAGGGCTCGTTTCTTTTCTGATCTCCGTTTGAATTGAAATACAAAGATTCCAGACACTTTCTCTCGGATCAACACCTTCTCCTTTAGATCCCAAATTGCTGACACCGCCACGGTGAAAACAGGAAGCACCACAGGCTTTGTCATGCCTAACAGTCTTCCACAGAGGTAGAAAGAACAAGGAATCCTCATCGTCCGACAAGTTTCTCGTCTGCTCTCTTCGGCTTTGCGCCACCATTTCGCTCAGCTCTCGATCTGCCAAGAAAACTCTAGCAGAGCAAAAAAAAGTCGACATTAATGAAAGACCCATTCATGTCTTCTGTTATTTTTGTTGGAGTAGCTGCAATGATCATATTTAATGCATCCTGATCCGTAAGTTCAGTAGAAAAAACTGAAGTACATTGCGACATAATTCAAACTAAAAATCCATAAAAAAAACCATCGAATTCAAACAAAGTCAGATAATATTTGTAATCCTCACACAAATTCGCCACACAAACAAAACCATGGAAAATCAAACTCAAACATACAAACCAAGGCAAAGATGGAAAGCTCTAGTCGAGGACCACATGAGAGCGGTTAGGCACTCAATATTCTCAATCACTTTCTCATGTTCCCTCGTCACCAAACCCCAAAATATGTCACGGCCAAAATTTCATAACGCCGTCACTGTTAAATTTCAGTGACACCCAAAAAAATACCACCCAGAAAAAAAGAGAAAATTATATAAAGCCCAGAATAGAATCCAGTAAAGTCCACTACCTACTTCTTACTTCCTTTACACATTTTCCGATGACCTCCTACGGCGACTCTAAAAACCACTGAAACTCAATCTCCGGTGATGCCAGACACCGACGTTGTCTCCGGCACGTTCCGGGCGCTGGTGGAGAGCGCGGACCGTAAGTTCGCTCGTGTCCGCGACGTGCCGGCGTACGGGCGCGTGCACAACCAGCACTATTTCCACAAGGTGTTCAAAGCCTACATGCGGCTCTGGAAGTACCAGCAGGAGAACAGGGCGAAGCTGGTGGAGGCCGGCCTGAACCGGTGGGAAATCGGCGAGATCGCGAGCCGGATCGGCCAGCTGTACTTTGGTCAGTACATGAGGACGAGCGAGGCTAGGTTTCTGACGGAGGCGTACGTGTTCTACGAGGCGATTCTGAGCCGGAGATACTTTGAGGGAGGGGCTAACGGTTTGGGGAAGAAGGAGATTGGAGTCCGGTTCAAGGAGTTGAGATTTTACGCTAGGTTTTTACTGGTGGCGTTGATTTTGAACCGGACCGAGACGGTTCAGCTGCTCGCCGAGCGGTTCAAGGCTCTTGTTGATGACAGCAGAGCCAATTACCGGGTTAGTTTTACTTTTACACTTCGGTTTGTGATTAGCAGTAAAAAATGATGGTTCTGAAGTCTATGATTTGTTCAAAATTCACTGTTATTAATATAATTAGAGTGCTTGATATGAGCTTCAGTGTGATTTAAATCGATTCGATGATTTCATTACTGGAATGTTGAATTTTGGTTGTGTACTGGTTTAGTGAGCTATGCAATGAAGAATATGATGTGTGTTATTTAATGGCATGGCTAGTGAATATGAATTGTTGTCGAAAACAGATGGGAGTGCTAGGCTGTAAGGAAAACGGAATAAAGAGAGGAGATGTGCATTGTTTAATGAAACTGGTATCCGTAGCTGAGTTTTTACGGTGGTGGGGAAGGCAACCCACCAAAGTGGGTGGGTCTCATAATTCTTGATGTTGAGAGATAGAGTAATGAATATAGAAATTTTCTTCTTCAGTGGGGAGGTCGCTTTGTGATACTTATTTGCTGGTTTTTGAAGTGGATTATAACAAATTAGTCAAAAGGCAGACTCAGTCGAAATTAAATGGAATGGTTAGTTTAGGACTGAGAAATTAAGATATTACATGGAATTGTTAAATTAGTCAAAAGGCAGACTCAGTCGAAATTAAATGGAATGGTTAGTTTAGGACTGAGAATTTAAGATATTACATGGAATTGTTACTTATAGGACTAGTACCCGTGAATTAGCTACTATGTTTGCAAGGTGACAGACAAACTCATGTGGATCAGAGCAACTTTAACAGACTAGTCATTTTAACTTTTTAGCCATTTTAGAGAGCGAGTTTAGTTTTTTATCAGTTTTACTAGCTCCAGACTAGCTATTTTATGTAAGTGGCTAGTTATTTTAACTTTTAGCTATCTCACTAGCTAAATATAGCTAGCGAGATGAGCCTCTCTACAATTTATGTTAATTCACAATATTCCTTTTAAAGTCATTTTATGTATTATTAATTCACATTTAAATTAACTTTTCTTTATTTAATGAATAATATAAATCAAACTTCAGTTGAAATAAAGAGTACTGGTGTAGAGAGATTTCTAAAATGGCTAGCCAAAATAACTTTCTAGCTATTTTAACTTAAATTTGACTTAAATATGGCTAGCATTATTGAAGTTGCTCATAGTATGTACTATGGAGTGATGAGTAAAGACTGCTTTAGGATTGTGTGAATTGGTGAGATGTAACAGCTCTCACTTTAATTGCTATCTAATCTAATGAAGCAATGTGAAGTTTGAAGTTGTAGAATCGTTTAGTTAGATACGTATTGAAAACTAGATACGTCTCATCACTGAAGCAACCAAGACTGAATTACGTGAAAGTAATTCAAATCTATACTGATTTATTGGGATATGTAGGTAATGCATATATGTTTGTTACTTTGTTGTGGTCAGTGTCTGAGTTAAAATACATTTTATTTTATGTAAATTCTTGCATATTTCTTTCTTAGTTTCTTTGAGGTATCTGCATGATTTTGGACATTGGAGTTATCTCTTCTCTCAGGAAACTAATTTTAAAGAATGGAGGCTAGTGGTGCAAGAAATTGTGCGATTTATGAAAGTTGATACGGCCTTTATGAATGTCAGGCCATTGCGATACTCTGCCATGTTTGATTCGCATCCAGCGTCTCTCCCATGTGTGGCTCGTTTTCATGCAAAGAGGGTTCTGAAGTTTCAAGATGCACTGCTGACAAGCTATCACCGGAATGAGGTGAATTATCTTCTTCTTCACACTGTTGATTGTGGGTCTTACTTGAATGCAGATGTGGCAAGGAATAGTCGTCAGAAAGGAAAGCTTTTTTTTAATATTCATGCATGCTGACTTGCAGGCCAAATTTGCTGAACTTACATTGGACACATATCGAATGCTGCAATGTTTGGAATGGGAGCCTAGTGGGTCTTTCTACCATAAGCGCCCTGTTGAATCAAAAGAGAATGGCCCTTTTATTGAGCACTCTGGGGCTTCTGCGGTTTCTGGAATCATTGATATGAACTTGGCTGCAGATATGACTGATCAAAGTTTACTTCCAAATCCAAGGAAAGCAGTTATCTATCGTCCCTCTGTGACACATTTGATAGCGGTTAGTATTAAGGCCATGCTTATTAGTTTTGTTGCAGTTCCTTTTTTCAGTCTGTAAGAGTAAACTATGATACAGATACCAGGGCCTGCCTCTGCAATTAAGATCATCTAAGAACGCTGAAATTTAAGTCTTTGCGATGCAGGGGCATGGACACAGGGCATTAAAAATGATAATAAAAATTGACAAGGGATGAAGAATATAGGATAGAGACAAAACTTTGTTTCATCATTTTGCATAACTGTTTCATAATTATCTAATTAAAAATTTTATATTTACAAAATCAAGGGCAGTATGTGAGCTTGTATGCGTGGGGTTCGGGCATGCGCCTTCAAGCTGAGATAAGAATGCATCACAGCTTCAATGTCCTGGCAACATGAGGATTATTTTGTTTATATTTTTTTGACAGGCAATGCCATGTTTAAGTAACCATTTTGTTTGAGTCAGCTCTATCAATTAGAGGCTCTGATGAAAAAGGGTGTTGATAGTTGTAGTGGTCTTTTATGTGCTTTAATATAAATGAAAGCATAAAGGTGGTTTAATTGCATCTGGATAGTGTGGGTTCCTCTATCTGTTAAGCAATTGCCAATGTGAATTGGGATCTATACATTTTCTAAAGTGAATCTATAACTGGCAGACTGATGTTATGAATTGGCAGGTGATGGCTACAATATGTGAGGAACTCCCTGTGGACAGTGTCATGCTCCTGTACCTGTCGGCCTCAGGTGAACTTTGATGTTCTTAGGATGAAAATCAACTCAATTTGTCTTATCATGTTAGATTACTGAACTTGATCAATTGTGCAGGGACGGCTGGTCATAGTAATGTTAATCAGCTTTACACCTCTGGAGGATCACAGAAATCATCAAAAAATAAAGTTCCGCTCCCAAATCAGAATACGTATCGGGCTGAATCTTGTAATGGCAAGGCAGAGTCAAGTGGCTATTATGATAAGTATCTGTGGTTTGGTCCTAGAGGAAATGGCGGTAGGTTCCTGTATTGAATGACTATTTCAGTTTGTTTAATTTGTGAGCTTTTTTCGCACAGTAACTTGTCATATATATTTTTGCATTTTATATTGTTGTTCCACTCTAACATTCCCTCCTTTTTATTCAGGTGAGAATAACCTATACCCTGGAGATATATTTCCTTTTACTCGCAGACCGCTTTTCTTGATAGTTGATAGTGACAACAGCCATGCATTCAAGGCAGGTTTGTCAAAACTTGTGCACGACGTTACACAGGCTTAGTTTGGCATTGTGGTTTAAAAACTCAATTTAAAAAAAATCAGTTTTAAATAAGCAACCTCCAACCTGCTTTTTAAAATCGTGGTTATTTGAACTAAAATGGTTTAATAAGCAGTTTTAAGATTTTACCAAACAAAAATTCTATCCATAATTGTGAGTATAAGTGATTATAATCCCCAAAATACAATACCAAACTGTGCCATAGACTGTAGTTGTCATAGCAGATATGTTGTATGTATTAAAATTCACACTTACTCTATTTCATACTATATGCTTGATCCTGTAGCAAGTTTTAACCTGTCCAAATTCTATTGAATGTTTTCAGAAATACCAAAGTTTGAGCCATTCTAGCTCAGTTGCTTAAGTATGTCTTGGTATCTAAACTCACGGGACTAAATATGCCTACTGAATTCTTTCAGAAGGTTGTAGTTGCAAATTATATATTCCTAAAACCGTTGACCCATTCCTCTCCTAATGCTACTTTTACGAATTCTTATTCTTCCTTTTTTGATGGGATGGAAGAAGCTTTCTCCAATTTGTTCAAGTATTGCCAGATATTTGATAAGACACATTGATCGCTCTGCATTTGCATCTTGTCTGTTAGTCTAACTATTAACATTAGATGTTAATGCTTTCAGGTTCTACATGGTGCGGAAAGGGGAGAGACAGCTGCTCTGCTTCTTTCACCTTTGAGACCAGCATTCAAGAATCCAGCTGATTCTGATTTAACGCAAAACGGAAGTCAGTTCACCTTTTTCTTGACCGCTCCTCTCCCAGCATTCTGCCAATTAGTTGGTCTCTCCACTTCTGATACTGAAACAGTACGTAGTTACTTGCAAGACCTGCTGGTCCAAACAAAAGAAAAAAAATTGAAAAGTTGCGTATTGTACTTCCATCAATCCAGTGTTTTGTAGTTGTTTAAATTGATCTGTTCTGATTTTAGGACGTCTATAACGGTGCTGAGAGCATACTTTATGATGCCTTCTCTAAGTGGGAAGTAAATCTGTGTAGATCAACAAAGATGGATCTGGTGTGGGCCCAAGTTATGTCTGATTCATTTCTACGACGACTTATTCTAAGGTACTTGTCTTTCCCATCTATCAAGCAAAAAATCTGTCTGTAATAAACTGCTATTAATTAGATTTCTTGGATTGTCCGTCAAAATATAGTAAAATGCTTAATAGATGGGTTCTTTTCCAGATTTATATTCTGCAGAGCTGTGCTTTCGCTCTTCTGTCCTCCAGAAGATAGTGAGCAATATTTGCCAGTTTGCCTACCCTTTCTTCCCAGTTCTGTCGCTCCAGATTCTGAAGTAGTACATTCTTCTATCTCCAGACTTGCAAAGCACCTCAGAGTAGATGACTGTTTTAACTTTGATGAAACGTGATTACCTTATTAGGAACTCGAGTACTATCATAGCAAGATTGTTCTTATAGCATTACATCTTCTGGGTTCATGTCTAGTCAATCCGGTGGGACGACGAGCTATGTCAATCAATTAGCTTATTTTGGTTTGAGAAATATTGGTTTATAGGCTGGAAATATAGGGGGCGGAACTTGTGTGCGGTTGCTTGTGCTTGTTTTATTGCCAATATGCAGCATCGCCATGCCTTCATGATATATGGTGGTATGTTATTCTGGTTAGGTTGGTGTCTGATTATTTTTTAGGTTGTGAGATTTGCCAGGTGAATCTTTGGAGCTTGCTTCAGTTTACTTATGTTCTTGAAAATCAGCTAGTGAAATGAGTCTAAATTATTTTAAGCTATGTTAGCGGTAGCTTTATGTTGTAGAAGCTGCTGAATAATTAGATGTACAAAGCAGTACAGAGAAATGCAACTCCAGGATTTGATTTTTAGGCTTTGGGGTACTGTGTATTTTAGCTAGTATTTGTTATTGCTGGTCGTTTTACCAGGGTACTTTGTATACACGTCTTGATATGTTGATGTTTCTTTATAATAGCAGTTTTTTTTCTTTTGGGATCTTGATGACAGCTCTTGTTTAATACAATTGAACAATTCTACAACTTGAACCTGGAGAGGTTAAATTTGAATGAAAACCAAATCCTAGTGGCGTAAGCATACAATGACATGACCAATTGTCATAATTTATTATTATTATCATCTTTTTTTGTTGGAAACATGGGATGATCATCTTGGTCATTAGTAATGGTAGCTTCCTAACCCGCATTACCTGTTAATTTATTTTTTATCATTTGTTAGTTTGCTTTACAACTTTTTTAATTTTTTATTTTCAGTTTATTAGTTTAACCTATTATTCTCATATCTTTCTGTTTTTTCTCCTTAAATAAAGGATTGAGATTTAAAAAATAAAAAACGGTCAAGAAATTGATTATTCTACCCATAATCTCATAATTCTTTCAAATATGAAATTTTAATTAATCTAAGGGTATTTATGGTAGGTCAAAATGTAACCATTTTACTTTGTCAAACTTTCCTCTTCAAGATAAATTGGTGAAAAAATTTGTCCAGTTGCTGATTTTATCAAGAGTGGGCGTTTTGTCCGAAAATACGGTAACCGATCCGAACCGTACCAAAAAGCACGATTCGGTAACCGCACCGAATTAAAATGGTGTAGTTTCATGGTCACATCGCACTGAACCGCATAAAAGCGGTTCAGTTGCGGTTTGAGGTTATAATTCAACCGATTTAAACCGAACCTAACCGCATCGAATTATATTTTTTTTTAATTTTTCATTGATGGAATTTAATTTGTAATATATAAAAAATCATTTATGTTCAAGTTTGTAGTTTGCAAGTTGTTGTGTTTGCATAATAGTTGATATATGTTGATTTATTATGTTATCAAATACGGTGTTTTGTTAGTTAATTGATATTCTGATAATATTTGTTGACTTGTATGCACCATAAATACATTTAAAATTTGTGCATGCCTTATAGGAGTTGTTGGGTAAAGATTTGGACATCCCTTGCTTATTAAAATAAATGAATCGATTCACACCGAAACTGAACCGCACTGCACCGAAAAATTATGTAACCGAATTATTCGAAAACCGAAAAAAAACTATTTGATTACAGTTTGAAATATTGTAAAACTGAAAAAACGGTTTGGATACGGTTTGAGCGTCAAACTGATCCGAACCGAACCATGCCTACCCCTATTAAAAAACAGATAATTTGCTCATTCGATTAAAAATTGATTTTCCCTTAACCAAATTCGTATAACTTTTCTACAACTTCCTTCCCAATTAGCTGATGAGGGCTACCGGTAGCTCTGACCATGTATAATAGTGTGGTAAATAACCAAGTAGCCAACCCAGCATTTTTTTGGGTCAAACCAACCCAGCATTCCAACCTAGGATGTGACTCATGTGAGAGACCAAGAGTTTTTAGCTAAAATATAGAAAGTGCTGAAATATAATGGAAAATAGAAATGGAAAGATTGACAATTTTGCCCCAAGAAAGTTGCAAAATGGTCCATTCAACAAGATTAGATCCACTAATCCCACTTAAAATCGTCTTAGTCTCCACCATCCGCGTCATGCCCAAAACCCTCATCTCGACCCTCCATTCAAACCGAGAAAACACAAACAAGCCCCTCATTCACCGTGGGATACCATTTAGAGAAAACACACGGAGACTGAATCCCCACCGTCCGTTTCAGAATCTGGCTCTATATATAATCCTTCACCTTCTCAACGAACAGCTCTTTGGTTCATTCCAAACAAAGAAGAGAGACAAGCAACGACTTTTTCGTTTCCTGTTCTAGTTTTCATTATAAGGTTGTGATCTTGATTTAGGGTTTGATTGATTTTTAGGGTTTTTATGTTATTGTACATCAATGTGTAGGGCTTTCAGATTTGCTTGATTAGGGTTATTGAAGACGTAATTGTTGTAGTCTGGATGAGATATGATGTGTGGAGTAATTGTTGATAGTGGTATGGTTTAGATCTGTTCTTGTTATGGTTGTGTTTCTGGAGGAGTTTCTTGGTTTGTGTTTTTTGGTTGTGATTTGTAATTTGTTGGAGATTTGATTGCTGGTTTGTGTTGAAATGTTTTGGGTTGTGTTTCAGATGGCCCGTACTAAGCAAACTGCTCGCAAGTCTACTGGAGGAAAGGCTCCAAGGAAGCAACTTGCCACCAAGGTTTGTGCTTGCGAGTTTCTCTGTTAATATTTCTTGGGTTTACATCGATATTTAATTGTAATGGTTCATTTGAATAGGCTGCTCGTAAGTCTGCCCCAACCACCGGAGGAGTCAAGAAGCCCCACAGATACCGCCCTGGAACTGTTGCCCTTCGGTAAGGCCATTGTTCCTGTTTTCAATCTCTTGGTTTGTCTTGTGGGTTTGTTTGTGTCTGCGATTGCTTATTTGCTTGTCAATTGTGTTTATGCAGTGAAATCCGCAAGTACCAAAAGAGCACTGAGCTTCTGATCAGGAAGCTGCCATTCCAGAGGCTGGTTCGTGAGATTGCCCAGGACTTTAAGGTATAATCAAACGGCCCTTCACGTGTTGCGTCTGTTTGGTGGTTGTGTTTTGTTACCAGTGGATTATTGTGCTAGTAACCAATTGGTTCTTGTGTTTGCAGACTGATCTGCGTTTCCAGAGCCATGCCGTTCTTGCCCTGCAGGAGGCTGCTGAGGCTTACCTGGTTGGTCTGTTTGAGGACACCAACCTCTGCGCCATTCATGCCAAGCGGGTGACCATCATGCCCAAGGACATCCAGCTGGCAAGGAGGATCAGGGGTGAGCGTGCTTAAGTGACTCACCTGCAATGGAGGATGTGGTGGCTGCAGACGGAAGGATGTGAAGTATTGAATGCTATATATGGGGATGGAAGGTGGTGTTCTGCGTGGTTTTTTTGTTTCAAGTCAGATCAGACAGTTATAGGTTGTAGGTTTGGTCCTAGTTCATAGGCTATTGGCAAAGGCACTAGTAATGGTGCTTTGGTTGGCAAAGGCACTAATGGTGCTTTGGTTGGCAAAGGCACTAGTAATGGTGCTTTGGTTGGCAAAGACACTAGTAATGGTGCTTTGGTTGGCTTGTTTTTAGTATATGGAACCGACATTTTGTTGGTTGATTAATTGTGGGTATTTTGTTAGTTTGGTTGTCTGCAGCTTCACCAATGGGGATTGAAACAACGTAATATATCATCTAATCTAGTTCTGTTTGCTATGTCTATTTGTGCAAAACTGATCGTAACGTGCATTGGCTGTGGAAATGTGTAATAAAGATGCATGTATTGTGTTTATATTTGTTCTATACTTTCTGTCCCACCTTTGATGAGGTACACTATAATCTTCTTGGGTGATAGTTTTCAGTACATCCTCGGAACTTGTATGTCTTGATGCTTCCATAAAGCTTATCTAAGAATGCATCCTTGTACATGTTTGGATGAATATGAAAGTAATATATCAAATATCTTCTCCAGTTTCGGGTTTCTGCATTCCAAATCACTCATCTATTTACAATGGCGTCCAAAATGAAGACCATTTTTATGTCTTTGTAACTCACCAAGTTAGTTGCCAATTTGATCACAACAGACTCCAAAGACTGAGCCGGCCATAGGTTAGTCATAGATTGGAAATTGTTTATATCTGCAGGGGTCAATTTTGTCAATCAACAAAGATTTCTTCCCACCCGCCACATAGACTTCTTTTGTGGAAAACCCGCCAACCTCGGACATGTTCACCAAAACCAATATCTCTCCCTGTCTATGTTTGTAGCAGGTAACATTCTAAAAATAGAAAACTCTTGCTGCAACATTCATCACTATTCCACCTCGAAACCAAGGCCAAGGTACTTTGTTTTTTCTTGTATTCTCCTTGTAATTTCCGATTCTTCTTTCTCTGCAAGGCTTTATTGTCTTTTGATTACTTGTCTTTCTCTTCTGAGTTACTAGGATTTCACCTTGTTGGCTTCTGTTCTTTCCCACCCTATCATTTGCTTTCATAACCTTGGGAGTTTAATCTGTGAACTATTCAGGGTTTCCTGATCTGGGGTTCTCGAATTAGACCAAAGTAACATTCTTTGGTCATGTGGTATTCTACTTCTCCGTATTCTTTTCTTTGAATTTTGGAACATGTTGTATTTCAATTTGTATCAGACTGTTTTAGAATGAACATGCTATTGTATCTGGAATTTGTTATTTTTTTTATTTTCTTTCTCTCGTATTGTATCTTTATTTTGATTGATAATGGGTGTTTTATGCAATTCATGGTACAAATAGATTGCTGGAGCTTGGACATGCAGCAAAAAATGGAGCAACCTGAAGACAAAAATCTAAAGATGAAGGAACAATTGAATGCTGTAGAGGTAGAGAGAGATCGAGCCCTTGATGAACTAAGAGAGATGAAAAAGATGGCACAGGAGGCTAACATGGGGCTTAGTGAAGCATTGTCAACTCATAATGTAAATGATGTGAACTCTCAATTGAATTCCATGAACGAGTTACTGACAAATGCAAAGCAAGATCTGAAGAATAAAGAGGAGAATATAGAGTTGTTGAAAGTTGAAGTTGGAAAGGCCAAAGATTTGGAGCTCAAACTGGCAGAGAATGTAGAAAACGCTGAGGCCAACAAGAAAGTTCTAATGTCTCAGAGCGAGAAACGAATTCAAGAATTGCAGCAGAAACTAACAGAGCATGTGGAAACATCCAAGTCTAAGACAAAGGCTTTATTGTCCGAAAAAGAAGAAAAAATTCGGGAATTGGAGCTCAAACTGGCCGAGAATGTAGAAACCTCAGAGGCTCGCAGGAAGGCTTTATTGTCTGAAAGTGCAGAAAGAATAAGGAAAATGGAGACCACATTGGCAGAGAATGTTGAATCCAATGAGGCTCAGTTGAAGGCTTTGTTTTGTCAAAGTGAGGAAAGAATTCGGAAACTCGAGATGGAAATAGACAACAGAAGGACATCAGAAGCAAGAATCCTGGATTCGTTGATCACGCAGACAAACCAACTGGAGCAAACCAAGAATTTACTTGATGAATCAAAATATGAAATTGATTCTCTTCAAAAGAAATTGGAGAGATGGGAAGAGGAGTCCGTGCAGAGCAGTGAGCTTAGCACATCTCATCTTCAGGACAGCCATGATACTAGTCATTCAGACAGGGATGATTTAGAGAGTCTCAGGTCCGAGCTTCAGTTGACAAAGGAGAATCTGGTTGATAGTCAAACGAAGGAGCAAATTGCGTCTTCAAAGGTTGAGATATTAAATGAGGAGATACGTGCACTAAAAAACGAGCTGAAATTGACAGCCAAAGCTGAAGAAAATGGAAAGAAGGCAATGGATGACCTTGCTGTTGCCCTAAAAGAAGTTGCCACAGAAGCCACTCAGCTGAACGAAAAACTGCAGATGACCGGAGCCGAGTTAGAGAAATCAAGGAAACACGAAGAGCGTTTGAATGTGATTATAAATACCAATGAGGAAGAATTTAAATTGATGTTGGATCAAGTAAGGAAAGAAGCTGAGAGGTACAAAAACACTGCTGCCAGGTTGAAAATAGAACACGAAGAGTCTGTTCTTGCATGGAGTGGGAAGGAAACTTGCTTTGTTGACTGCATTAGAAGAGCAGAAGAGGACAGACAGGCTACACAGCAAGAGAACTACAGGTTGCGTGAAGTGCTCCTTGAGATGGATAACAAGGCCATGTTGTCAAAGGAAGACACTAGTAAATTGCGTGATATACTTAAGCAGGCCCTGAATGAAGCAAATGTTGCCAAAGAAGCTGCAGCAATTGCTCAACTTGAAAACTCTCAGCTCAAAGATAGCCTGGAAGAAAAGGAGGAGGCCTTGAGTATTCTCACCCGAGAAAACGAAAATTATAGGGTGAATGAAGTTGCCGCTAATGAAAATATTAGGGAGTTGAAGCGACTGCTTCTTGAATCATCAAATAAGGACAGCAAGAAAGATGAAAAGGAGAAACCACCATTGAAGGATGTGAAAAAGGAGTCCAAGGATAAAACACCTACAAAGGACTTGAAGGAGTCAAAGAAAGAGTTCAAGGACAAAACACCTACAAGGGAAGATAGCGGTTACCATTCCTCGTCAGATAAAGAGAAGGAGAAAGAGGCTGGAACCATACTTGGCAAAGTTTTCAGCTTCAGTCTCAGGGAGCTCAAAGTCTCACACTCACACGATGATCATGTTGTTCATGATGACGACGACGATGAGATTCAAATAAATGAAGCTCTCAAAGGCTCGATATTTGAGGTGCAGTCTCCCGGATCAGCTCATCACCGGAGAACGTCTTCTACATTCACAGATGATGGAGAACCCTTCCATCCCGAGGACTTTGATCATCTAGATGGGACTCATGCCGAGAACTCAAGAAAGAAGAAAGCCTTGCTAAGAAGATTTGGGGATCTTATAAAGAGAAGTACCGCTTATTCCTACTCGAAAAAGGAGCCGTCACCGGATCATCCCAAAAGGGGGGAACTATTGCCTGACACAAAGGAGCCCTCACATGAGCTCAGAAAGGAACCTTCGCTGGATTCCAAGGAGCCCTCACACGATACCAAGAAGGAAGCATTACCAGAATAGTTAAGCTGTATGTTTGCACTGCTCTTGAAGTTCTGATATTTAGTTTGATCTGATTTTCTTGCACAGTTTATTGTAGCAAATGAATCCAATCCTGCTCTACTCTACTGCATATATGAATGGTGTCGTTATAGATTTAGTAGAAATTTTTCTTGTACATTGGTTTCAGGAGATTCATATGGTTGTTTTTCTCGGTTCAATCTCAGTGTAGTGCAGATTACCATCGTCTTGTGTGATTCTACGCTCCAAATCTTTTTTCGTTTTTCTTTCTTTTGAAGTGGCCATAAACATTTTTCAGATTTCACCAAGAGCATCAAAACCAAAACACTGAATTGATCGTTGAAGAGTCATAATCGTGATGTTATAAAGGAAAGATCATACATCATTGTACCGAGACATTTAGTGTAAAACCACACTTAGAAACAATCTGGTGGATCGTGAGCCACCATTGTAGCTGTTTAACTCGTGAAACATCAATCACTTGCGAACAATAATACGATGGGCCGGTCCAAAACCATCAATCACGCAATAATACGATGGGCCGGTCCAAAACCATCAATCACTTGCGAACAATAATTTCATGTCACGTGATTCACACCCAAAAAAATCAAGGTGCCATAAGAATCACGAACAAAATATCAAACTGAGCTTGCCTACGTGGCACGCGTAGGAGCACCTTCTCCTCCCCTGCACCGCCACTCCATAGAATCACACCTCGGCTCCTTTCTCCCCCGATATATACCTTTCCTCCTGCTTCAGCTTTCCACAGAAGTACCAAACTTGAGTTCAGATTCAGCTGTTATAGAAACACAGAAACAGATAACACGACATGTCGTCCGTCATGGGTTACTTTGCTTCGCCCTCGTCGGAAGACGACGGCAACAACGAACGACTCACCACCGCAAATCCCGACTTGTCACTACTCCCCGGCGAGACATTTCTCCACGCTGCCGTGTCCCTCAAGGACCAGGTACGACGTCGTACGACTGTTTCGGCTTCCCTACTTGGCTATCTGTTAAGTTTAAGCAAGTGAAATCCACACTTGCTCTTTCCTATTTTAGCAAGTGTTTTTTCATCGTTTTATGAACCCAAAAAGAAGAAAGAACGAGTGTTTGGATTGGTTGTACAGGTGGTGAAGGCCACGTGGGAAGGAGAGTGGAGCTCCGGGATGGGGTTGGATCCGAATGTTTATACGGGTCTGATGGGCACGGCGTTCACGTGCCTGAGGTCGTACGAGGCCACCGGAAACCGACAGGACTTGCTATTGTGCGCTGAGATAGCCGATAAGTGCGCCGCCGTCGCACGTGTGTCCGCCAGGTAATCTACGTGCTCTGTGTTCCGACTTCCAACACATGTTTAAGATTGGGACCGATATAGATAATTTTCAAGCAAAATTATGGATGTCCCTGTCTTGCTGTTTTTTTTCTGGTTATTAATTTCATAAAGTTTGAATTTGAATGTTTCGTGCACTCTATCTTTTTGTTAATTTTTTTTGTAAGGTCAACTTAATTTTGCGTTTGTGATACGCATAGAAATCAAATTTTATACTTTTAACCAAATTTGAGATATAGATGTTGTCTTTTGGAGAAGTTCTGATGTTGGGAATATAGACATGTTCTTGGTAGTTTCTAGTAAACTTCGAAACAAGTTTTCGTTGTAGTTTCATCCGGGGTTGATAGTGCTTGTATTTCAGACTTTGAGTGTTCCTATGTTCTAAATTTTAGACGCGTTAGCAAGTTAGTAACAGCTTGACTGTTTTTTAGGAATAGGGAATACTTTGCTGCTTGGGGGGATATGCCATGATATTTCAGCTTTCTTCTTATATTTGGCAGTTTGCTTTATATGCAGGCACATGACATTTTTATGTGGTAGAGGAGGAGTTTATGCTCTTGGAGCTGTTGTGGCTAATTTAGTTGGGGACCAACAAAGACGTGACTTGTATTTGAATCTCTTCCTTGAGGTAAAATTTTTTTATGTCCAAATCTTAATAATCTCTTGATATGAAAATCGGAATAGTAATGTAAAGTTGTTTTAATGCAAAGGTAAAATGATTGAGGATATCTATGTGCTTGATTAAAGGGTCTAATTAAGGGTTTGATTTGTCAGGAGTAATAGCTTAGGCTGGTGTCGAACCTACTATTGTTAACAAAGAGAAATTATCATATTCTCATTTGGCAAGTAAATTTTGTGATATTTTAATAGTGAGTTGCGCTCCCTACGACTGTGATGCTGTGAATCTTCTAGACTGAACTTGAGATTGCTGGAAGGATTGTCAATCCCTGATTTTTTAGTAAGGTTTGATGAGAAAGGCTCTTGGACATTGTGTGTAATAATGAGTATTCTTTGTCTTATTCGCCTCATTTCTTGTTGGGGATTGATAGAAATGTCTCACAATATCTTGGAGCATATTCTTACCCAAACAAGAAAAGAGAAAATAAAAATAAAAGAAAATAAAAAGTGGCCATTTGAACATCTGGTCATTGTTTTCATGAGCTTGTATCAGTCGTGACTGGTTCACTATCATCGAATATATCCTTTCTCTTAGAAATTACCTCATATCTGCCGACGTATCATCTCAGCTTCGACTATATTTAGTGGTCCAGTACTTGAATACTCTCATTGGATGGTCCATTTGTGTGTGGTTTCTTATTGCTTATTATGAAGCCCTTGTTTTAGGGTCAGTTGTCTTATGCTTGATATTTGCAGTGCAGCTGCTACAAAATTTTCTCATGTAACGGTGAGGTCTATACAAAAGTATATGACACCTTGGGTGCTATAGCTGGTTGTTTCGTATTGAATGTTAATAGCTGGAGGTGATACCATTCTGACTCTTCCTTGCCAAGTTTGTCGTGGTATACACCAATTTTTTCTGTGCATAACTCTCTAGAGAGTTGAGACATGAAAAAAAGGGGACCTGTTGTTGGTATGATATTAATGTGCTTTCTACAAGGACTGTGTATGTTTATCCTATCTGAGATCCCAATACCCAGGCAGTTCACAGAGCTTTTCAAACAGTATTACTGATGGGGTTCCTATCAAACTTCAAATTTGCAAAACCAAAGACATTACTTGTATAGAAACTACTTGCTCACTGGCACAGAATTCCGTATATATAGCTTGTTGATGAGCTTATATCAACTACGCTTAGTGTTTCGATCCTTTTAGATTTGATTATAGGATAATTTGACAGTTTCGTATGTGCTGCAACGGAAAACGAGATCAGCTGTTTCATTTAATATCTTCTTTTTGTCCTTAACACTTAATTGGTTTATTATGTACTAGGTAGCACAAGAGAAGGTGCTATCTGTTGGGCCCGAGGAAGGTGGTTTTGGAATGTCATATGATCTTCTTTATGGGAGAGCAGGGTTTTTATGGTCAGCTTTGTTCTTAAACAAGTATCTTGGAGAAGACATTGTACCCAGTGAACTTCTGATGCCAATCGTTGATGCCGTGTTGGCTGGAGGAAGGGCAGGAGCATCTGATAACCCTTCATGCCCACTTATGTACAGATGGCATGGAACAAGGTACTTGGGGGCAGCAAATGGTGTGGCTGGAATTTTGCAAGTGCTACTTCACTTTTCTCTTTCAGATGAGGACACAGAAGATGTGAAAGGAACCCTGAGGTATATGATGGCCAATCGGTTTCCTCACAGTGGAAATTACCCCTCAAGCGAAGGGAACCCGAGAGATAAGTTTGTGCAATGGTCTCATGGTGCAGCCGGCATGGCCATCACCTTGTGCAAGGCATCACAGGTTAGTAACTGCAGCAAAAATAAATTGTATAATGTATTGCCGACTTGTCTTGCTGAGATACGTATTGGTTATGGTGCTTAATTTTTTCTGAAAAGGAGAGTTTATGTTATGATGCTCAAGTATTCTAATATATAGAAGAAAACCTCAAGCCAATATAATTTTCAGCGCAAACTTGTTCCATGTGCACATTTGACATTATAAGCTTAACAGTATTGCGAATTGATTTGGGTTGCATGTTTCAAAGATTCAAGTCATTTGACCATGCATACAATTGTAATTGATTAAATCTGTGGATAATTTTTATCGATGCAAATTGGTTGTATCGAAGCACAATCAAAGGAAAATATCGCAGTTGATTTCATTTCAGTTAGAAATTAACCACACTTTGATGTAATTTTGTCTGTTTCTCCATATATCTTCTTCGAGGCATTACTAACGTCAAGTTAATTATTCTCTATTTCTCCTCAGGTGTTTCCAGGAGATAGAGACTTTCGTGATGCTGCAATAGAAGCCGGAGAAGTGGTGTGGAAGATTGGTTTGTTGAAGAAGGTAGGCCTTGCCGATGGTGTGGCCGGGAATGCCTATGCCTTCCTTTCTCTTTATCGTCTAACAGGAGAGAGCATCTACGAAGAGAGAGCAAAGGCATTTGCAAGCTTCTTGTATCACAATGCAAGACAACTCGTTACTGCAGGGCAGACTACACACGGGGCTGAACATGCCTATTCTCTTTTTCAAGGACTTGCTGGAACTGCTTGCCTTTGGTTTGACGTGCATGTTCCTGAAAACTCGAGGTTCCCAGGTTATGAACTGTAGGAAAATGATCAACCTAAAATCCAAGTCTTGTTATGAGATCGATTATAAATATGAACCAGTATTCCCACGCTAACAATGTATATAGCCAGATGTTGTTACCCCAAAGGTAACTAATATTGTATCTGAAGATCCGAGTTTTTCTTTCGTTCTATTGAATGGGACAGCTATGATTACCAGGAGATAACTGGAACATTGATGTAGGGTAATGTTTCTCTTTGGTGTAATGTAGTAGTTAACATGAATCCGGACAAGTAAATTGAGATACATATGTAATCTGAAGTTCTGAACTACAAAAGATAAACTAGACGAATTATATATTTGATTCTCAGTTAGGCGAGTCTTCCTAAGACAAATGTAGGCCACAGTAACAGCATCTTGATGTGTAAGAGACAGTAGCAGTAGCTTGATGTGTAAGAGACAGTAGCAACAACTACATTACATCTGCTACTCTACACATTTAGTGGTAGTAGCAGAAATTAATTAGTTAGATGTAAATTACAAGCATTTAATTAATTGGTTATGATTCCCTTTTCATTTTTACAATTTTTGTTCGTCTTGTACTTATATAGAGTTAGAAGTTTAGAACTAGGGTAATTATACTATAGAAAAGTAACATCATAGAATATATATATATATATATATATATATATATATGAGAATATTATACACAATAAAACACTCATCAATATTGGATGAATTCATATTGACTTTATAAAAAATAGATATAAAATTTTTAAAGAATTTAAGATCAATTTATCTCTTCGATGTTTTTTTCTATCGTTGCGGGATCTCGATCATATCCCGGTACCGAACGAGATCGTCTCGTACATGATACATTTCTAAAAATGCAATCTCGTCCCGTCCCGATAATATGTTTTCGTTATGGGAAGAGATTCAGCGAATCTTGTCCCATCCCGTCTCATATCCGGCCCTACTTGAACCTTCAAGCTTTAGCCTTTAAAAGCCCACCTGAAAAAAATAAATAAATCCACACCTGTCATCCAACTAACAACACAAACTATTCAATTTGCACCATGAATAAAAATTCAGAGCTTCAAATGAATTATCAAATTTTGAATTTGATGACTTCAAACATGTAAACTTCAATCTTTCCAATCCAGGCTATATTTCCAAAAGTTGTTTCTGTCTGGGTACCTAAATGTTTCAACACCCAGAAAGCTAGAAATTCTGGGCGCCATTTATTATCAAATTCGAGTTTTCTGGGTAAACATATAAGCTTGTTCTTAGTGAAACATTGTAAAAATTGGAGCATGCAATTCAAAGGATGAGGTGATGGGAATTGAGTAGAATATTTGGAACGGAACACGGGGAAATATTACGGAGGCAACAACACATGCCCCACCACCATACAAATCTTTCCCTCTAAAGAAGTCGTCCCCAAGCAGCAGCGGTGGATTTAAGATCCAAAATCTCTATATATATAAGCTAGTTCTATTAGTGCACAATTGTTTTTTAAAAGGTTTGGAATCCATAACACCGCTAGAATTTGCTTTCCTCCTTCAATCGATTTTTTATTTCTTCTCAAGAAAGAAAAATCTTATTGAAACTACGTCGTTTGGGCTCTTATTAAAGAGACATACGACTTCTTTTGGATGATTGGACAGGAAAGAAAGGGAAAAACAACGCTTGTGTCTCTGCAAAAGTCGTCGTCTTCCTCTGTTTTCTGCCCAGAATGAGAACCCAATTTCCTAGAGCTCTAGACTTGTCTTAATATCAATTCACCCCTAGATCGGCTATGTCATAGTGAACTACAAAAAGATAAGGAGTCACAAGAAGCAAGGTTCACAAGCAAAATTCACAAGAGAGTTGAGTCACCTCAACAAATTATAAGACACGAATAAATGACACACACGCACGCCCCATGCTCTCTCCTTGCTTACCCTGTTCAGTACATAGTTTCTGTATCCACAAACTATTATAGAGGTGAGCTTTCATCCTCGCTTCTCCCATTAGGGGCCAGCCCAACCAAATCAGGGATGAAATGACATGTTGGAATAGAATAAATAAAGACTGAAGAAATAACCAAAAGTTTTAGGTCGACCATTTCATAAAACATTTTTAAGATAAATACTTGGCATAATCCCGCTTTGAGTTTTCATAAAACACATGCAATGCAAAGATACTGAGCGCAGAAATACTTACTTGCACACTTATTATCTTTCTTGTACGTAGTTAACCAGAACACAAGTGTTTGAGAATTTTCTGATTTTATTGAACAATCCCGAACTGGATATATATACAAGACCACTTATTGTTCTACAAGGAAACTATACTTGTACCTAATCAATTTACAGAATCCTACTTAGTCATAAAATATATACATCTTAAACATACTAGGATTGTGACTCACTCTAACACTGCTCCTCAAGTTGGTGCATACAAGTCTTGAATGCTCAACTTGTCAAGTGAGTTACTGAAGGTTCTAGGTGAAACTGCTTTGGTAAGGATGTCAGCCAACTGCTCATCTGAACGAAAAAACGAGAATGAGATAATACGAGCATCTAGCTTCTCCTTGATAAAGTGTCTATCAATCTCTACATGCTTCGCTCGATCATGCTGAACATGATTATATGAAATTTCAACTGTAGCAGTATTGTCACAGTAAAGAGGCATTGACCATTATTGCTTGAAACCAAAATCTTTTAATAAAGCTATCAGCCACAACAACTCACAAATTCCTTTAGCCATACCTCTATACTCTGTTTATGCACTAGAACTAGCCACCACATTTTGCCTTTTGCTTCTCCAAGTAACTAAGCTTCCACCAACAAATGTAAAGTAGCCAGAAGTAGAACGTCTGTCAATGACGTTCCCTGCCCAGTTTACATTAGTGTAGCCACGAGTCCTCAAATCTCCATGCTTAATAAATACGAGGTCTTTACCAGGAGCAGATTTCAAGTATTTTAAGATTCTCATCACAACATCCATGTGATCCTCACTAGGATTATGCATATATTGGCTCACCACACTAACAACATAAGCAAGATCAGGTCTAGTGTGTGACAAGTAAATCAACCTTCTAACTAACCACTAATACTAGGATTTGTCTGTAGGAACTTAATCAGGATACTCTGCAATCCGATGGTACTGCTCTATAGGTGTGTCAATTGGTTTACAGTCAAGCATACCAGTCTCTGATAACAAATCCAAAACGTATTTTCTTTGACTCAACATGATACAATCCTTGTTCCGGGCTACCTCAATTCCTAAGAAATACTTTAAGTTCTCAAGATCCTTCATCTCGAATTTAGAAGACAACTGAAGTTGCAATCTCCTGATTTTATCAGTGTCATCACTTGTTACTACCATGTCATCCATATAAATGATCAAGATTGTAAGCTTACCCTGTCGGTGCTTTAGAAACAAAGTATGATCTGAATTTCTCTCCTTATACTCAATCTTCTTCATGAAAGCTGTGAACCTTCCAAACCAAGCTTTTGGAGACTGTTTCAATCTATACAGAGACTTCTTCAATTTACACACCACCTTCTCACTTGTAGAAGTACTATAACATGGAGAGAGATCCATGTAAATTTCGTCATTCAAATCTCCATGAAGAAAGATATTCTTCACATCAAACTGCTACAAGGACCAATCCAAGTTAGCTGCCAAAGACATGAAGACTCGAATAGTATTGATATTCTCCACTAGTGTAAACGTCTCATCATCCACTCCATATTTCTGAGTGTATCATTTTACAACTAACCTTGCCTTATATTTTTCAACTGAGCCATCTGCAATATATTTAACAGTACAAACCCATCTACACCCAACGGTCTTCTTTTCGGGTGGTAATCCTACCAAGTCTCAAGTATCATTCTTGTTGAGAGCATCCATCTCAACCTCCATTGCCTTGGCCCACTTCTCCTCCTTGATTGAATCCTGCACTTTACTAGGAAGAGACACAACATATAATTGATTCACAAAAGCTACATAAGGTTTAGGCAGTCTATGGGTTGACATATAGTTGGCTATAAGATACTTGATTCTAGCTGACAAGAGAGGCTCATATTTTTTCAAAGGTTGACAACGGGTTGACCTAACAGGCAAGACCCTACTAGGCCCCGTTATAATAAATATGAAAAATGAACATTAGTACATACCTCAAGTGATAACAAGACAGGAGAGATCATTGATGGAGAGGGAGAGACTGGACTTGCATCTACATCTTCAACTACTGGCAGCTGATTACTGTCTAATTCTCCTCCTTTCAACGTGTTCGAATCTTATTTATCATGTCGAATACTTTCAAAACTTGGAACAAACCCTTCAACCTAGGTATGTTCGACGGGTTGAGCCACTTCCTCGGCGGGTCAAGGAACTGCTACGGGAGGGTCCATAGTGCCTCCTTCGACGGATTGACCCTCTTTGATGGGTCAAAGATCACTTCCGGTAGGGGTACTTCCAATTGTAACACTAACTTCTAGGTTTCCAATTTGGTCTTCATAAAATACATTTTTCTCCTCCTCATTCTGAGATAATGTAGTAGTAAAATAGTACAAGTCTTCACTAAAGGTGACATTCATGGTGATATAGAACTATTGAGACGGAGGATGGTAGCACTTGTATCCTTACTGGTGAGAGCCATAGCCAACAAACACACACTTGAGGGCACAAGTATCCAACTTAGATCTTTGATTCTTGTGAAGATGAACATAGGTCATACAACCAAAGACACGAGCATGAAATTTGTTGAGAGATAAGATGGTAACACGTGCAGATAATACCTCAAATGGAACCTGATTCTGAAGAGAAGCAGATGGTAAACGGTTGATGAGGTGAGAGACACATAACACAGCTTCCCCCATATTTATTTAGGCATATTGGCACTGAGTAAGGGAGCTCTTTCCATGTCCAAGAGGTGACGATTCTTTCTTTAAGAGGCTCCATTTTGCTCCGGTGTTAGAGGACAAGTAGTCTGATGAACAATTCCATGTTCTTGAAAATAGTCTTAGAAATAATGATTGACAAACTCTCCTCCATAGTCATATTGAAATATTTTCATATAAGCATCAAACTGAGTTTGGATGAGACTATGAAAAGCAGTGAAGGCAGAAAACACAACATCTCTCTTTTTCAGTAACACAACCTATGTTAATCTTGTAAAATCATCAATATACAAAACAAAGTATTTTATTCCTGTCAATGTTGGATTCTTCGAAGGCCCCATACATTAGAATGAATCAACTCAAATGATGCTGAACTAGAAGAAAAACTTAGAGAATAACTGAACTTATGACTTTTGGCAAAAACACAAGTTTCACAATGGAGATTCGACTCCTTTATTCCCAAAAACAAAGATGGCATAGATTTCTTCATGAATCCAAAAGACGGATGACCCATTCGTCGGTGCCAGAGCCAAATTTCTTTCACTCGATCAGAACTCAATGTCAGGACAGCATTTGGTGATAGTGCTCGTGCTTCTCCACTGTACATGTAATCCAAGTGAAACAGTCTCTATCTTAAATCCTCCTTGCCTATTATCGCCTGAGATAACAAATCCTGAAAGATCACATAAATAGGAAAAAAAAAGTTATAGAGCATTTGTTAGTGAATTCAGCTCAGAAACAAATAAGAGGTGGTGAGATAGAGAATGAACATATCTTATGTAACAAGATAGTTGGAGTAACTTGGATTGACCCTATACCTAAGATCAGGAAAGACACACCATTTGCATTAGACACTTCAGGTATGAGAGATGAAGACAGACTCGAAAACAAAGACTTATCAAATGTCATATGATTAGTAGTACCATAATCAATGATCCATGTATTACCACCAGTATAGCAAGAAACTTTTAATGCAATACCAATTTTACCTCTTTCTCTCAAGAACAAATACTTGTAGTGAGATTTTGTCTTCCTACTCCATAAAAATCAGGTTCTTGAACCAACTGAATTGTATCCTTGCTACCACGGCTCTTGTTATAGGTACCTCTCTGATTTGTTTTTCGAGACCACCCAACGCGTCAATTTGCTAGATTGACTATATATGCTCAGTAAACGGCATTTGTGTTGTTTTCATACATCTAGTGTGAAAGTATCGGAGGTGTAATATTAGCGTGAAGGTTGAAGAACCTAAAAACAAGATAAATTATGCATATCCTCCTTGGGCTCTTGGCTATTCATCTTTTTTTTGGCCACTCTTGGCTACTCATCTTTGTAGTATGCTTGTCTGAGAAGCATCTTTGTACTATGCTAGCAAACAAAGCCAAGGAAAAGACATGACGATTTGAAAGTTGAAACACCAGAAATTAAACAAGTCAGAATTGTAGTGTGCAATCAAAGCAATCAAATCCATGTTATTATCAAAGCTATAATCAACGTTAATGTAAAATGATTGGTATGTTATGTATTAGGGTGGGGGCCAGAAATGTTGAGCAAATAATAGTGAGAGGTTAGTGATGGCTGCACGCACAAGTGTTTGATGCAGGAGAGAACACGGCTTTGGGAGGGGATAAGCGGGAGTTGATTGCTGCAACAAATCACTTCCAAGAATAGCTGTAAACACTTCTACTTGGCATTTTAGTGGAACAGTTATTCCTAATCATATAACATTGAACTGTTTGGCTCTATTGGATTCAAATCAATTAATTCGATATACATCTCCACCTTGAATTTTTCGTCAATCTTAAGCCCCGTTTGATTGACTGGAACCAAGCTATGAAAAATGAAGGGTATATTAAATATAAGGAATTGATCAAGTTTCAAAACATAAAAAAACCATATTTAATATTTCTTATATAAATTAAGACATCAACCCAAGTTCATCATTAATAATAGATGGTCCGACCAGTGATAAAGATTGAAATGACTATAATATCCATCATTCTTTATCATCTACTATCCCCATCGTCACAGATTTATATCTCTTATTTTCTCTCTGTTACTCTCTCTGCCACATAAATGTATCTCTTCTTCTTTTTCTTCTTCTCCTCTCTCTCTACAAAGACGGTGACAAGAACATAGGTGCTACTGCCTTGAAGACGCCGTCGTAGCTGCTATTGCCTCGATGATGACATCGACGCAGCTGCTACTGCCACCATAGCTGCAACTACCTCGACGACGCCGTCGCAGCATATACTGCCACCTCAACTAGGGAACCTCCTTACCAATTCGTTTTATCCAATCCAGATCAAGGAACTTCTTCTTGATCTATTCCCTCACCTCAGGTAAAATGATGGTATTCTGCAATCTTAAGTATGATGAATGATCAGATTTTAATTATGAAACGGTTGTGGTCACTCTTGATTTGGATAGATCTAAGCGTTTGATGCATTTTTGTACAAAATCATATTTTTACCGACAAAGTTTTGATCTGTGTTGCTATTGCGTCTTCGTCCTACCTACTGCTACTGTGTCATCATGCCACGTGTTGCTACTGCGCCGTCGTGATGCAACTCTACTGCTACTGCGTCGTTCTGTTGAGTGCTGCTACTTAGCCGTTCTGTTGAGTGATGTTACTGCGCCATCGTGTTTTGCCAGTAGCACTTTGTTGTCAGAAGTAGGATGGGCAATAGTACTCTGTTGCCGAAAGTGGGACTGGCAGTAGCACTGTTGTCGAAAAATGGGACTCGCATTAGCACTGTAGTAGCAGTGAATTGTAAAATACTTAGTGACATATGACATGTGCACATCAAGTTGTCCTAATTTGTTAATTTGCGTCATTAAAAGTGTAAGATATTGTCTAAATGGTGTATTTGTAAACTGAAATTTGAATGATAACTAAACTGTAGTTTACTAAAAATGAATTAATATGGTTTTCCAGTCTAAGGGGTTGATTGGTTGTACATAGAGACATTAACGGAAACAAAAAAAAGATTTGATTGGAACTTGACTCCCTCATAAAGCCTAAAACCAATTACATTGTCAAATGATAGTATTTTTATCTCATTCCCACCGTCAAAACCACAATTACCTAAATTATCCTCTAATAAATTTTAATATTGTACATATGGAAATTATAAAAGGGTTTTATTATAAAATATAACTATGTATTTCCTTATTATGACTTACCAAACATTACAATATAAATTAATACTCAATTCCATTTCCAATGATGTACCAAACACCCACATTGAAATACCAAAACATATTTAATTCCATGCGTATGGAAAGAAAAATAATTCAATTTCCTATTTTTACTTTCTTGCCAACCAAACAAGGCCTACCACACCAGGATTAGCTCTTTAGCCAACGAAAATTTTTCGTCGGCCTATTAGCCAAATTCATCGGCTAAGCTCTTAGCCGACGACAACTTGTCGGCTAAGATGTCATCGGCAAAGACTTGTTGGCTATCACTTTACCTGACAAAATAAAAAGGGTCGTCGGCTATAGTTTAACACTTAGCCGATGACTTATTTTTCTATTTTTCGTCGGCTACACTAAGACTAAAGCCCAAGAAATAAATTGTCTTCGGCCTTAACCTAAGATTTTGGTTGATGAAATATTTATATTTCATCGGCCAAAGTATTTAATAAAAATAACTATAGCTGACAAAATTTACTATAATTCTTCGGCTAAATATTGAAAAAATATAGCCGACGAATTATATAAATTTCGTCGGCTAAATACTACTATAGCCGATAAATATGGCTTATTTCGTCTGCCAAACCTTAAAAAAATACTATAGCTGACGAATTATGTAAATTTCGTCGGCTATAGTACTTTTTATACTAAAAAAACCACAAAATTTCTAAATTACCATCCAAGCAAGTTGCAAATTATACAAACAATTTCATATAACCAA
Organism: Comarum palustre; assembly: GCA_951800085.1. NCBI lineage: Eukaryota > Viridiplantae > Streptophyta > Magnoliopsida > Rosales > Rosaceae > Comarum > Comarum palustre. Next base: position 9,726,458 of record OX637575.1, read on the forward strand.
CAACACTATCAAAAGTGGTCTAAACGTTTTTCATTAAATTATTAATAAATTGTTCATAAACCCATAAAACTATATAAAATCTATATCATCTAAATCTATATTTGAGTCAGGCGGAGGTTGCTGTTGAGGAGGTAGCGTCGGCTGAGGTAGAGGAATAAGCGTAGGCATGGGCGGAGCCGGAAATCCTTGAAGCTGGGCAGCTGAAAAATCTTGCAAGTACTGGAACATCTGCTGCTGCTGCTGCTGTGTCTGGTTGGTGGCATATACTGCCGCATTATACTCCTGTAAAGTGAAGTATAGGCTGTCTGGGAGGCTTGCTGTTCCCGTAGCATATGAACTTCCGCCTCTAGCTGAGTCGTTCTGCTGTTGGTCGAGGCTTTTTTTTTTGAAATCCGGGAGTGGTCTTCAGTACCACCTCGCCCTTCTTTCCTAGACCCCGGCAGTATAAGTTATTTCCTCGCGGTGAGAATGACGTGCCCATGATCCTCGCCCCAACCCTGAGATCCGAAGTGTCGATCTGAGACATGGCTTTGGACTTGTCTTCCTCCTACGTGTCTGGCCATGTCTCCCTCACTATAGCAATGATCACCTCGTCACTAGTCTACCTCACCTTCGCCTAATTGGATAGGAAAAAACAATTAATTAACATTTTGAAGTATATATATAATTTAAAAAATTTGAAAACGTAAAACGACTAACAATATCCTCTGGGCGTCAGGATATGTCTTCTCGTACGTATAGACGTACCGGTTGACTTCTGGATGTTCTCTGGCCGCCTCGTCCATCAACGATGAGAACGGTCTATAGCTGGCATGATGGTTCCTTGTGTTGCGTTGCCGGTTCTGAGCGTTTGCCCGGGAAACGGCCTATAAAGGAAAAAATAAAAAATTACTAAAATATTTTAAAACGTACTAATTAATAAAAATATAAGAAATTATTATTTTTATTACCTGTTTATAAGTAGCTGTTGGTCGAGGCTTTTTTTTGAAATCCGGGAGTGGTCTTCAGTACCACCTCGCCCTTCTTTCCTAGACCCCGGCAGTCTAAGTTATTTCCTCGCGGTGAGAATGACGTGCCCATGATCCTCGCCCCAACCCTGAGATCCGAAGTGTCGATCTGAGACATGGCTTTGGACTTGTCTTCCTCCTACGTGTCTGGCCATGTCTCCTTCACTATAGCAATCATCACCTCGTCACTAGTCTACCTCACCTTCGCCTAATTGGATAGGAAAAAACAATTAATTAACATTTTGAAATATATATATATATATAATTTAAAAAATTTGAAAACGTAAAACGACTAACAATATCCTCTGGGCGTCAGGATATGTCTTCTCGTACGTATAGACGTACCGGTTGACTTCTGGATGTTCCCTGGCCGCCTCGTCCATCAACGATGAGAACGGTATATAGCTGGCATGATGGTTCCTTGTGTTGCGTTGCCGGTTCTGAGCGTTTGCCCGGGAAACGGCCTATAAAGGAAAAAATAAAAAATTACTAAAATATTTTAAAACGTACTAATTAATAAAAATATAAGAAATTAATATTTTTAATTACCTGTTTATAAGGGTTGTTGAATTCTAAAATCAGAAGCCAATGCCACTCATACTCCCTGAACTGGAACTCAAGGGGGGTACCAGAACGTGTGTTCCCATGCGTAGTCCAGTGGGTCTGTAACTCGTTCTTCCACTCCATGTACCTACAGATACCAAAAAAAATTACAAATATTATTAATTACACATATAATTTTGTTTTTTCATTAACTTTCCAACGTACCTTCCCCCATACACAACGTCTACCCAGGTGTTCCTCAGGGGTTGGGGAATGTCAAACCACACATGCATTAAAAGGTTTATTAGTTTAGTTTTTCATAAATCAATAATATAATACATAATATTATATTGTGATTTTTTTAAACTTACCGACATTGCGTTGTGGACTATGTCCTTAACCTCCTGTGGGACCTCACCATAGTCTGACCACAACATAGGAACTCTATCCCTAATGAGCGCTTCCACGCGGTTGGAGTACATCCTCGTCTTCCCGCCCGATACTACGTTGTCATCCCCGTAAGTATCGGTGACGATCCTCCCCGAGGTACTCACAGTCTTCTCGAGAGCCTTCCCTGTGACGGGGCCTCTCGTCTTTCTTATCGGCTTAGCTCCAACAGTGCCTATCACAAATTGTATATTAATAAAACATGTGTATTAAGACATTATAAGAAAATAAATTATTTATATTTCATTATGTGAGGGCGTTGGGGCGGACGCGACGAATTCCGACTCTGTCGCCGATGATGATACCCTCGCAGAAATAAGATCCGTACCAAAAGGCACGAACTGGTACGCCGCTGATGGGGTCACCTGCGGAGGCAGTGGATAAATCGGCCCCTGAGTCATCGACTGCCGGTAATGCCGGTATCAACCTCGGAATGTAGAGAAAATGCGGCGACATCTGTACCCCAAATGACCCACCCTCCGAAACAGTTGGGCCCAGAGTCGGTGCCCTGTGTATCCAGGCATACGTGATGCAGACACCTCCGCCTGAGTCGGAGGGCACAACTGCCTTGTGGGGCGTCTGGCGGTCTGGAGGAATGGGTGACGCCCTGCTGTCTCTACGTCGGCTCCAGAAGGGACGCACGTCAGGCTGTCATGGGGCCCTGAAACGACGCTTAAGGGTTGCTAGACGTTCCCTCAAACTATTCAGACCTTTGGCACTTTGAACCCTTAGTTGATCTACACAAGCCTTTCATCCTGTTTAAAATATTTAATTGTGGTCTTAAATTATATGAATTTATAAATTTAATTGTGATCTTAAATTATCTTCACCAATATATTAAGTAACCAATTATATGCAAACAACATATACATCAATTAAACTAGTATATGCAAACAAATATTTTTTTATCATTTAATTTAATTACACTATATTAATTTGCAGCAATATATACAAATATATATATATATATATATGAAAATATGCATACAAATATATACAACCATAAACTTAAATCAATATATACATCCACTTTATTATATGCAAACAATATATACATCAATAATTCAAATTAATTTTAATAAGTCAAAATATGCAGCAATATATACAAATTTACAGCAATATATACAAAAATTTCAAAATAATTATTAATAATTGACAATATATACAATATATACAAATATGCAGCAATTTATAATTAGTAATGTATATATACATAAATAAACCCTAACACCCGAAACCAATTCAAAATATCAATTCAATGTAAAATCGTAAAAATTCGAATTTTTTACCTTAATTGCTTGAGAAGTCGAAGGAGAGAGAAAGAGGATGTGGAGGCGGAGGAGAGGAGTGGAGGCGGTGGATGAGCCAAGGGCAGTGGAGGCGGAGGGGAGAAGAAGAAAAAATAGGGTTTATGTTCTCGGGCTCGCTGGGTTCTACCTATATAGGCAGAAGTATAGCCGAAGAAATAAAAAAATTGCCGGCTATAATTATCATTTTCGTCGGCTATCACTACAAATTTTAATTCAGTTAGCTACCACAAATTGCCACAGCTCGGATTTGCCGTCGCCATTGCTCCTAAATTTACGACGGCACAGCGACGGAGAGTTTACTGTCGCTAAATCGAAACCCGTTTGCGACGGTAAGGTAGTACCGTGGCAAATGAACGCACAATTTACGACGACAAACTAATGTCGTCGCATGTTATTTATTCAACGGCGACGGTATGGGAGCACCGTGGCAAAAAATCCGATTTTATTTCAGATGTATGGCTACGGTTGTGCTCGCCGTCGTCTTGTTACCCTAGTGATATGGTGCCAATTAGCCCGCTCTTTTCTGACGAAAAAAAATGTCAATTTTCAAAACCCCAAGCCAATTCAGACCCGACTTAACCTATTACTCTCTCTTTACTCTCTCTTCAGACAAACCCAACAAACCTAACGCCTAAAACCCGCTGCCTCGCCATCGACCGCGTCACCTCCTCCGATTCCAACGACGTCTACATCTCAAACCTCATCTCCTCCGCCCTCCGCTTCATCCTCAACTCCTTCCAAGCCCGACCCGACCTGAACTCTTTCCGATTTGAACAAGGCAAGTGTGGATCTGTATTTGGTTCCAGATAATATCTTTTTGATGATATATTATGCTATTGGGTTGTTCGATTTGATGTAATTTTGTTGCTTTTATTGAATGTTAGCTAGGGAGGAGTTAGTGAAGGAACTGAGTTAGTTAAATTTGCCTTCGACTGAAGACATTGAGGATACCCTTGTGAAGTTGCCTACTCCAACAACAACTATACTGCCCAGAGAGAAGCATGTAAGTGATCGATCCCTTTAGGTTGTAAAGCTCTAACTCTGTTTGTCTATTTACAGTTTGGAGATATGGATTTTGTAGCTGGTAGTATAATCATGTAAAATCAGTACTAACTAAAAGTATGTGTGACATTTTAGAACATGCTTCTTCTTCGCCTGGTGCCATGTATGCCATAGGTAGATTCAAGCAATCATGGGTTTGGACTAGTATCAATGTATTCATACAGTTGGTGCCCGTTATGTTTGCCTTTTAAATACTCATCATACTGATTTTTGAAGGTTAGAATAGTTAATATCACATAGAGTTACACTTTCAGTGTCAAACTTTATTAGTAAGCATGCCATACATCTAGCATGCTTTACTGTGTAATCTGAATCTAATCAATCCATAGTAGTTTACTTTTGCTTACTATTTTTCTCCCTATGCAGTAGGGAGAAAAATGGACAAGTCATTTATTGATTGGGGAACCAGATGTTGTAGGCCATACTATGACAAGTTAGATGAGTTTTTGATCTTTGCATCTGCCAGTAGGGACATGAGTTCAAGGATATATTGTCCTTGTAGAAAATGTGAGAATCGTGATTTATTTGTAACTGATATTGTGCTAGAGCATCTTCGAGATAATGGGTTTTGGAAGAAGTATAAGATATGGGACAAACATGGTGAGTCTAGGGATGATTCAGTGCGTAGGGATGAAGCTTTTTTAGGGTCAGATGATTATATGGATGTGGATATGGTTCAACTAGTTCAAGAAATCTGTGGAAATGTTGCAAGACCAAATGATGGCAGAGAAAATCCAGATCCTCTTGCTGGGCCAAATGAATCGACCAAAGAGTTTCTGAAATTAATGAAGGGTGCAAACCAGCCACTATATCCAGGTTCTAAGAAGCATACAGCCTTGTCATTCGTTGTCCGAGTTCTAGAGGCAAAGGTGACACATGGATGGACTGACAGTTCTGTCATAGATCTATTTGACATATTTGATGAGTCTATGCCAGAAGGTGCAAACCTTCCTAAATCCTACACTGAAGCTCAGAAGTTGACTGAGGATTTAGGCTTCACTTATTACACAGTGGATGCTTGCCCTAATAGCTGTATGCTATTTCGAAATGGGTCTGATGCAAATCTTGATAATTGTTTGATATGTAATGCATCTCGCTGGAAGGATGATGATGCTGATGAAGGTTTAGCGCTTGGTTTGGGGTCGAGGAAACGTCGAGCAGCAAAGCAAGCAAGATACTTTCCATTAAAACAAAGGTTGCAGAGGTTGTTTATGACCTCTAAATCTGCAAAGCTCATGAGATGGCATGCTGAGAAACGAGAGGATGATGGTGTGTATAGGCATCCTGCAGATTCTCCTGCGTGGAAGGATTTCGACACTAAACACCCAAGTTTCTCAGCTGATATTCGGAATGTAAGGCTTGGTTTAGCTTCAGATGGATTTAATCCATTTAGAAGTATAAATATACCTCATAGTACTTGGCCTGTCATACTGGTTCCATACAACTTGCCGCCAACATTGTTGATGAAGCAGCCTTATATCTATCTATCTGTGCTTATTGATGGGCCATAGGCTCCTGGTGATAAGATCGATGTGTACATGCAGCCGCTAATTGATGAAATGAAGGAACTGTGGGAAAATGGAGTTCCAACTTATGATGCTTCAAGCAATCAAATGTTTCAAATGCATGCTGCATTACTGTGGACTATCAATGACTTCCCTGCCTATGCCAATTTATCAGGGTGGAGTACAAAAGGTGAATATGCATGCCCAAATTGCAACTCTGAAAAAGATTCAATGTTCTTGAATGATTCTCACAAGTGGTTTTATGGAAGCAGTAGGAGATTTACACCTAGTGATCACAAGTACCGGAGAGATGCCAAGTCCTTTTTTGGCTTACGAGAACTCAGGCAAGCTCCTCCAACATTATCTGGAGTAGATCTTCTCTCACAAATTGAATTAAATGGTGTACTTACACAGTACCGAAAGGATGATCTTCTAACAAGGCAAGAGATGGGACCAGAGAAACCAGAAAAAGATCCTTTTAAGAAAAAGAAGCACAATTGGAAGAAGAAGAGTATTTTTTATGAGCTTCCTTACTGGCAGCACAACCTCATTCGTCACAACCTTGATGTGATGCATGTAGAGAAAAATGTGTGTGACAATGTTCTTAATACCATAATGGGAGCTGCTGGAAAAACAAAGGATAATTTGAGATCTCGACGCGACCTTCAGGCTTTGGGAATTAGACATCAGTACCATGTAATGGAGAGGCCTGATGGTACTAAATACTTTGAGTGTGCTGATTTTGAGATGAAAAATGATGGGAAAGATAAGTTTCTGAAAGCCCTGTCTGAGTCAAGAATGCCTGATGGTTCTGCATCTAATATTTCAAGGCGGGTACGTTTGAAGGGTCGTACCATTGGAGGTCTTAAAAGCCATGATAATCATATCCTTCTACAACAATTGATTCCCTTATGTGTACGAAGTTCCTTACCGAAGAATGTGGTTGAAGGGCTGATCGATTTGGGCAGGTTTTTCAAAGTGTTATGCTCCAAACTAAATTGTGCAGCAGATTTGGAGGAGGAGCGTTCTCGCATCATTGTAACCCTCTGTGATCTGGAGAAGATATTTCCACCATCATTTTTTGATGTAATGGAGCACTTGCCTATACATCTAGCTGAAGAAGCACTAATTGCTGGTGCGGTCCAGTTTCGGTGGATGTACCCCATTGAAAGGTATCTGCTCACATTAAAGGAATACGTGCGGCAAAGGGCACATCCTGAAGCATCAATAGCTAATGGGTATTTGATGGAAGAATGCATGAACTTCTGCTCTCAATACCTTAAAGATGTGGGATGTAAGGCAAACAGACCATTAAGAAGGAAGATTGACGATGGTAACTCCAAGAAAGGGAAAACTTTTATTCTCTCAGATGTTACTCGGACACAAATTCACAGATGGGTCTTGTTTCATACAGATGCAGTCACACCATATCTCAAGTAAGTAATACATCCAAATCATGTTTTATCATAGACTTGAAATGCTTATAATAGTTTGATTTGTTGGTATGCTACTGCCATATATATAATAGTTTCTCATTCTCTTACTATGCAGAAAGCATATGTCTGCCATTAAACATCAATGTCCTAATGCCAATGATGCGGAGGTTGCATGTATTCATTTTGATGAGTTTGCAGACTGGTTTAAGGCATATGTGAGTTTTCAACAAAACATGGGTGATGTGTCCTTACCAGAAGAAATTGTGGCTTTGTCAAAACCTCCTTCTCCTACAGCAGCTAGGCTGAATTCATATACATCCAAAGGCCATTTTTTCGGGTGAAAAGTGTTGACAACAAGCGAACCAGACAAAACAGTGGTGTGTCTTTACAAGAAGACACTTTACCGTATTATGGGAGATTGACAGAGATTATCAAAATTAGCTACTCTACGAATATCAAGTATGTTTTGTTCAGATGTGACTGGGCACATCCTTCATGAGTGAAAAAAGATCCTTTTAACTTCACCTTAGTTAACTTTAGAAGATTGTTATACCAGAATGACCGAGTTAGGGATGAACCATTCATCTTAGCATCTCAAGCACACCAGGTGTGGTATACTCCAGATCCTTCAGGAGATGGTTGGCTAAATGTCGGCGAAGTGGAGTCGAAGGACTTCTCTCATTTGGAATTTGATAAGAGTGATGAAATGGAGTCAGTGGATGGTGTTTAATTGAATGAATAGGCCTAACAGTAGATAAACTATGTTATTAGCTTTAAAAAATATGAAGTTTTGTATCCTTCATTGTTATGAAGGTCTCTCATTAGTTATGTTGCTTTTCATTTATATGAAACATTTCAATCTATTGTACGTGCAATTAGCTTTGTTATTAAATTTACATGTTCGTTTGTGGCTATGATCATAACTTGTTGGTAACATTTGATTGATAGTAAATAATTTGTTGCTAATCGAGTGTTTAATTTTATAGGTGACCATGTTTACGAAGAAAAGGAAGGTTGGTAGACCACGCACTATGTCTGAGTTCTTGAGTCCCAGTGGTTCTGCATCATGCCATAGTGGTTCATCATCATCGCATTCATCCCACACGTCTCTGCGTGTTCCTTTTATACCGCCAACCCCACCAACTCCTCCTCTTCCACCACCTCCTCCCCAACCTACTCATGCCTCTACTTTACCTCTTCCAGCCCCAGGTATGCCTTGGATCACTTTTTCTTTTAACGTTTACAACTCCATTATCATCGTCAAATTTAATGTTTCTACTCTCCAATTAAATTAGATGTTGAACCCCAAGCTACTGCCAATAATGCAAGTAGAGGTCATAATAAGGGCATCCCAGAGTGGAATACTAGAGAGAAGGTGCACATTATATTTAATGATAAATTCCAACCTATTGGAGAAAGAGCTGCACAATTGAAGTCACAGTTGGGCAAGATTGTGCGTGATGGCCGCAGGATTCCATTGACCATTTTAGACTGGAAATCTGTTGATAATAAAGTGAAAGAGGAAATTTGGGACGAGGTCAAGGTAAATGCTTTCATTGATAAAATGTTATATATGGTTTTGTGTTTATTAAAATTAATTCAATAGTGTTCACTGTGACTTGTAGAAAAATTTGGTTGATGCTCCAGAAGGGTACAAAGCTGTGTGCCTCAAGTGTTGCAATACACTTTGGAAGGATCACAAAAGCAAAACCAAAGCTACCTTCTATGGACCAAACAAAAATCATCCCGATCTGCTTTCAATGGTTCCTCCAAATATTATAGCAGATCAATGGGCCGTGCTTGTGGCCTATTGGAACTCTGAGGATGCGAAGGTAGAAGTGATGTGTCATTTCCCTTTTATTTTGCCAAATAGGTTGACTAGCGTTTAATTTTCAAACTGATTTTGTAGGCAATAGCGACTCGTAATTCAATCAATCGAGAAACACGTGGACCATCTCATAATACTGGTAGAAAGGATTTTGCCCAATTAAGATATGAGGTATTTTTTGAAAAAACTTGTACTTGATAGATGAAGTGGCATGTAGTAAGATTCATGTTTAATAGATGACATTGTTTACTGTTTGTACTTGGCAGATGGAACAGAGTGGAGAAGAAGTTGATAAATTTAGTGTGTGGAAAAAAGCACGCAAGGAATCCAATCCAGAAGTTGCCGTAGTCATTGTATGTTTCAGCTTAATGTTATGTTATTCAGATTATGGTTTTCTTTTTGCTTTCTTATTTTTTGGTCTTTGCCAAGCTAAGTAATTTATAAATTCATGTAGAAGGAGTATAACAAGGAACTATCACTAGTCAAACCAGAGGAAGACCAAAAGCTTACGGCTGTAAAAGACCGTATTTTTCATAAGGTTATAGGAGAGGATGGTCATGGTTATTGTCGTACCTATGGTTCAACTGTGTCTCGCAATTTGGTATATACACAAGAACCATCGGTACCTGATGGTAACAACACCGACCTTGTAGCCAAAATCACTGAAGAGGTAACACAGAAATTGAAAGAGGAATTTGACAAGAAATTGGAGGATGCTGTTAAAATGCTTCAAGCTCAGATTACCAATAATATGGGTAGCACTGGGGAGAGAAACACACATGCACATGGACTGGTTAGTAATATTTTGAGATGCACAGCTTTGTTAATTTTTTGAAATGCTTGCAGGAGATAATAGTGATGTTTTGAGACAATTTGATGTTCTAAGTAATGGTATTGATCTTTTTTCGTTGGACTGAATATTTTTGAAGTTTAATATTCATTAGGGTGAAGGTGCTTGATTTACTTGAATCTGCAGATGGTTTAAGGTTTAGAGCACTAGCTAATGTATGTATGGTCTCTTTATGCAATAGGTACTAGCTGATGCAACAAGTGGCCATGAGGCTAGGAGGGAGTCCACGGGAGAGGGAGACACTGAGGCTACTGGCAATCATGGTTTAGCTTCTCATGATGGTATTGGCAATCATGATTCAACTAGTCATGATGCTCCTGCATGATTTAGGTTCATGACATATTGTTGTTTTAGGATGTGTGTAGAACATGATTCTGCTGGGATATTGTTGGTTCTTTATGAAGCTTTGTTTTGTTGTTGTAGATGGTTTGTTTGGTTTAGGTTCTTCCATCATGTGGAATAATGTTTATGTTGAACAGTTTGGTTATGAAATGAAGATTAATCATTGTGTTGATTTTGCTGGAATGAATGCTTGTTGATGGTGGTGTTGATATGTTGATTTGGATTTCCAGATTATGGTAAATTTTGAGATTTAAACCAGTGAATTCTGGTAAAAATGAATATTGCGACGAAAACTAGGCGTCGCAAAAAATTTACAGTCGCGACGGCACAGTCCAGTCGTCAAAAGTTTTGGCGGGAAAATTGCCCCCTTTCAGATGCAATTTGAATTTTTTAAAAACTATGGTGACGGAAATATGCCGTAGCGAATAAATGACCTAGCCACGGCATATTCAGTAGCAAAAAGCCGTAGCTAAATTAGCGACGGCCTTTTCCGTTGCTGAATGCCGTAGCTAAACTGTGGCGACGGTTCGTTGCCGTCGCCTAGAGCAATGGCGACGCCACCAAAGGCGACGGTAAAATTGCCGTGGCCGTGCCGTGGCCATTGCCCTTTCGCGACGGCAAAGTAGCTTTTGGCGACGGCATCACGCCGTGGCCAATCGAATTAAAATTTGTAGTGTTATATAGTTCAAATTTATCCGACGAAATAAAAATTCGTCGCCTATTTTCAAGAAAATTGTCAGCTATATTCAAGAATTTCGTCAGCTATAGTACTTTTTATACTAATTTATTTAATTTTTTTCTAATTTATATGTTTAATCTTGTGAAACAAAAATCCGACCTTCAGATATCATAATTATGTTAAAACATGTGTATGGGTAAATTTTTAGCTTGATCCGACAACGTTAAGGACTCGATCCAGACGGTCAATCTCGTGAGTCAAACCCCTAAACGCAAAGAAACGGTAATTTGACCGCCAAAATTATGTATTTTACCCGGACCTTCAACTTAAAATAGTTTCAAATCGATGAGACGCAACTAGTGGTATAAAATTTTTATCAAAATAACCATTAGAGATAGGGTTACCTCTAGGGAGATAGAATGAAAAAATTGAATTGACCGCAACTATCGGCACCGAAACTTTATCGGAATTACGTGATTTTTCAACCGTAGAGATATTTCATCGTTCCGGTCAAATCTTATTTCACGACTTTTTTTTGTTTGAAGCCTCTACGTATAGGTTGTTTTTGAAACAGAACATTTACTTAACACTAGTAGTAGGCATGTTGTGATTGTGATGATCAATCTTGTGAACCAAAAATTCGACCGTCAGATATCATCATGATGTTGAAACATGTGTATGGGTAAATTTTTAGCTTGATCCGACACCGTTAAGGACTCGATTCGGACGGTCAATCCCGTGAGTCAAACCCCTAAACGCAAACAAACGGTAATTTGACAGTCTAAATTAAGTATTTTACCCGGACCTTCATCTGAAAATAGTTTCAAATCGATGAGACGCAACCAGTGGTATAAAAAATTTATTTTATTTATTTAACTATAGTCGACGAAAAATTAGGGTATTTGTCGGCTATAGTATAGGGTTTAGGGGTTAGGGTTTATGGTTTAGCCGACGACATATTAGGGTATTCGTCGACCAAGATAGTTTTAACAGACGAAATACATCTTATTTTGTCAGCCAAGATAGTTTTAGCCGACAAAATATATCTTATTTCGTCGGCTAAAACTAAAAAAATACATAAAAAAACAGGGTGTTTAATCTCACCATACCAATTTCATGTTCATATATCACCAAAATTAAACAAAATTATGAATTCAACAGCTTGTAGCATATAAAAAACACATCAATTTGTATTACAAATTCAAACTAAGAAGGCTCGTATTCGGAATCATCCGATGAGTCTTCTTTGGTGTCAGAATTAATTTCTGGCAATTTATGCATTTCCTCATCACAAGAGTCTTCGTCTATTTCTTGATTTGGATCAACATCAATAAGCCTTGCGTTTAAATCAGGAATTCGAACATAACAACCCACTTTAAAATTATTAAGGCGATATCACCTTAGATGTCTGGACAGTATAAATGGATGTCTTTCCGGCATTCAATTTCTGGACAGTTAATCAATATCCACCAATGGGCTATGACTAGCACATGTGGTTGCAACTTGTAGGAGTCTAACAAAATTCCATAAACTTCAACATCATTAGAGACTATGGAAAGGTTGAACTTCGGTACATCTACCGGTATGGTTTGTGGAGTTTCCTTCAACGCTCCTAAATACAACTTCATGTAGGTGACGCACTCGTGCGCAGTATATGCTTTAGCTATACATCATTCAGGCGCGGATTCATTAGCCACATAAGCTTTGTAGTCTCCAAGTTGCCTATAAATAAATTTTGGAGGTCAGATTTTGTCACTTCCCGTGTGCATAACTTCTGGAAGAATCTTGACAACGCTACTAATGGCTCCACCATATGACGGGGAATTAACTGTCACACCCCGAATCTCTTGAAGTTACTAAAAGTTACCTTTCACAGAGGTTCATGAGTTACCGAGGACTTTTAATTGTGATTTGTAATTCGTTAAGTTATCGCTCGAGTTAATTTTCGAGTTTTTCTAAGTTCTCCAAATACCTGAATTGATGACTCGATGTTGTAGTATGTGTCGACACGAGTCTCCCGGTATTTTCGGAATATTTTTCGGAGCTTCGGTTTATTTTCTACGAATTTTCGAAGTTTCCGGTAACTTTTAATTATAATCCGGTAAATCAGTTTTACCATTTAACCTTTTCACTTTTCACCTTCTTTGAATCTTGACCGTTGGATCTTTCTCAGATCAGATCTTGGCCGTCCATTTTCGTTTAAAAGGAGGTGAGAAGGCTGACCTCGGGTCAACCCTCCTCTTTTCTTCTCTCTCCCCTCTCTCGGTCTCTCGTCTGCTCCGGCGTGGCCACAGTGGTGCTCCGCCGTCTGCCCACCACTGACCGGCGCTCCACCACCATCCTCTTCCCCTCTTTCTCCTTTTTCTAACCATGCCCTTAGTTTGCACCGACGTCCGCCGAAGGAAGAGATCAAGCGACACTGTCTCGGCGGTCAACGCCGGATTTCCGGCGATCTGGGCGGCGCTAGGGCGCGTGACCGGTGTGGTTAGTCTTCTCTTCTCTTCTTCTTCCTTCCTGTGTTGTATGATCATTCGATCGGAGCCTTAACAGAAACCTTATTACTCACTGTTACTGTTTCGGGTTTTCTGGGTTTCGAGTCTAACAACTCTGGCGACCTATTCTAGGTGTTCTGGAGAGTCGTGGACACCGGTGGGATGCGTGGGAAGAGCTTGGAGGCAGATGGTGAGGTTATGGAGAGACCTGCAGTGAGTTTGAGCAAGGAGATGCTACTGTGCTCGAGGCAGGGGAGCAGAGATATAGAGGGAGGTGGCAGGGCTGCATGGCGAGGCAGCTGAGCAGAGTTGGAGTTTTGGTGAAGATCAGAGGTGAGGCAGATTCCTGGTTTTCAGCTACTGTGAGTTGTGTTGCTGTGTTGGATTAGTTGCTGTCTTTGGTTGTTGATCTGCTACTGATGTTGTTGTTTTCCTGCATGTTGTCGTAACTTGGTAATCGGAGAAACGAGGAGGTTATGGCGAATTTCCGGCAGGTTGACCGGAATCCGGCAGAGGATTCCGGCAAGTTGCCGGAATCCGGCAGAGGATTCCGGCAAGTTGCCGGAATCCGGTGACGATCCGGAGATGCAGTTAAACCGGCAGAAATGCCGAGAGGTAGTCTTCGACTCCTTAAGATTGTGTTGTTTCCGTTTAATAGGGTTAAGTATCGTAAATCGGAATTTACGTAAGGAAACGAGTAAAAACGGAAACTAACCGTAAATTGGGAACTTTCCATTTTTGGAACCTTCTATGTTTGGAAACCTGCTAATTGGGAAACTTTCCACTTTGGGAAAGTTTCCATTAAGGGAAAGTCTCCACTTTGGGAAAGTTGCATTTTCAGAAAAATGGTTAAAGGATTGAAGTTCAATGAATGTGACACTTGTTGGTTAAATGGGTAAAGTGTTAAATGGTTATCGAAAATAGATAACTGGAATTTATGAGAAAATGTTAAATCGGTATATCGACTCGAGGTTATATATATTGATTAATACGTGACACCCTAACGTAAAGTTAAAGTGATAACGGAAAGTTCGGAAGCTGAGTCGGACTTCCGGTAAATAGAGTTAAGAGTCGATAACCGGGAAAGAAAGTCAAAAAGGTTAAAATGTCATAAAAAGGAACTCGGTCAACTTGTGGTCAAATAGGAGTTCCTGGTCAAACTAGGAAAAGACCAAGTCAACTGTGAATGACTAATATGATGATTTGTTGGTACAGTCTCTGGTCGGACGTGAGACGGACTCGACTACGCGGGTAGTTCGAGAGTTTCGCTCGAGGAGCTTTCCGAGCGGGAAGAAGGTCGCAATAGTACAGTGAGTGGACATATTATTTTAAATAAATGCATGCCTTAATTATTGAGTTAATTGCATGGTTTTTATGATTGTTTTCGAGAATTATATCCTTCTCGGGTTCTCGAACGTTTTTATTTGGATAAAGGTTAGCGGGAACCTCGGTTAAAGATTTTTTACTATTGTTTGAGATGTTGACTTTTATGCGTGAACGTATTTACAATATTACTCCATCTTCTATTTCTTTCCGAAAATGGTTATAGACGGGGATGGCCCGTCCTTTGAATAGAATTGAACCCGAGACTTCGTTGGAAATTGGATTTATGCATATATGACAAGGAATTGTTTTACTTATTGTTTGGGAAGAGAATTTGATTAATGTATTGTTATGAATTTTTATTTTAAGGGTTGACCAATAAATATGCTAGCTAGAGTAGCGTGAGGGCGCTACTAGAGCTCTTAGCTCCGACCCTAGCCTGAGAGGTCAGGCAAACTACGTAGTGCACTATGAGGGTTGACCGTACCATTTTATTTAGAGCTCTTAGCTCCGACCCTGGTCTGAGAGGACAGACAAGCCTGAGAGGTCAGGTTGATATTATAAGGGTTGACCGTTATCACTTTATCTAGAGCTCTTAGCTCCGACCCTGGTCTGAGTGGACAGACAAGCCTGAGAGGTCAGGCTGATATTATAAGGGTTGACCGTATTATTTTATCTAGCTAGCATAGCGTGATGGCGCAACTAGAGCTCTTAGCTCCGACCCTAGTCTGAGAGGTCAGACTTATTATGTTTGTGAACATTTCTCTTCCCATATTCCTTACTGGTTTATCTTACCATGCATTTGTGGAAAATTTAGTAATTGTGGGCATGCATAAATGTTATTTAAATCATTAAAGTTTTGGGAGAGCATTAAAGGAAATAGAGTTTTTATATTTGATTTTCGTCCACTCACTCTAACAGTTTTTAAATGTTTCTCCCCTGGGCCTTTCGTTTTTAAATGCCCAGTGATGCAGGGTTCTTGAGAGGAGGTCGAGCGCGTACGAGAGTCGAGGCATAGTCGATCATTCCGTTGCTGCTTGAAATTCTTTGGGGTAATCATCTCTGTAGACTGCTCTGACTAACCCGGTTTAGCTAGTTTTGTAGGAAGGGTTGACCATTTCAAGGGGGTTTCGGTAAGAAGTTCCCTTGAGGTGGTCCCCGCGGGATTTACTTCGGGTAAAAGGGGTTTAACCCGGAGTGGGTCCTGACATTGGTATCAGAGCATTAGGTTATCGTTTCCTGTTACTACCTCATGTACTTGGTAGCACTTAGCGTCTATAGAGTGATGGTCCGACCGCGGCGGATCCATCGGCATTTTATGCTTTGGACGCTCAGTGTTTATTGAGGATATGAGTTAGTACTTCCTGATTGAGATATGGACCGAGTGGTCCTATAAACGATCGAATCTTCAAGACTATGCCTCAGTACGTGCGACCTCACAGAGAGTTTCTGTAAGGAACAAGGTAAGCTCGTTACGTATTTATTTTCATAGTTCCCCAAGGATTTGTTTTAAAAAGATTTATTGAGATTTGAGCTGGGGATCGAGCGGAAACTCACGTTATTTAACGAGCTTGAGCATTTGTGTGAGTCCTCGGTGGTGAAACAGTTAATTCACACCTGGAAGGCTGTCATGGTTGTTGACAGGGATGTTGTAGAAACCTAAGGCGAGGCCTTGGTGTTCGTGTGATGAGACCCTTAAAAGTGAAGAGTCGTACGAGTTACTGAAAGAGGTGGCATCCTGCCATGGAAAAAGGAGCTGAAGTCGCCTAGCGCGATTATTCAGTGAGGAAATGAATATTAAGATTTGACGATTGCCAAGATTTTGTTGAGGTTCGTCATTAGTGTGGTTTCAGAAAAACCAACTGACGTATGAAAGGGAAATGACTCAAGGAAGTTGAGTGTTGTTATTTTGTGGTCTGGATCTAGTGACTAGTCTATGAGGTGACACTACTGGAAAATGTTAAGGAAGTAAAGGCTGTTTTGGTCACTCGATGTTTATGGAACAACCACTGGAACTGATGGTTTGGGTCACCTTGGTACAGACATTGTTGTCGTCAGCTACGATCAGACCCATTTCGTTTCAGCCACCCATGATTGGGGTACTAGAAAGATTCGAATTGTTAGTGAGTCCGAGTATGATTTAAATTGGTGGTGACAATGGTCATTAGGCTATTTATTTTGAAGACAGAAATTAAATCGTGTCACCAGATCTTGGGGCTCATGTCAACCATAAGGTGAGTTATCCACCTGTGGTCAAAGTATTTTAATTGGTACACCTGTGGAGGAGTCTCCAGGTTGGCTGTGTTAGAGATCGATTTTCAGATCGAGAAAGCGTTGCTAGTGGTAATTAAAGGTAATTGGTTTCGGAATTTAAAGGAACATGTTAGAAGTGGCAACAGGCCACCGGGTCATGGACCAAGGGTGCTCGGGGTACCAGAGATAGTGTACGAGCCTTGATGGACTTTGTATTAATTGCGGTGTAGGAACCGGTCGTGGTGCAAACGACACTGTTTTGACGGCTGAAGATGTACATGGGTATACCCCACAGGAGCACGTGTACCCTCTTGGGTAGGGAAGTGATAAAATGAAATTTGGGTAGCACATGCTGGTAAGGCATAATTATCGTGTGCAGCTGTGCGTGGACAAAATGACACCAGGTAAGTGACTAAGGCTGATGATGACATCATCCTAAGAATGTGTCATGAGAGTTCCATTTAGTGAGAACGGAGATTTAAGACGTTTGGTTGGAAGTTTCTGTACAAAACGTCCAGTAGATGGCCTAACCATTTAAGTATATGTCGGAAGTGGATTATTGTTAGTCGCTCCGACTTTTATGCTGGTTAGCGAGATTATTAAGTGTCGCTAGTAGGTGGTCAGATGTATTCTGAGATAAATGCACGAAAAAGGTGAAGTGACAGCAGTGGGGCAAGGTCTACTGAATCCTTGAATATGAGTGAGAATGTTTGTAGATGCTCAAGCTTCAACCTGTAACCAAAGTCGCCCGTTATGACACTTGGTTTTCTCGAGGGCGATTAACTGAGCTTGATGGCTTGAGAATTTTGTGCACTCACTGGCTGTGGTTTAATCGAATATTGTAACCGAAGGTGTACTTAGTCGTGTTGGGGTTCATAAGTTACATCCATTGCAGTGACCGGCAATATTCTCAATTATGATCTGTGGAATGAGGATTAGATCTGGAATATCAATTATTGATGTTAATTTAATGAAATCCTAAGAGGATTAAAGTTTGTTGGCGATGCTTTGGTCATTGGTCATTTGAGTAGTGACCCTACTTGTTAGGAATGATTGACCTAGCGGCAGTTCTTGGCGCCACGAGTGCAGAGTGGTAGCAAGGAAGATCATTGGAGGTGACTCTCGAAATTGTCAACATTTCGGTGAGAATGAAATGCGGTGGAACTGAAGGAAAAAGTTTTCCTTGAAGACTCAAAGAGTGTTACGAGCCTAAGTTTGGTAGTAAATGTTACTGAGATTGGTAAGGTATGTCGTTAAGTTGAGCAACACTCCATTGGAAATCGTGGAGTGGTTGAGTCACGTTCAGATTAAGTTAGATCTGAGGGGATGCTAACGTGTGACAGTGGATCTTTTAATCTAGGATCTGTAGTGGTAGTTTGATTTTCCTTGTGCAGGTAAGTAGTCGTTCATTTTGAACCTTACCGGATAGATGAGGCGATGGATGCTTGACTGGCAGAGCAAGGGGGACAGTTTTGTTAGGAACTATCTAGTTGTGCGAGTTGACCTTGTGATGTTCACGCGCCCAGTGCGGTGATGACATTTGTTAATTTGCGCCTTGATAACTGGAGACTCGGTGATCAACATGGTTGAGCCTGGTGAAATTAATTCCCGATGCTTTGATCAGATGTTCCTTTGGGTGTGCACCAGTGGCACCAAAAGTTATGTAGATGTCCGATCTGGTTAAATGTCCAAAGTTGTTAGTTATTACCGGACGATGTGGTAATGGAGGCATCTGGGAATGGAAATATCCTGGTTGAGCGGGTAAGGTTCTGGAATTCTGTTATTGGTAAGTCTATTTCAGATGGTGTTGCGGATAAGTTTATTAGACGCACGGTTATGGTTGAAGTGCAAGTTCTGCCCTATGCGTCATTCCAAGTTAAAGTAAGAGATAGGGAGGTCGGTGGCACCTCACCTATGAGTAGTATAGGTATGTATTACCAGTTGTAAGTACGCTGTAACCCCACGTTGTATACTGATATCGGAGGATTACAGATGGTGGATCAGTGATAGTCAGTGTTGTATTCCATCTCATAAATGAGATGAAGTACAGTAAGAATTCGGTGAATCAGTTAATCAATGATTCAAGAGAAAATCATTGTGACCCACGGTAAGACTTTAGATGTTTTAGTTTTGACCCGAGAAGAGTGGTCGGGTGTCAGAAAATGAGGGAGTTTTGGAGGTTATCATCCACGTAGGCAGGAGTGCTACGTTGGTTAAATGTGACATGTGACAAGGTTACATGAGTGTGAGGAAGGTGTTGGGTATCCTTGGGGTATAATGGATGCCTAGTGTCATGTGTGTCCCTGTTACGGGAATAAGGTAATTCCCTACACCCTTTATGAATAGCTTTCTGGTTAGTACTGGCTTTTGGCTTATAAGGAGGATCAGTAAGGATGATCGTAAAGGGCAGGTGTTTAGGGTTGGGACAATGCTATTCGTAAGGCGTCACAGAAGAGTTCTCAGAAGGAAGTTGACATTGGAGAACAATATTATTATTTTAAGTGGTACTATCCCCCACAGTATTAGACTTCGAGTATAGAAATTTCGAGGACGAAATTTTTATAAGGTGGGGAGAATTGTCACACCCCGAATCTCTTGAAGTTACTAAAAGTTACCTTTCACAGAGGTTCATGAGTTACCGAGGACTTTTAATTGCGATCGGTAATTCGTTAAGTTATCGCTCGAGTTAATTTTCGAGTTTTTCTAAGTTCTCCAAATACCTGAATTGATGACTCGATGTTGTAGTATGTGTCGACACGAGTCTCCCGGTATTTTCGGAATATTTTTCGGAGCTTCGGTTTATTTTCTACGAATTTTCGAAGTTTCCGGTAACTTTTAATTATAATCCGGTAAATCAGTTTTACCATTTAACCTTTTCACTTTTCACCTTCTTTGAATCTTGACCGTTGGATCTTTCTCAGATCAGATCTTGGCCGTCCATTTTCGTTTAAAAGGAGGTGAGAAGGCTGACCTCGGGTCAACCCTCCTCTTTTCTTCTCTCTCCCCTCTCTCGGTCTCTCGTCTGCTCCGGCGTGGCCACAGTGGTGCTCCGCCGTCTGCCCACCACTGACCGGCGCTCCACCACCATCCTCTTCCCCTCTTTCTCCTTTTTCTAACCATGCCCTTAGTTTGCACCAACGTCCGCCGAAGGAAGAGATCAAGCGACACTGTCTCGGCGGTCAACGCCGGATTTCCGGCGATCTGGGCGGCGCTAGGGCGCGTGACCGGTGTGGTTAGTCTTCTCTTCTCTTCTTCTTCCTTCCTGTGTTGTATGATCATTCGATCGGAGCCTTAACAGAAACCTTATTACTCACTGTTACTGTTTCAGGTTTTCTGGGTTTCGAGTCTAACAACTCCGGCGACCTATTCTAGGTGTTCTGGAGAGTCGTGGACACCGGTGGGATGCGTGGGAAGAGCTTGGAGGCAGATGGTGAGGTTATGGAGAGACCTGCAGTGAGTTTGAGCAAGGAGATGCTACTGTGCTCGAGGCAGGGGAGCAGAGATATAGAGGGAGGTGGCAGGGCTGCATGGCGAGGCAGCTGAGCAGAGTTGGAGTTTTGGTGAAGATCATAGGTGAGGCAGATTCCTGGTTTTCAGCTACTGTGAGTTGTGTTGCTGTGTTGGATTAGTTGCTGTCTTTGGTTGTTGATCTGCTACTGATGTTGTTGTTTTCCTGCATGTTGTCGTAACTTGGTAATCGGAGAAACGAGGAGGTTATGGCGAATTTCCGGCAGGTTGACCGGAATCCGGCAGAGGATTCCGGCAAGTTGCCGGAATCCGGTGACGATCCGGAGATGCAGTTAAACCGGCAGAAATGCCGAGAGGTAGTCTTCGACTCCTTAAGATTGTGTTGTTTCCGTTTAATAGGGTTAAGTATCGTAAATCGGAATTTACGTAAGGAAACGAGTAAAAACGGAAACTAACCGTAAATTGGGAACTTTCCATTTTTGGAACCTTCTATGTTTGGAAACCTGCTAATTGGGAAACTTTCCACTTTGGGAAAGTTTCCATTAAGGGAAAGTCTCCACTTTGGGAAAGTTGCATTTTCAGAAAAATGGTTAAAGGATTGAAGTTCAATGAATGTGACACTTGTTGGTTAAATGGGTAAAGTGTTAAATGGTTATCGGAAATAGATAACTGGAATTTATGAGAAAATGTTAAATCGGTATATCGACTCGAGGTTATATATATTGATTAATACGTGACACCCTAACGTAAAGTTAAAGTGATAACGGAAAGTTCGGAAGCTGAGTCGGACTTCCGGTAAATAGAGTTAAGAGTCGATAACCGGGAAAGAAAGTCAAAAAGGTTAAAATGTCATAAAAAGGAACTCGGTCAACTTGTGGTCAAATAGGAGTTCCTGGTCAAACTAGGAAAAAAGCTGAGCAGACTTCGTTGGAAATTGGATTTATGCATATATGACAAGGAATTGTTTTACTTATTGTTTGGGAAGAGAATTTGATTAATGTATTGTTATGAATTTTTATTTTAAGGGTTGACCAATAAATATGCTAGCTAGAGTAGCGTGAGGGCGCTACTAGAGCTCTTAGCTCCGACCCTAGCCTGAGAGGTCAGGCAAACTACGTAGTGCACTATGAGGGTTGACCGTACCATTTTATTTAGAGCTCTTAGCTCCGACCCTGGTCTGAGAGGACAGACAAGCCTGAGAGGTCAGGCTGATATTATAAGGGTTGACCGTTATCACTTTATCTAGAGCTCTTAGCTCCGACCCTGGTCTGAGTGGACAGACAAGCCTGAGAGGTCAGGCTGATATTATAAGGGTTGACCGTATTATTTTATCTAGCTAGCATAGCGTGATGGCGCAACTAGAGCTCTTAGCTCCGACCCTAGTCTGAGAGGTCAGACTTATTATGTTTGTGAACATTTCTCTTCCCATATTCCTTACTGGTTTATCTTACCATGCATTTGTGGAAAATTTAGTAATTGTGGGCATGCATAAATGTTATTTAAATCATTAAAGTTTTGGGAGAGCATTAAAGGAAATAGAGTTTTTATATTTGATTTTCGTCCACTCACTCTAACAGTTTTTAAATGTTTCTCCCCTGGGCCTTTCGTTTTTAAATGCCCAGTGATGCAGGGTTCTTGAGAGGAGGTCGAGCGCGTACGAGAGTCGAGGCATAGTCGATCATTCCGTTGCTGCTTGAAATTCTTTGGGGTAATCATCTCTGTAGACTGCTCTGACTAACCCGGTTTAGCTAGTTTTGTAGGAAGGGTTGACCATTTCAAGGGGGTTTCGGTAAGAAGTTCCCTTGAGGTGGTCCCCGCGGGATTTACTTCGGGTAAAAGGGGTTTAACCCGGGGTGGGTCCTGACATTAACGGTCGAATGAAAATAGGGAAGAGACGTTGTAGCAGAATATGATATTCATGACTCTTTAACCCGTACATTTTATTGTCCCGAATGTTTACACATCGGGTTATATTTCCTGCGTAGCCTGAAGGATACTTCGCAGAACTCATCCACCTGAAAATTACGTTCTTCTGGTCAGGCTTCACGGTGTATGGAGCTTGAGGCATTTTTTTCTTCCCTTCTTTCAACCACAAATGTCTTTGTATCTCCATTTTTTTAAGATCAATGCGTGAATTCAGATCGTCTTTCGTCTTCCCCACCACATTGTCGCACACATTCTTTTCTATGTGCATCACATCTAGGTAGTGCATAATCAATAACTTACTCCAGTATGGGAGTTCCCATAATATGCTCTTATGTGTCTAAAATTTATACATGTCGGGTCTGTTAGGTATTGCCGCCACAATATTGGGATGATTACTGAGCCGCCCAAAATCATACTCATTAAGCACTGCTAAAATTTCTTCCCCTGTCCATCTTCTAGGAGGCACACCGTTTTCTACAGTCCCATCAAATGCATTGTCATCGAACCACCATTCGTGATCATACGGAAGGAGAGTACGGTGACCCAATCTACATATCTTGTTGCAATGACTACAACTCCCCTCATCGCTAAGGCACTATGGACAAGACTTGTATCCCTTAACAACGTTGCCCAACAACATCCCACAGGCAAAAAAATCACTGATGGTACCAACAACCATGACATGCATCTGGAACATCTCGTGCATGTACTTGTCATAAGTGGGATGACCAACGTCCCAAAAAAACTTAAGCTCTTCAGTCAAGGGTCTCAAATACACATCGAGACACTACCCTGATAACCGGGCCCCGGAATCAACAAACTCAACATATTGTATTTCTTCTTCATGCACATCCATGGAGGAAGGTTGTATGGTATCAAAATTACCGGCCATACACTGTATTGAAGACTCATGTTTCCAAAAGGATTGAACCCGTCGGATGATAGCCCGAGCCTCACATTTCGAACCTCTGACGTAAAATGAGAAAACTCACGGTCTATAGGCTTTCAAGCCTCCCCGTCAGCAGGGTATATAAGGGTATCTTCGCCATGCAATTCCCTATCAGCATGCCATCTCATAGCTTTGGCCATATGTGATGACATGTACAACCGCTCTAGCCTATTCCTCAACGGGAAATACCGAAGTACCTTCATAGGTTTCCTATTGCCTGCAGGAGTCAACTTATATCTGTCACTCTGACATACTAGACATGTGTCAAGGTCACCAAGGTCATTTTCTTCTGGATCTTTACCTCAGAAGAGAACACAGTAATATCTGCATGCATGGATCTTGATATAGGAAAGCCCAAGATCTTTCAGGATACATCGGACCTTATGATGAGTGGTAGGAAGACGATGACCATGGCGCAGCATCAAAGCAGTGTACTGTAGATAATCATCAACAACCTTCACAGTCGATTTTGTCTCAACTTTAATCTTCATAACGTCCATCACACTTTCAAGAACCGTCTTCTGACAACCGGGGTACACAAGGGTCTGTTGGAAAGCAAGTAGTTTGTTGTACTTGTGAATACAGCAGTGTTGACAACTCTAGGGAAGGGCTGCACCGGCCCAGACATACACGGTCCTTCAAAGCATACACCGCTCTCATAAGGAAACATATCGTTGATGAAGGCCGTTGTTGGATCGTTGGATGTACTGCCCGTCTCAGAAAATTGTTCATGATCATGCAGACCCCCTGATGATGTTTCACCGTGATATATCCAACACGTGTACTTCTCTCAAAACCCATTACTCTTCCGGTGTTACCAAACCTTGTCAATTGCAAATCGATGCATATCACTGCGACACTGACATTTAGTGCCCGGGTAATAGAAAATTGTATTCTCGTTAGCATTATCCTTCACATATTCAATAAAACTAATAACTCATTTACCATATCCTTTGTCCCATTTTGGAAGTGAAATCCAACTCTTATCCATATCCTGAAAATATAACATAATATATATGTATAAACTCTAACTAATTAATTAATTAAATTTTCAAATCATTTAGTATTTAATCTACAGTTACGTACAATTAATTAATAACAAATTAATAATTAACATATATATATATATATATATATTTATATATACATGCATATATATACTAATTACTAATTATATAACAATATTATATATATCAATTAACATCAATCATAATCAAAATATTAGTTAATTCATACTATATATATATATATATGTATCAACACAATATTATAATTAAATTAATCTACTACTACTTATTAATAACAACAACTTCATATATATTATCAAATCAAAATCGATGAACTCAATCACACTCAAAATCCAATCATTTAACTCAAATTAAAACTCAAAATCAATATATATAACTCAAATAAAACTCTTAAATCAACTCAAAAACAAGATATATACACATACACGTACTTATATATAGCGGCACAAACTAATTTTGAACAGATTTCGACGACACCCAACAATTTCGCCAACACCAAAACTTTTTCTCCTGTTTTTTTTCAAATGAGCTGCTGTCTAGATCTAGAAATATAAGGTCTTTTAGCTGACGAAATTATATATTTTGTCGGCTAAACTTTTAAAATTTCGTTGGCTATAAGTTTACAGACTATAGCCGACGAAAAAATTATTTTAGCTGACGAAAAAACATTTCGTCGGCTAAAAATCCAATTTAGCCTACGAAAAATTAACTTAGCCGACGATTTTTTGTTTCGTCGCCCTAAAGTGGACGACGAAAAAAAAAATTCTTCGGCCTGTTTTTTTTCGTTGGCTATAATGTTTATACTTGTAGTGTACGTTAGATCAGAATGTACGTCTTTTACGTTTTATTATTTTACGCGTTTGAAGATCTGCTTTCAATTTCTTTTTATCTTTTGTTTTATTTATTTAGATTTTAATGAAATCAAATAAAAATTTATTCATATTCCATCTCCACTTTTTCTTTTCTATAGGAAATAAAATCTCATTCCCAACAACATGAATTATCTATTTTATCCATACTTTTTTAAATTATTAGATTTAAACTTTAATAAATCAATGACATAATTAAAAGTTTAAAAATTTAATTATTCCCTCTCATTCTCAAATTTGTTCTGACTTTATTAATATAGATAAATGTATGATGTATGCGCGACTTGTGTTAAATAGTGGTCCAATAATAACGAACCAAATTGTCGGACAATAGAACATTCCTTAAATTACTAGCTCGGTGATAGTAAACTTTTTAGAATTAAATTCAGTTTACCCCATTGAAATTTAGGGGTAACTTCATGTTAGTCCTTAAACTTTTAATTTCATCAGAATGCCCCTTAAGCTTTCTAAATTTAATCAGTCGTACTTAATTTAACAAACTCTGCCCAAATTGGGCGTTAAGTCTATTAATATGGCTCATTGAAAGGGCTAGAATGATCATTTTATTTCTAAGAAAAAAACACACACACGACAATGTTTTTTCTTCTTCGATCCTCCCCCATAAATTCTCCACAAATTGCTCTCAATGACATCTGGGCAATTTTTATCATCCTTTCCTCAATTCCAAATGTAATAATATGCATTCCCCTCTTAAAACATTATCTCTCTCGCCGGCCCCCCATACTGCCAAAGCTATTTGATAAGAAAATCATACAGACAAGTTGAATAGTATCTGTTAAATTGGACATGGCTGATTAAATTTAAAAAGATTAAGGGATATTCTGATGAAATTAAAAGTTAAAGGACTAACATGAAGTTACCCTTAAACTTTATGAAGTTAAACTGAATTTAATTCAACTTTTTACCAGCATAGCTCAGACATTGATGCAGCTCTTCTGGTCCGTATAGATGTCCGCACCTGAAGAACCTGATCTCTATCGCAATATATCAATAAGTCAATAACCAAAATCCTAGCTCATGATTCACTTTCCCAAAAAAGACATGGATGCAAATATAACGGAAAGGAAATTATTAGGTTTTGCTAAAGTGTGTCTGCCATTGCTTGAGCCATACGGCAATATAAAATATGTACGTGTTTATGACAATAATGCTGATTCAGCTGTAAGCGTGTCTTCTCATAACCAAACTTCTACTTTGGAATACCAAACACATTTTACGACGACCTCCAAGTGAATAAGGATAAACATCTTCTAATTCTATGTATGCATGCTCCGATATCTGGGTCAAGTTTTGGTTTTGTAAATGAGAATCCAAAGTTACTTTTTTCTTTGATAATGGATATTTATTTTATGTGAAAAATTAATGAATTATACGAAAAAATGCACTTGATACAATAACATATTGTCCATTTTAGTGTTGGCAAAAGCACCTCAACAAACCCCTTCAATGCGTCTTTGGTTATTCTAACATATGGATGACAAAGACACCCAATTAGGTATGTACCGCTCGTTATCATTGTCTCGATTCCCCTTTTAGGAGGGGGAAGAGAAGCCGAGGGCCGTCCGCATTACCATCGACATTGCTTCTCACCGAACCACCCTTTTATATGCACTTGCGCAGTTGGTTAGAAATTGTGTCACTGTCAAACACCAAGGTTCAATCGACGCGCAACCGAACGCGGCGGCTTAGATGCTAGTGTGGTTGCTAAATGTTCCCTCCTGAGCAAGAAACACTCCCCAAATGTGCCTCAAACCAAGTGCCCATTAACATAGAATAAAAACTTAGGAAAAACACAAACCATTCGACTAATTCCATGAAAACGAAAACGACCTTACATACTGGGATTCAAAGCTCCACTTGTGTTCGTGGACCATCTGGGATTGTGATCACTGATTGCAATCAAAAACCGAACTTTTTTTTTCCAGTTTGAAATGCATTGCTTTCTTCTTTGCTTTCACTCTTTTACCGCTCTCCGCCGTCAACGTCAGCCGTTGTTGTTCCGAAGTAAATTCCTGACTTCCTTACCCGCCAAGGTTCAGTGAAAAAACGACATGTCGTGGGGCTGGGGGTAGTGGACTGGACGGTCACTCAAGTCCTTCTGGAGAAATTAGCCACTGAGAGAAGGCCACGTGGAAATTGTGGGAATGGCTGCTCTTGGTTTGTCTCATATGCCCCTCATGTAGAGAAGAAGGAGAATAATGGACTGATTGATTGCTTGGTAGCCCAATAAAGCTTTCATCTTTCTGCATTAACTGAGAGTCGAGACTTGGAGGCCTTTCCAAAACCATGAAGAAGATGCTTCTCGCAAACATAAAGGAAGAGAATTTATAGCTAAAGAGTTGAGAAATCAAACACAAGAGGAATAAGAGAGAAACAGTGAGAGGTAGAGAGATTGTAGTAACAAAGTAGTTACTAGGTACTTGAAGCTTTTGCAAGAGTTTCTGTTATGGAGAGGTATGAGATAGTCAAAGATCTTGGTTCTGGGAACTTTGGTGTTGCAAAATTGGTGAAGGACAAATGGAGTGGTGAGCTCTATGCCATCAAGTTCATTGAGAGAGGCCAGAAGGTAGACTTCTTTTTCATCCCCTGTTTTTTCTTGATCATAAGTCTTACTCTTTTGGGTTTAAGCTCATCAATCTCTTGTGGGTTTGTTTGTTGTTCATTTTTATAATCTGGGTTTGTGTTTATTCCAACTGGGGGTTTGGCTTTGATGGAGGAATTTCTTTGTGTTTTTACAGATTGATGAGCATGTACAGAGAGAGATCATGAACCACAAGTCACTGAAGCATCCCAATATCATAAGATTTAAGGAGGTATAATTCCTGAATTTGATAACACCTTTTTGTGAGTGATATGTTCTCTTTTGTGGAATAGGTATCTCAATGAGAAAAGATTTTTGCAACTATCCCTATTGGCCTGCAACTTGAGAAGAATTTTAGAATCAAACTACTTTTTGGTCCATCATTCAACTTTGTTTTTCAACTTTTTTCGAAGACTCTATGTTCTCCATTGCGTTGGCCTTGGAACAACAGGGCTAAAGTCAAATATTCATCATTTCCAATTTGGCTTTGAATTCCTCTGCCTCTCTCTATTACTAGTTCTTGCTTTAGTTTAAAAAGTTTGTGGAAGGTTTCTTGAGTACGATTTTTCTATGTACTGTATATCTTATTATCTGCTCGTATATGCAGGTCTTGTTAACACCAACCGATTTAGCGATTGTTATGGAATATGCAGCTGGAGGCGAACTTTTTGAAAGAATATGCAATGCTGGTAGATTCAGTGAAGATGAGGTAATTGGAGCAAAGGCTGAAATGAATGGAAGCAGATTTTCGTCGCGATAAATTTAGTTGTTGTACATTTAGAGTATGATGACTTCCTTTTCTTTCAACCACAAATCATTTGGACTCTTAGCAGTCGTTTTGAAATTTCAGGCCAGATTTTTCTTCCAGCAGCTGATTTCAGGAGTCAGTTACTGTCATTCTATGGTAAAGACTTAAACATCAAAACTACAACATAATTTGCTCTTTGTAAATATGCTTGGCCTCACATCCATTGCTGTTTTAATCTGATCATTGTATTTTTATTGCTGCAGCAAATTTGTCATAGAGATCTTAAACTGGAGAACACACTTCTAGATTCAAGCTCAGCTCCACGTCTCAAAATATGTGATTTTGGTTATTCCAAGGTAAATGAACTAAGCCAAGCAATCATGTTGAGTAGGGGTAAATGGGTAATTTTACTTACTAATTACCTTGCTGCTACATGTTAGTCATCTGTGCTGCATTCACAACCCAAATCAACTGTAGGAACACCTGCCTATATTGCACCAGAAGTCCTGTCGAAAAAAGAGTATGATGGGAAGGTAGTTTCTTGGTTTCTTTCTTCTGTTTTTGAGTTGGCCTTATTGTGGACCAAATTTTAGGTCACCGAATTATTGACTGTTATTTTATCTTTTGAGAATCTTAGATAGCAGATGTTTGGTCCTGTGGGGTTACCCTATATGTGATGCTGGTTGGTGCTTATCCTTTTGAAGATCCAGAAGATCCCAGAAATTTCAGGAAAACACTTCAGGTTCCTTGTTTTACTGTAGTACCATATTAGCTAGCTTTCCGGTTCTTGAGGCTCAAACATATAACATGCTAATGCTAATGGATTTTCGCAGCGAATTCTCAGTGTCAGCTATTCGATTCCTGACTATGTACGCGTTTCCAGGGAATGTACACATCTTCTTTCTCGAATTTTCGTTGCTAACCCTGAAAAGGTTTTAATACTACTTAGAATCATAGCGAGCAATTCATTGTCTGTCTATTGACGCACATTCAAGTTGAGTCAATAGAATTCTATACCTTAACGTGTGAATTGTATGCAGAGAATTACAATCCCAGAGATAAAGCAGCATCCCTGGTTTCTGAAAAATTTACCAGTGGAATTCATAGATGAAGATGACATGCAGATTGGTGAGGTTCAGAAAAATGAGATTTCACAAAGTGTTGAAGATATAGTGTCCATTATTCAGGAGGCTCGAAAACTTGGTGATGGCATCAAAGTTGGACATTTTCTTGGGAGCATGGACCTTGATGAAATAGATGATGCCGACATCGATGATATAGAAACTAGTGGTGATTTTGTATGTGCTTTGTAATCTGCAGTGGTGCAAAGTTCTTATCATTACACACCTTTAACATTGGCAGCTTCTGAAGGCCAAAATCCTTTTTTCCCAAAAGGAAGTTGGAAGGATGAGCCGATGAGGCATCTTCTTTTCATGTTGGGGAATCAAACTATGTCTTGCAGACAGTGTTATTATTTTCCTTTGCTTGGAAGTTTGCTCAATTGGTTAAAGATGGTTTCGATTACACAGTAGTGAACAAGGGTTTAAAGTACGTGGGTTGTGAGACCCGACGTATTTTATTTATTTTCTGACACATCTAGGGTTTATTTTCGATTTCTTTTCGGTACGTCGAGAATGCACTTTAATATTTTAATATTAGAGCAAACGTCGCCACTTGCGTATGAGTATTTACGGAATGTTTTTTCGGCACTCTACATGTTTGTCCTGTTTTACGGACGTGATTTGACAAATTATTTTCAATGTGTGATTTACAGAAAACTTTTGCGAGTTTTTCGTTATTTTAAAAGTCGGAGGAGATCGTGACCGTTGGATTCGTTCGACGAATCGTGGCCGTTAAAAAGTTTTATAAAAACCTTTTTTTCTATTTCCCTTATCTCTTTCTTTTCCTTTCCTTTTTTCTTCTCTTACCTTTTCCTTTTCTTTCCTTTCTTCTCTTCTCTTTTTCTTTCCTTTCTGGTCGACTCTTCTCTCTCCCTCTCTCTCTCCTCGACGAAGATCACCCCCAGGCGAGCCTCGCCGGCACGCGTGCTGCCTCACTGCTGCAACCATCGAGCTCGCCAAGCTCCGACGACCACACCCTGACCTCCAGCCGAGCCAGCGCCGCCGTAACCGCCGCCCAGCAGAGGAGAGAGAAAGCCCAACGACTGCACTCTCTGCCTCGACGTGAAACAAGACCGGAGGCGAGCCAAGGAAGCTCCTAGGAGCCACCAGGAGCTGCCAGAAGGGAGGAGGATGAGGAAAGAGGAGGCGAGCGGAGCTCCGCCGAAGGAGAACTGTCGGAGCTCTATGGATTTTGACTTCGAGGGAAAATTCTCCATCTTTTCTCTCGATTCTTAGCTTGTTGTGTTGCTTGGTCGTTGTAGAAAGCTAGTTTTGCAGGTGTTGGGAGCTGGTTTGGCCAGAAAACCTGGTTTCCTGCGAACCAGTCGATCGGAAAACTGAGGGGTAAAAACCCTGATTTTTACCACAGTAGATTTACTTTTTTACAGTTTTACTGTGAGGTGAATTGACCAAAATACCCCTGTTAGTTTTCAATATTACAACATGCCACTTTTACTGTTTAACTTTTACTATTCACTATTTGACCGGTTGATTTTTACTATTCACCAGTTGACCTTTGACTTTCAATATTCATCAGTTTACTTTACTATTCATTGGTTGACGTTTGACCGTTGACTTTACTATTCATTGTTGACCGTTGACTTTTACTATTCAGATTTGACTTTTACCGTTGAAGACCAATTTTTACGTTTTTACCGCTACGGTTAAATGGTTTAAAGGTTTTATAAATCAAATAGGCGACGGAAAGAGGTAAGTACTGAATGAGTACTAATCCTGATTCTTGCCCTGTTCGAGAATCGAGGCATCAAATAATTAGACTCTAGTATTGGGAAAAATAAACAGAAAGTTTATCGAGTTTACCGAGTCTTGATCAACTCAGTAGACTTGGTCAATTTCTTGGTCAATCCAAGAATGACTTGGTCAACCCTAAAGTCAACATTTGACATTTCCTGGTCAAACTAGGAAAGTGGGTAGTTGACCATAGAATGACTGTTACATTTCTACTTTCGACTTGTTTGGTCGTTGACTTTTCTTTTGACGGATTCAGGATTTTGCATGCACTCAGAGCTTGAGGACTGAGACTTGGAGCACGAGGATTTCGGCTTCGTCATATCAGGTAGGGTGAGCCCCCCGTTAGGGTGAGCCGTAACTTTTGGGTTAGTGGCATTTTAAATTTGTGTAGTGTTTTACTCTATGAAAGTTATATGATGTTTCTTTGTGCATTGTCGATGTCTCGCGATATATGTTTTCTTACTTTATCGCTTCATTAAATGTTTAAAAAAACCGAGACTAGACACACATGTGATGTTTCGGATCGAAAAGTAGTACTGTTGTCCTGATTTTCCGGTGTTTAGCATGAGAGTGACGAGACCTAGTGTTTAGACTATGTTTTCCCACGGTGTCGATGACCGTGAACCTCAGGATGGGCAATGTCCTGTTTATTTTATTTTCCCGCTTACGCTCGTCTCGCACAGAGTTATGTGAGTCGTAAGTGCGGTGTGTTGTTATGAGTGATCTGTTAGGAATTAGCTGTAAATGGACACTCTCGCTACTACGCGTCTTCGAGCGCATAGGAAGTTGGCCTCGGTTTGCTATGAAGACAAACCCGGGATTCGGTCGTCCAAATCCGTGAAGCCCTGCAGGCTGTTATGTTACTTTGAGTGCTTAATCATTTTGATGTTAGCATTGACACATGAAAAATGAATTTATATAAATATGTCTATTAAAACTAAATATAGTTTTTGGTTGTTGCATGTTTTACGAATTGTTTAATCACCGGTGAAAGCTATATGTAGTATCTATCTATCTATCTATCTATGAGAACTACACATTTGTTTTCAAACCCTATTTTGGTTGGGTTCTGCCCCTTTTGGGTTAGCGAGGACGAGTGCTCACACCTACTTTGTAGGTACTCGGTAGACTTGCTTTAGAAGAGATGGATCAGTGACTTGGGGCTTGGTAGTGTGTGCTTTTCAGCATCTGTATTTCGAGATCACCCTAGAGGAGCTTTTCATCCTTCGTGGTACTTCAGCTTTTCGATCTCCGTGACTGTTGATTTAGACGTATTTGGCGCACTCTGACCTATCGAGCTTTTGTCCACATGTACTTTGCTCGTTGGCCCATGTTGTATATTCACTGACTTGGACTTTCTTCATGTATCTTGTAGTCTAAGTCTTGTATGCTACCTTCCGCACTTGTATATATATGTATTTATTCATTCATTTGCTCCTCTCATTTATATTATTTTATTTAAATTAGCCTTGTGGTTTCGGCTTAGTGGGTAATCAATACGTCAGATGACGTATCAGTTATCCATTAGTTCAGGATCACGACGGTTGCCGTATTTCGAGGCCAAAAATAGCCCCGAGATGCATGAGTGATTTGGTTTTGGGTTAGGAATGAGTAGATGGTTTCTTTTTAGCAATATTGAACAAACGGTTTAATTGATATTGGTTGTTTGATTCGTTTGTGCTTGCTAAGTTTGACCTTTTTAGCATTCTTTAAGGCATTCCTTACATCAAGATAGATTCTAAGAACCATTTTTTTATCATAGAAGACTTCAGCTAGCTTTAATGCAGCCAGAATCAAGTTTTACTGAGAAGCAAAAGGATTAAGTATCGGTGTAGTGGTATATATATTATACAAATACAAATACAAATACAAATACAAATTCATTGTTATTTTATCATTGTTTCATTATCTTGGAATGTTTCAGTTCTTTTTAATCTCTTTAAGTGTTTATACCGGTCTATTTCATTGCTTTCGGGCCATATGATATTGCCTTGTACAATGTATAAGATATTTATTTATTTCCAAGGTTTATAACCTTTTTCAATTCTTTCTACTAGTTTTACTGTTGTCTTGGATGATTTGATTATATACCCGTTGGTTCCATACAGATAAACTTGTTCTCTTCCTACAGTCTGTTTCGCTTCTGCACCGAAATTTTTGCTCTGTGTTTTGTCTCTACTAGTTTAGTAATAATCATTCTCTTAGAACTTCTGAGCTGGTAGATTTAGCTAGTCTGATTCTTGCATCTAAGGCCTCTCCCACAATAGGCCAAAACCCCAAATTTAGCCTATTACCCACTCCCACCGTAGACCATCTCACATCTCCTCAAAATTTTTTTAAGCCTACCGAATTTTGAAGGTCAAAATTAGCCTACTATGTCTTAGGCCAAATTGTGGGCCATATTCATTTTTTTATTTCTTTTAATTTATTTTAGTATAGGTATAAACATTTAAATAAATGTAATTTTCTTATATATATATATATATGTAATATTTGTAACATTTTAAACAAGAAAATTATATCATTGTAATGATCTAGTCGAGATCTTTAAAATGAGCCAAATATTTGTTATCTTAATTTTTTTAAATAAATGTGCCCAAATTCGTTTTATGGTGTATTAGTTTTTGTTCAAGTAAATAACATAATTTTATTAATAGTCTCTTCAAAACCATACTCAGAAATATATTCCAAGATGAGAAAAAGAGTACTAAAACATGAAGAAGAACAAGAACATAATTAAAACAACAAAAACTAAAAATTGTTGAAATACACATTAAAAGACATTAGCTAATATTCCGGTAGATTAGTATCACTTCCTCCATATCCATCGCTTCTTCTAAAGCCACTACTTTCATTCTACTCGGGCGCTTCTCCACCGCTACTTGTTCCAAATCTACCACTTTCTCCAGTATGTGCCACTCCTCCATACCTACCACTTCCTCCAAATCCGCTTGAAAATTCTGAGGGAGTCAAAGTTTCCAGAATGAAAAATAGCTTCAGAATCACTTTGAAATTGGTTACGGGAATTGCTGTGGACTCACCAATTTTCATGTATTCGTTAAGGGAATCAGTTGGTACACCATATGCAAGCATTTGAAAAGCAGCTGTAATTTTTACAAAGGTTGATAAACCGAGCGTACCAATTCCATCATGTTGTTGCATAAAGAAGTTGTCATGATTTTGGACCCCGTCGGCAATGCGATGCAACAAACTTTTACTCATTCGAAAACATCTGTGAAATTTTAACTCACCAAATCGAGGGACTTCCGCAAAATAATCTTCTGTAAACAGATTATGTGCAGCAGCTTCTCGACCACGATAAACAACTATATGACCAGGAATTGCACCTCTTCGAGTTGATTGAGCATCGTCCTCCTCCTCGTCGAGACATTCCGCCAAGAGGAGATTGTTGTTAGCATAAGTACGAAGCAACAAATCTTGCTCCCGATCATATGCAACCAAGACAAAATTATAATACTCAACGGTTTCATTTGAAGAAAGAGAGGATGATGATATTTGAGATGGATCCATTGTTGTGAACTAAATTTGAGGGAGGGATTCAAAACTGAATGGAAAATGAGGTTTGTATGAAATGATAACAATGTGGTAGATTTATAGGAAATTTTTTCCATCAAAATATAGTCGTTTTTTCATAGTCCTTTACGGTCATTTTCAAATTATAACCGTTGAAAATTATAATAATTAAAATTTAGTCTATAAAATATAATCTACGGTGACACCATCATTTTTTGCTGATAGACTAAACTGGTATCAATAGGAGAATATTCTGTTTTTGGTAAGCTATAATCATTTCGCTTTTGGCCAGCGGATGGAAGGTTTGAAATAGTTGGTAATATATACCATCGGTGCTTCTCGGTTTCAGTTATGTACTGTCACATTTCTTTCTTAATTTATGTCTTGTGTTTAACTCTTATAGGGTCCCTCTGAGTGCTGTTTATTCCTATGCATTATGGCCAAAACATTATGTCTCAATCTATTTACTTTTTATTGTGCTCAGGGATTTAGCTCTCTTCTGGTGTGTCCACAAGCTTACTCATTCCTACCCGTCTTTTCACCTTTGTTGTCTTTGTCTATCATTTTCATGGGGAAAGCATCAGGTACCTAATCAGCTTAACATTGAATTTATTTGATTTTCTTAATGCTTTGGCATTTTATGTGCCGAGTCTGCCTGTTATGTTTCTGATTCTGCGTATTTGGTTTGACATAGATGGTTGGAAACTTGGAATACTTCACTTTTGGTTTCAGTATAAGTTTTGTTTCGGCCTTATGTTTCAAATGCTGAAAGTTTTGTTTTGGCCCAAAAGAGGTTATATTTGAAAATCTAGGAGTCCCTTCCTATTTGGTCACACAACTGGAGGAGATGTGGTTACAAAGGTAAGTCATTAAAACATTGTTTGGCTTAGTTAATATATATTTTTTTAATTTACAATAACATGAGTTTTGATATTCATTTCTGAATATCAAATGGGTACATTATGAATTGCTCCCTTAGGTCAACACTATCATCTCAAATTTCAGGCGACAGCATGCTGATAATATCTCACTACAGTATACTTCACCAAGTTTACAAATCAAACTAAAACAGGAAACTAACGAAGCTGTTATATTGTTCAGCAAATCTCTTTGCTTCACCAAAACACGAAAACAACAATGTTACATTTTATTTTCATTTAATTTCTTTCTCACTCATATAGAGAAGAACAGTGACATACCCAAAAACACCCAAACTCAGACAACCAAATTCATATTTTCTTCTTTGAGCAAAATAATAATAATAATAACCAATACCAAAAGGGTCGGGTCAAGCCCACAAAAATGTTACCAGTACCCATCAAAATTAGAGAATACCAATTGGTTCAGGCCCGCTCAGGAGCGAGATAGTTGTGCTTGATAAAATGGGACGAAACAGCGACAACCGTCCGATCTTTAATGAATTGATCAAACGAACAGGATCAAACAGATTCAAACGGATATGATTAATTCATTAAAAATCAGACGACTATCGTCGTTTCGTCCCGCACGACTATCCCGTACCTGAAAAAGTATGTGAATTGGTTCATATTGATTACTTATGATACGTGTCTATGATAAGCTCCTAAGTCCCAAGTCTGGTTAACGTCGTCAGTATTTCCTAACGGTATTGTTGTTGACTGGATACAACCCGTGCAAGTCAACACATCTGAACCATTAATCAAACATTGTATACGTGGACGGTCCAAAACCCATAAAACCACAAGCAAACGTCCGCCTCAACCACACCCAAGGAACCCTAAAAGCACTTCATATATAAACGTCTTCACACTCTCAGCTTCAAAAACCCTAATCCCAGCTGCCAAGAGCCTCGTAGCAACCGGAGCATTTCTCCCTTCTCAGCCGCGGCGGCAGCAGCAGCGGAGCAATCATGAAGGTTCGAATCTCTCTCTCTCTGACTCCGAAACAGCAATACGGTGCGTTTTACTCATCGGATTTTTGTGTGCTTTGTTTGGTCTCAGTTCAACATCGCGAATCCCACCACTGGGTGCCAGAAAAAGCTCGAGATCGACGATGACACCAAGCTGTATGATCACTCTGACCTCTTGTTTCTTCTTAATTTTATGATTTTTTTTTCTGAATAGATTTGACCATTGTTAGGTTTTGTTCCGATGAATTTGTGAGGAGGAGACTGGAAAGCCTTTTGCTTTGAATAATCTACATGATTTAATTCTTATTTGTCTCAGTATAACGATTGAATTCTTATTTCAGTGTTAGTCGTTTGGTCTGTAGATGAAAATTCTGGGTTTCGGGTTAAGAGTGTAGTTTTGGATGTAAGGATAGAACAGCTGATACCTTTGTTTTTGCGATATTGTTAACTAAGAGATTTGTTCTTTGGGAATTTGTTTATTTCGAGATTGAGGATGAAATGCTGTGAAAATTTTGAGCATACTGTATCAGTATCTGTTATCTGATTTGTGTTTGATTATATGTGGTGATGTTGGTGGGAGAGATGGAAAGGTTTTCCAGTGTCTCAGTTGTGGTTAGTATTGACTGATGGCAAAGTAATTTTTTGTACACTGATGATTTCATATCCATTTGATGTTATTTGCTAATTGTTAGTTAATTACTGAACGACGCTATGTTTAGATTGTGTTTGGAACTGATTGTTATTTAGCTTAGAGATTTCAGCTCAACATTTCTGTGGCTGATCTTAGCGTTAAAATTCACTTATTACTTTGTCTGTCGCTGAGATCATGAGCTCTAATCCTGTGCTAAATAATCTAATCTGCAGGCGAGCATTCTGGGACAAGAGGATCAGTCAAGAAGTCAATGGTGATGCGCTTGGCGAGGTTTGTGTTCTAATGTTTCTTTTGGTTCTGTACTTTGGCCAAAGTTTTGATATGTAGTCCCTCTATTAATATGCACTCTTTTGTTTTCCTCTATACTGTTTAATAGGAGTTCAGGGGTTACGTTTTCAAAATCATGGGAGGCTGTGACAAGCAAGGTTTTCCAATGAAGCAAGGAGTGTTGACTCCAGGGCGTGTTCGCCTTCTGCTCCACAGGGGTATGCTCCAGT
This sequence comes from Comarum palustre, assembly GCA_951800085.1. Classification (NCBI taxonomy): domain Eukaryota; kingdom Viridiplantae; phylum Streptophyta; class Magnoliopsida; order Rosales; family Rosaceae; genus Comarum; species Comarum palustre. The sequence goes on from OX637575.1 coordinate 9,764,569, forward strand.
CTAAATTGTTTCTGTGTGGGAGGGAGAGGCAGAGAGAGAACATGTGTATTCATTGGGAATACTAGATCTGTGTTTATTACCAAATATTGTTCCCTATTATTTGATTGTCATTACCCGTGAATGTTGTTTTAGGAACACCCTGCTTCCGAGGACATGGAAGGAGGAATGGTGAGCGAAGAAGGAAGTCTGTTCGTGGATGCATCGTTAGTCCAGACCTCTCAGTGCTGAACTTGGTCATAGTTAAGAAAGGTGACAATGACCTTCCTGGTCTGACTGATACTGAAAAGCCAAGAATGAGAGGTCCAAAGAGGGCTTCCAAGATCCGCAAGCTATTTAACCTCACCAAGGATGATGATGTGAGGAAGTACGTCAACACTTACCGCAGGAAATTCACATCCAAAACTGGTGGGTTTTTATTTGATTTTTACTGTATATGTGATTGCTTGACATACAGTAATTGATATGATATTGATCTTTATTTTCTGGTTCTGAAGCACTGTTTTAATGTAAATGTATTCCATTTGGCAGGCAAGAACTGCAGCAAAGCTCCCAAAATTCAGAGGCTTGTTACTCCTTTGACTTTACAGAGGAAGCGAGCAAGGATTGCAGAGAAGAAGAAGAGAGTTGTGAAGGCCAAGTCAGAGGCTGCAGAGTATCAGAAGCTACTGGCTTCCAGGTTGAAGGAACAGCGTGAGCGCCGCAGTGAGAGCTTAGCCAAGAAGCGATCAAGACTCATCTGCCACCAAGCCATCTGCTGCTTAATTTTATGGTGGGTAAATGTTGATGTTGTGGCTCTTATGAGCAACATCATAGATAGTATGAGGTATTTCTGATTGTTTATTTAAGCTTTCAGAGTATTTTGGGAATGCCAAACATATACGAGGCTGACATTTCAGATTTTGTTTGTGCTTATGAGTTTGTGGATCATGATCAGATATAATGTTTGAATTATTATGTTTAAGGTGTGTTGGCTTTTTACATCAAGACTGGCATTGATCATTACAGAGCTTCACCTTGTGCCCTTACGCCTGAACGGCTGAACCTACAACATTTTTGGTTTCTTTTCTTGTGGAGCCTCTGTTTCTTTTGTCGCCCTTTATGGGTTCTTTTTTGGTTTAAGACCCATCCTTGAGTTTAGGCCATCGTCTTTTGTTATCTTATCCCGCCATAAGCTCCTAAGAAAACACATTTGGCACGTCTATGTTTTAGATCTGTAATTTTGATTCCATGGTTTTAAGATGCAGCAACGAGTTTTGCACTATGACCATAGATTTCGTAAAACTAATTGTTTATGTAACCAAAAGAAATTGCAGTAGTCAAAAGATAATGGTTTTCAAAAAAGCGATTATTTATAATCCCATCCATAGTTGATCATTAGGGAATTTGTTTTTTTATTTACTTTGGATTGACCACCCTGCAATTTTTCTTTATCTCCCCTGGTTGCTGAACCTGCAAGTCACCCATCTTTAGCATCCCCTCAACAAAAGCCTCGAAAATCCTTCTTGATCAATGCTGAACTGATTAACAGATCCCCTTGTCTGCGGAAATGTGAAGAGTTTGATCCAAATTCAGAAACCCTCTACGGGAAACCTAGTCCTTGAAGTACTGATTATCAAATAGCACTGATGTTGGCATTTTTTCAATATCATTCTTATTGCCATGAATGTGTTTATCACTATAATATCGTAATATGGAATGTTTTTAGATGATTTTCCAATAATTACGATAAAAGCGTAAATTACAAAAGCTGGTTGCTCTATTGTTTGGGTTGGGTTACCTACACCACTATCCCATCAACTATGACTCATCTAATTAAAAGTAATTATGCATAATATCTATCACTATTATGTGATTGATTATCATATTCCTTAATCATGCGTAATTATCGTTTGTCATATTTATCATTATATGATCATTAAGTAAAAGTTGGTCATATGATGTGGAATATTTTTTGGATAAATTTCAATAATTACGTTAAAAGCGTTGATTACAAAAGTTGGTTGTTCATATTAATGAACAGATTGAAACTTCAGTTTCAAATATGATATATAATCATTTTAATGAACATTCAAATTCTAATATGGATCCTCATATGACAAAAGATGTGGCTATGGTAACAATTTTTTTGGCCTTTTTTGATGCATGCCTAAACATTTTATGTGACACTTTACCAAGCCATTTTTCACATGCAAGAAGGCTGAAAACATTTTCTTGAAATTCATCTAAGCCATTGAACATCACAATACTCAAACTCAATGTTTGTTTTTCATATACAATGATAATATTTTAATGACACGATTAGTGATGTGATCTTGAATCAGAATTAATTTTGAGCCTATGTGTTTGCTCTAATTAAAAGTAATTACGCATAATTTTTATCACTATTATGTGATTCAATATCATATTCCTCAATCATGCGTAATTATTTTTTGTCATTTTCATTATATGATCGTTAACTCCTCTCATTACCATTTTTATTATAATGACTAGGTATTGAGAAAATTAAATGAGGAAATAAAATTTCTCCACTGATTGTGATGCATAATCAAGATTGATCGAAAATTTTGTTTCTTGGTCGTTGATGATCATGATATATGGGCTTAAAGTCCCACTCATTTTTATGAGTACATATGAACACATATTCATTCCACTTTTAGACTATATTTCTAATTGTGAAGACCCAATAATTTTAGTATAATCTGTAAATTGATGAGGCTATGATTTTCCATGATAATGCATAAGAAGCATATGCTTATGATATCCATATGGACAACTGTTCGAAACTCAAAATTCTAGTATATTATTTGGCATTTGATTTTTTAACCAAATAATACAATGAATCTCATTATCATAAATAAATTGGGACCCCCTAAGACCTTTTATTAATCAAGGGCTTAAATCTGAATAATGGATATTCATATGATCACAAATACTTGTAAATTATCTTTGCATAAAGTCCAACTATGGACATGATATATATGTTGACATATTGTAAATATTTTTGTAATTTACGCCTAAAGAGGTAACAATGACCTCAAAATATTCATATCTTGATAAACGGTTCCAAGAGCTCATATCATGTTATCAATATTGATTGTATTTGCAGATATCGATGAAGATAATTTTCATCTTATTTGGTTGTATTAATCAACCAAAGTATATTACAATATACATGAACTATGTGTTCTATTTAGCCAAATACTTTATTATGGCATGACACATTTTTCTTCAATTTATTATGTCATGTAGACTCATCTATAAAATCTACTATGTTGTATAATACAACAATATTGACCTTGCTCTCAAAGGAAATATTATCGCATATTTGTGAGTTGTCACTTCTACATGATATATTCATGATTCCTCATTCATGAGGGGGAGAATACTCTATTATAAATTTGGTGTTGAGATATTTATCCACCATATATACAATCCCTCGTTACTTTTGAGGAAAATCTTAATCAATTATTGAGAAAGTGAGGAATTCACATGATTTGACCTAAAATTTTGGTTTGGGCTCGCCACCCACCAATGGATAAATAATCTAATATTGGTTTAAACACATATTTGCATATAGTCAAAATATAGTCATCCTGCCGTTAGGGGGAGAATAGACTAATGTAACGACGTGATTTTATGTTGTGGAATATATCCACTAAGTCCAATGTAACTAGTTCTCTTTAAAGAACGATTATGTAAGCCTTATAACACTCTTCTTGAGGTTATGTAAAGATCTACATTCTTAAATATGTTGTCATCTAAGAGACAAATATTCGTCATCTAGAGACATGAGTACTCGATATGATTAAGCTTATTATAGCTTATGCGTGCATGCATGAATGTGTAAGATCAAAAATTGATGATTGAGATATCAACAGTAGCTACTAATATCATCAAAGGCTGTATATTGTTCAACGTTTCATTATGTCGACAAATATCTTATTGACCAAATTGGAAAGAGGCAATTCCAATGAAATCTATTACCGAAAACGTGATGAAATACTTGGACTTCACAATCCCCTACATATGAGTTTATTTTAGTGAATATGACACAATCTCTCTTTATAGAGACACGAGATTATTATTATTATTCTTTAAACAACAATTTTTCTTTAAGTATAGTGTTATATTGACGAGAGACTTATGACAAATTGTCTTGTTTTTTATTATGAAGATGAAGACACATTGCTAAATGCACATCCAAAATCTTATGTGTCATATTACTTCACTAAGTCTTTACAGGATTGATATGCCTAAGCCAATTCCATGAATGTTACAAGAGCATTAAGCTCACTCATGAAATCATATAGTCTGAAGCTCATATACTCAATATACTACAATCAAAGTGATGTATTGCCTCATTGAGTATTATGCATGGCAAGACTGACAAATGGAATTCGAATCACAATGTTGCAACATGTTCTAACTTTCAGTCACGAAGTTATAAATTTAGCTAGAGCTCATATGGAGGCGGTCAAACGCCGTTAAGGACGATGAATGATGAAACGGATCTCGAGAGAAAAAGAGAGAGTTGACTGAGTTGGGCTTTTTATCTCGGTCAAAAGTCTGACCCCTTTTTATAGGCAAATGGACGGTCAGGATTAAATGCAGAGACGATCCAACTGGCCAGATTTAAAAGAAGGTAAAAGTGAATCTGCAAATGGTAAAAATATTTTGCGGAATGGTAATTAAAAATAACCATAAACTTCAGAAATTCATAGAAAATAGACGGAATCTCCGAAAAATATTTTAAAATACTGGGAAGCTCGTATCAACACGGACTATGATATCGAGTCCTTAAATGAGGAATTTGAAGAATTTAGAAAAACTCGATAATGAACGTGGTTGTTAATCTGTTAAGTTATCGAGCGCGGCTTAAACCTAGTAACTCGTCGTAAACCACAGTAAAAATGTACGAGGTCTCACAATATCATGCATGGAAAATTCCCTTTAGGAAATGGAGAACCAAAGATGATTAACTTCCTTAGATGGCAACACGCCTATTATATCTTAATCACTAAGATAACAAGTCTTCCTTACCAACATGACATATGTGGAGATCATCACTTCTTTGCATGATTTTCCGATATTCACTTAATATTGATCATCAAGTGTTTCCGGGTAAACTCATGGCCCCTTTAGCGGGTTGCACGGTTCCAGAAATAGCGAACTTCCTTGTACTCCGAGTTTTCCTGTGTAAAGAACAAACACGTCAAAGGGCGTCCCCGGGTTTACCGAGGGAAGCCACTCCGATGCTTAAGTCAGACACTGTCAGATAAACAGAAAACTCAAGAGTAGTTCAGAAAATGTCCGTCGTCTTACCGGGAGGTCCTCACCGGTATTTATAGTAGCATTAAAGGCAGCACTTTGTCTTTTTCCAATGTGGGAATGAACTCCCTTGCTTTACCTCAACTTTACGATGACCCGGGCCCTGACAAAGGACCCAGAGTGGCTTCTCAAATCTGACTGGGCTTTGACCCTGTAAACAGTACTTCAAGCATAATAAACGATGCACATTTAACAATCGACCACACTTAGTGTTAATTCTTGAATTGTAACCCGGTAAAGGAGAAATATTAGGTTCCACCTATAAACAAGTCCCCCAAGTCCTCAGTCAAGGGGTACGCTTGGGTGGGGACTTGAAATCATTTCTTTACCGGGTTACAAAGGTATCATCCAGACCCGGTGTACCCAGTCCCCCAAGTCCGTACGCAAGGGTACCCCGCAGACACGTTCGCTTTGAGAATTGAAAACGACGTCTCCGGGTTGTAGTGGGGGAAACTGAAAAGTTTTTCGGTTTTAAGTGGGGGAAACTGAAAAGTTTTCAGTTTGAAGTGGGGGAAACTGAAAAGTTTTTCGGTTTTGGGACGCGGCATGCACGACACGTGTCGATTTTCTCGAAAAACCGAAACGTCCCTTCAGTGTACGTCTCTAACTGTATAAATAGGGGTTGAGGGTGACAGTTTTGTCGCACCTTCGAAACCGATAACTTTTTCGTGCTTTTGCTCTCATCCTCTGTTGTCGCTGTGCTTGTTGGATTGCCCACTCAAATCGACCTCAAATTCCTTTGGAACCCTCACAAGTAAGGTACTGTTTTCTCTTCCGATGTTTTTGAGTGTTTTGGATCGATCTTGTGTACTGTTTTCTGGGATCCAATCTGGGTTTCTGCGTTAGTGTGTGCGTTTATCGTTGTGGTCGCCGGGGTTATCTGGGTTTCTGACGACGTTCCCGTGTTTCTTGTTTTGCAGATGACAAACCCCGCAATGGATGCTCATGTCCCCGAGTTTGCCTCAGTTACCTTCACTGATGGGACCGCTCTCGACCCTCCCGGGTACTCGCTGACCGCGGAGGAGATTGTGGAGCTAAGGAGCAATTGGAAGATTCCCGAGTCTGTTGAAATTCGGACTTTAGAACCCGAGGATCAGTTCTTCGCTCCCGGGGATGGGTGGACGCTATGCCACGAGTACCAGCTACGCTGCGGCCTATCACTCCCGCTGAAGGTAGAGGTGCAGTACCTCTTGGCTGCGAGCAACTTCGCGATCGGGCAAATTGGCTCGAACATGTGGAGGCAGCTACTCGGGTTGTGCGTTATGTACAAAGTGCTGAAGCAGCAGATGCCGACATACCACGAGTTGCACGCCATGTACCGGGCCGAGTACTCACGGAAGGCGGGTTTTAGCGGGACTATCCAACTGAAGTCCAAGGCGGTCTTCAAGAAGATCATCGAGGACCTGCCAACCTCCGTGAGCCGGACCTGGAGGGAGAAGAGTTTCTTGATAAGAAACTTTCAAGACCCGGGATACGCACTTCAAGTACCGGGTGACTTCCAGCCACTGATGAGTAAGTCCTTCTTTCTCTCCGGATTCTTCTTTCTTTTCTCTATCCCGGGTTATAATTATGTTGTATGTGTTGCAGATGTCCCCGACATTCCTCTGGAGCCGGTGATGGAGAAGAGGATTCGGAGGATGCTATGGGCCTTCAGAGGTCAAGATGACCGGAGCTCGTACCGGCTTTGTAGGCTGTATGTGTACAGCCGTTGCCGGTTGATGGAGCTTCCAGGTTTGTCTCGTTTCCTTCACAATTTTTGTTGTTTACATGCTTCGTTCTAACGGGTTATGTCTTTTGTTGCAGCTCTTCTCCCGATGGAGTTCACGAAGCGAAAGAACCCGGGAATATACGACGGCTTCGAGGACAAGGCTGTATGGGCCGGGATCCGGGCGCAAGGGACGGAGGGGCTGGCATACGACATCGACCTGACATCAAAGGCGGCTTTCCTGAGCCCAGACGCCGAGCAAGGGGAACCTCGGCAGTTCCACGTTGACGTCTCTCACTACAACGAGGTTCCCGAGTACTTGGCTGAGATTCTCGGGCCAGAAGTCTACCCGGAAGGAGAGGAGGTTGAAGGGAATCCCTCGGAGGCGGACGATAACCCGGTATTTGAAGAACCGTTTGCCGATGAGACTGAAGAACCGGTGGTGAGCGCGGTTCCCTCGTCTGTGTTCCCGGGCGAGGAGGAATTTACCGAGGAGGATGACGAAGGGGGTGAAGAGGTTGGAGGGTTAGAAAGGGAAATAGGTAGTGAGAACCCGGAGGGGAGTGAGGGGAGTGACGAGGTTCTTGAAGTAGAGCCCGTGCCTTCTCGCAAGCGTACCCGGGAGGCATCCAGCTCGGGGAGGTCCGAGAGGAGGAAAAGAAGGAAGGAGAGGAAGGAGAGGAAGGAGAGAAAGCAGCAGCGGGACACTACTGAAATAATGGAGGAGTTGGCGGGCGCAGGAATGGCGGACGCGGCCATCCAAAGGATGGTAGCGGATTTGAAGAATTGCGCCGCTGACTCCTATGTCCTGGAGCATGAGGACCCGTTGACTGTAGCCCGGAGGGCGCAGGAGAAGCTGATGCGGGTAAGTTAGTATTCTCCTTTAACTCGTTCTCTTTTTGTTTTTGGTTCCTTGCACTAACCCGTTGTTTTATTTGTGTAGGCTGTCAGGTTGTCGTACTTGGCGACTGACCGGCTCATAACCGAAGGTATCCCCGAGCGTGAGAGAGTCCTCAGGGATGATCTCCGGGCCGCCCGGGACCAGGTGACAGCGAGTGAAGAAAACCTGGCTCGGGTTCGGGAATTCGCAAGCGCAACAGCGATCGCGTCGAGTTCGAAGTTGGCCAAGGCGGAAGAACACATAGGAGTCCTGGTGGCCAAGAACTCGGAACTGGAGAAAGTTATTGAAGGTCACCGGGAGGACCGGTGTGCTCAAGACGCCGCGATAGCCCAGCTGACCGAGCAAAACCAAGGGCTGCAGCAACAGGTTACTTCCCTGGAGCAACAAAAAGGAGATTTGCTCCAGGCAGTTTCCCGGGCCAAGGACTCAGCAGTCTCCGAGTTTCTGGCGAGCCCAGAGTTTGACCTGAAGCTGCGGTCGACCAGGGCCGAGGCTCGTGCCGAAATAGTGAGCGCTGGGATTCGCCAAGGCTGGCTGGACAAGGCTGGTTATGACGGTCATCAAGGTCATGTCAGACCCGACGAGGCTGCAGGCACCTCCCGGTCGACTCCTGCCATGGCTGCAAACCCTAGGGCTCCTGCGAACCCGGCTCGGAGTCCCCCGGTTCGTCCTTCAGCCGCCGGGAGAGGTACTTCCCGTGGTGGGATTGTGGGTGGTCCTAGAAACCGGCCACCTCTGCGTAGGGGTCAGTTCATCATACAGCCCCGGGGAGGACGTGGCGGGTCTGGCACTGGCGGGGGTGGGGGGTCGGCAGCGCCATGAACCGGAGCCTTGGATGTTTTTCATGTGTAATAGATTAGTTTACCTGTAGCGGTTTGCTACTTTTTGTAATTGATATTTTTGAAGTAATCAAATTTTTCCTTCTCGCAATCCTTCCTGTGCCAAAACACGGTAACCTGATGAGCAGTGCAAAAATTTACATATAACCCCGGTTTGCCATGTGAATAAAGGTAGTGCCGCTAAGGCTTTACGGGCCCATAAGGACTTCGAAAGGCCGCTAGGGCTTCAAGGGTCCGTTAGGACTTCCAACCCGATGCATAACCTGCAAGTGTTGAGAAAATTCACACATATAATGCCGGTTTGGCATGTAAATAAAAATAGTCCCGCTAGGGCTTTACGGGTTCATAAGGACTTTCAACCCGATGCATAACCTGCAAGTGTTGACAATTCACACATAGTGCCGGGTTGGCATGTTAATATTTATAAAGTGAAAATAGGGCCGGTAAGGCTTTACGGGTCCGTTAGGACTTCCAAGGGCTTCTTTGCCAAATAACACGGTAATCTGATGCAAAATATGCAAATGTGATAAACTTTACACATATAATGCCGGTTTAGCATGTAAGTAAAAATAGTGCCGCTAGGGCTGTATGGGTCCGTTAAGACTTTCAAAGACTGAAATAAGGCCGTGAAAGGCTTGCAATATTTCAAGTTATGGAGATTACCAGAGACTATTAGATTTATCGGAGCTTGCCGAGTTTTGACCATGAAATAAGGCCGTGAAAGGCTTGCAATATTTCACGTCATCTAGACCGGAGATTATCGGAGATTATCGGAGCTTGCCGAGTTTTGACCATGAAATAAGGCCGTGAAAGGCTTGCAATATTTCACGTCATCTAGGCCGGAGATTATCGGAGATTATCGGAGCTTGCCGAGTTTTGACCATGAAATAAGGCCGTGAAAGGCTTGCAATATTTCATGTCAAATGGAGATTATCGGAGATTATCGGAGCTTGCCGAGTTTTGACCATGAAATAAGGCCGTGAAAGGCTTGCAATATTTCACGTCATCTAGACCGGAGATTATCAGAGATTATCGGAGCTTGCCGAGTTTTGACCATGAAATAAGGCCGTGAAAGGCTTGCAATATTTCATGTCAAATGGAGATTATCGGAGCTTGCCGAGTTTTGACCATGAAATAAGGCCGTGAAAGGCTTGCAATATTTCACGTCATCTAGACCGGAGATTATCGGAGATTATCGGAGCTTGCCGGTTAAGGCATACAAGTAGGGCCGCTAAAGGCTGCATTCACTTCAACAAACTGTTTAATAAAACATAACCCGGTAGGGGGTTTCATGCATTGTGGGCCTGAAAGGCTTTATATACAACATCATAAACAATAAAATTGGACATTCATAGATAACTCGGTACCTATTTGGGGAAGAGATGCAGATGTTGGGTGTTCCATGGTCGTGGAAGCGTAACTCCATCTGTACCCCGGATGTAAAACGTTGCCGGGCCCACGACTTCAACAATTTCATATGGACCCTCCCATGGAGCTTTGAACCCCGTTGGCTTAGGGATAACCTCCTTCATTACCCAATCCCCGAGTTTGAGTGGGCGTTTGATAACCCGGGAATTGTAGTGTTTAGCCACTTTTTGCTTCTTGTTGATATTTCGTAGATGTGCACGCTCCCGGCGTTCCTCCAGGAGGTCCAAGTTAAGGCGGATGCCTTCATTGTTGGTTTCCCTGTCAAACAGTTGTACCCGGTCACTCGGGACTTCCATCTCTACCGGGATCACTGCCTCAGAGCCAAAGGTCATAAGAAATGGGCTCTCCCCATTGGCTTCTGTTGGAGTTGTCCTAAGCGCCCACAAAACCTCTGGAAGTTTCTCAGCCCATAGACCCTTTGCGTCTTCCAGCTTCTTCTTCAGAACTTGCTTGATGAGCTTGTTAACGGCTTCAGTTTGTCCATTAGTCTGCGGGTGTGCCGGGGAGGCATATAGGACCTTTGTCCCATTGGAATGTAAGAATTCCCGGAAGTCATCGTTGTCAAACTGCGTCCCGTTATCTGTGATAAACGTCTCTGGGATTCCAAACCGGCAAAAGACATTGTTCCAAAGGAATTTCTTAACATTTGCGGTCGTGATCCGTGCCAGGGGTTGAGCTTCTATCCATTTGGAATTATAGTCCACTGAGACAATGGCATGTTTGAGCTGTCCCGGAGCTGTGGGTAGAGGCCCGATGAAATCAATCCCCCACATGCAAAATGGATATGGAGAAATTATTACTGATAGTGGGACTGATGGGGCACGGGGAAAGCTTGCAAATCGGTGACATTGAAGACAGGAATCTACGACGACTCTGGCATCGTGTTCCAAAGAAGGCCAGTAATATCCCATTCTTAGGGTTTTGAAAGCCAGGTTACGGGCTCCAAAGTGATTTCCACATACCCCGCTATGAAGCGACTGCAAAACCCGGTCTCCTTCCTCGGGTGTAATACACTTTAAATCAGGAAAAGTATGTCCTCGTCGATACAGTTTCCCATTACGGATACTATACCGCGCCGCTCGAACCCGTAGTCGTTTGGCCGCTACCGGGTCCTCAGGTAGGGTTCCATGTTGGATGAAGTTGATGAACTCATCCATCCAAGACGGTGGCGGGTTTGCCTCTACCGCGAAAATCTCCGAAAAGGAGAGTGAGATGCTTGGTTTCTCCAATGTCTCGACCAGTAAGCTTTTAAACTCGGCATTGGAATCGTCCCCTGTTGCAATCCTAGCCAGGGTATCTGCTCTCACATTCTGCTGCCTCGGTATCTGAGTAACCTCAAAGGTGTCAAATTTCTCCAGCAAGAAAGCCGCTAACTTTTGATAGGACGAAAGGTGTGCTTCCTTTGCCTGAAATCCGCCGTTAACCTGCTGCACTACCAGTTGTGAATCACTTAGTATGCGGAGATGCCGGGCGCCCATATCTTTAGCGAGTTGGAGCCCTTTGATTAGGGCTTCGTACTCAGCCGTGTTGTTTGATGCTTTGAAGTTAAAGCGTAAGGCATAGTCAAACATATTACCCTCCGGGTCTACCAATGTAATGCCTGCTCCACATTGCCTCTGATTGACTGATCCATCTACAAATATCTGCCAATTTTCCGGTTCAGCTTGTGTAGGAAGAGTTTCAGCAACTGTTGAATCTGCTGGGATTAACTCGGCAATGAAGTCTGCTGCTGCCTGCCCTTTAATTGCCGTTCGCGGTTTAAAGTGCAAATCATGCTCCCCCAACTCAATTGCCCATTTGACCAGTCTTCCTGAAGTCGCCGGCTTTTGCAGAACCTGCCGTAGCGGTTGGTTGGTGAGTACATGGATGGAATGTGCTTGAAAATAGGGTCTTAACTTCCTTGCTGCTACAACCAGGGCCAGGGCCAGTTTTTCAATATCTGGATAACGAGTTTCAGGATCATTGAATCCTTTTCCAGTATAGTAGACCGGCAGTTCTTCAGACTCTGGCTTTCTTATCAAGGCACAACTGACAGCCGTTTGAGATACCGCCAGGTACAGGTAGAGTATTTCCCCAGGGTTTGGTCTGGATAAAGAAGGAACTGATGCCAAGTATTCCTTCAACTTTTCAAAGGCTTGATTGTGCTCTTCCTGCCATATAATCCGCTCGCGGTGTTGACTCTTGAGAATTTTGAAGAAGGGGGCACATTTATCTGTTAACCTGGATATAAACCGGGATAAGGCTACCAGCCTGCCAGTAAGTTGCTGAACTTCATTCCTGGTTTTTGGCGGTTGCATGGCCAAGACGGCTTGAATTTTGTCGGGGTTTGCCTCAATTCCCCGAGCGCTGACCATAAACCCGAGAAACTTTCCTCCCGAAACACCGAACACACACTTCTCCGGGTTTAACCTCATCCCCTTGCTCAAGGCAATGTCGATAACGGTCTCCAAGTCATCCGGGTGTTTGCTTGTTTCCCGGCTTTTGACCAGCATATCATCTATATAAACCTCCATAGTATCCCCGAGTTGGTTTGCAAACATGCCCACTACGAGGCGCTGGAACGTGGCTCCTGCATTCCGGAGTCCAAAAGGCATCACTCTGTAATAATACATCCCCTTGTCTGTTGTAAAAGATGTGTGCTGTTGATCCGCGGGATTCATCGGAACTTGGTTAAATCCCGAGTATGCATCTATAAAGCTCAACTGGGGGTGGCCCGCGGTTGAATCCACCAGTTGATCAATCTTTGGAAGGGGAAAACTATCCTTCGGGCAAGCCTTGTTCAGATCTGTGTAGTCGACGCACATCCTCCACTTTCCGTTTGCCTTCTTGACCATCACCACATTGGCCAACCAATCCGGGTATGTTGCATCTTCAATGAACCCGATGTCTTTGAGACGTTTAACTTCTGCTTGAATGGCCTTGTACTTCTCTGCGCAAAATGCACGACGCTTCTGTCTTACCGGTTTAACACCCGGGATAATATTGAGGGAATGCGTCATAACGTCTGGAGAAATCCCGGGCATGTCTGCATATGACCATGCGAACACCTTCTGTTTCCGGGTTAGCAGCTCAACCATTCGGGTTCTGACCTCGGGGTCAAGGCCTGTGCCAATGCAAACCTTCCTCTCCGGGTATTCTTCTGAAATCTGAATCCATTCTGTTGCTTCAATTGGGGCTGGCCGGGGGAACTTGGCAGGATACTTCTGGCTCTTCTTTTGTGCCGTCTTGCTGATGGGCAAAGAATCCGGGTCATCCCTGGGGTCATCGGGTTTGTCAAATGGGGACAGGGAAAAACCGGCCGAAAACATCTCATGCTGGGACTGAGTTGCTATCGCGTTGCATCTGAGAGCGTCTTCTTGGTCTCCGCGAATTGTAACCCAACCCCCGGGTGTAGGTACCTTCATAAGCAGCATGTGTCCCGCTATAAAACTTTGTAGGCCCCAGAGTGCATCTCTCCCGAGTATGGCATTGTAGGAGGATGGGCAGTCCACAATTATGAAGGGAACTACAATTCTTGTGGACTGGTGCCCGGTTCCAACTGTAACCGTTAGCTGATCAGACCCCAACGGTTGAGTCGTTTCACCTGAAAAACTGATCAATGGCTCGTGGTTTCTATAGAGCTTATCTCTTCCTCTTTTAAACCCCTTATAGCAACTGCTGAACATGACGCTGACAGCGGCTCCCGTGTCTATTAGAACCCTCCGAGTTCTCCAGTGGTCAATCTGAAGAGTGATAATGAAAGGATCATTGTGATGCACTTTCAGCGTGTCTTCAGACTGAGAAAATGACACGGTATCCCAAGGAACCAGCTCCTTGCGGCATTCCTGACGAAGCTGCATTATCTCAAACTCCGGCCCTCTTGGGCAGAGTCTTTTGGCCCGGTGACCGGACACCCCTTGGGTGCCACCCCCGTGAATCGTCATTATCTCCCCATATACTTCAATCAGGTTGACACCTGTGGCGGGTGACTTATACTGCTGTAACTTGCCGTTCTGGATCATGTACTCGATGGTGTTCCGAAGAGAAAAGCACCGGTCGGTTGTGTGGCCAGACTCGTTGTGATAGGCACAATGTTGCCCGTTGTCCGGCCCTGCCCTTTTGGGAAACTTTCTTTTTGGAGCCGGGGGAACTTCATTCCTATGGCGGTTCCAAATTTCTTCATAGGAGGCAGTCAAGTTGGTCAACACTTCATATCGAGGGATGTATGTGTTCTTTTCCTCCCGGGTTGGATGTCTTGGGTATGGAGCCTCTCTTGGTTTCTCCCTTGGTCTGTTTGAACTTTTGCCGTAGTATCCCTGGCCACTCTTATGCTGCCCTTCCTTTTTCCATCCATCAGCTCGCTGGCTTGTGAACCCGGTGTTCGTCCGGCGTTCCCCGAAGGTGTCGTACTCGGCTTGAGCTTGCCGAGTTACTTCATTAATTAAATCGTCGTAGCACCTGAACCGCTGCTTCCTGAGCTCCACCACAAAGCGGGTTGGTTTGAGCGCCTGTAAGAACGCCTCTGATGCTACTGACTCGTCCAAGTGCCCACACTTGGAAGTTGTGGACAGCCAACGGGTTACAAAAATTTTCAAGCTTTCATCATCCCTTTGCTGGACTTTGAATAACGAAGTGGTGCTTCGGTTGGCACTAGATAGCAGGATAAACCGGGACAGGAACCTCTGTGTCAGCTGACCATAGGTCTCTATTGACAAAGCCGGTAACTTGAGGAACCAACTCAATGCTTCCTCACTGAGTGTTTCCTGGAAAGCATGGCATGCTTGGGCGTCTGTGAACCGGGTTGAATTCAACTGAGACTGGAACAACTCAAGGTGTGCATACGGGCACCCCATTTCGGCATATCTCTTAATCTTAAACGGCTTTGCTTCCGGTGGCTTTTTGTCTGCTTGAACCCGTGCGGAGAATGGGCTTGCACGGGTAATAAAGGGTTGGTATTGTTGTGATCCCGTTCCCGAGTTAAGGCGCTGCTCAAGTTGGGTCACAGTTTGTGTCAACTGTAACAGCAGCTGGGTCTAGGCATCTGCTGGGGGAAGTGGTTGATTTAACAACGGCTCTGGGGGTGGAGGAGGTCCTGTAAGATTGTGATTGAACAAAGGATTGGAGAGATGGATAATTTGTGGATTTGGGTTAGGGTGGGCAGTGGTTGGGAGAATAGCGGGTGGTATGTATGTACTGTCAAGAGTTCGCGGGTTTCCACAACTCGGAGGATTCCCTTCTGGGGTGAAGATATCAGCAAGTCTGGCTGACGTCCCCATGGCATTCGCCCTTTGAGTTAAGGTTGCTTGAAGAAGCCCATGCTCGGCTTGGATAGTCGCTAACTGCTCCCTTACCGTCATTAACTCGGCATGTTCTCGAGAAGATTGCTCCTTTTGAGCGAGAAAGTCCTTTTTCAAGAGCTCGAATGCTGCTGCCAAATCTGTTTGGCCAAACTGGGTCCCGGAGGTCCCTGGGTTATCATCCCCTGAGAAATTAAGCCTCCTAGTTGGATCTTGTTCTCCTGCCATTTCCACCGTCCTTCGAAATATTAATTGGGAGGTCTTGAGTTCGACTCTCAACGAGAGCACCAATTGTTTCCGGGTAAACTCGTGGCCCCTTTAGCGGGTTGCACGGTTCCAGAAATAGCGAACTTCCTTGTACTCCGAGTTTTCCTGTGTAAAGAACAAACACGTCAAAGGGCGTCCCCGGGTTTACCGAGGGAAGCCACTCCGATGCTTAAGTCAGACACTGTCAGATAAGCAGAAAACTCAAGAGTAGTTCAGAAAATGTCCGTCGTCTTACCGGGAGGTCCTCACCGGTATTTATAGTAGCATTAAAGGCAGCACTTTGTCTTTTTCCAATGTGGGAATGAACTCCCTTGCTTTACCTCAACTTTACGATGACCCGGGCCCTGACAAAGGACCCAGAGTGGCTTCTCAAATCTGACTGGGCTTTGACCCTGTAAACAGTACTTCAAGCATAATAAACGATGCACATTTAACAATCGACCACACTTAGTGTTAATTCTTGAATTGTAACCCGGTAAAGGAGAAATATTAGGTTCCACCTATAAACATCAAGTAAACCATCATAAATTACTAAAGTCACAATAATCGATCATACTCTAGATTTGGACCATAATGGCTTGTTCTCTAAGTAGCCTTGCTATCACATATCTAACGAAATACACAACCACATTCACGACCAACTCTTAGATGAATTGGGCGCATAGCGTGAGACGCTTTTATTTACACGTGGCCCTCACTTTAAGGTGAGCCGAGCACAACTAGATCCATAGTAGGCTCCGACCTAGCCTGAGAGACTCATCGTTTTGGTGAAACCTCTTTCACCTCTTCTTGTCTTATTTTGGACCCAATGAGATTGATATTTTTTCTTTCCATGATTTAATTTTCAAATGATATTGGTTCATAACTTTTACTCCCATTTACGTTCTTGATTTAACAGCGGGGTTGGATTCTCTTTAATGAGGTTTTTTCTGGACTTTGAGTTAATTATTGGACAACATTGCGTGCTCTGCAGCTTTTAAATTTGAAACTTAGGAAAGTGTGTATTATTATACCTTTACTTTATTATTCCATTTATTTTTTTTCACTCACTCTAACATATTTTTCAAATACTTTTCTCTGGGCCTTTCAGTTTCAAATGTTCAAATTACAAGATTGTTGCAAGAGGTCGAACGTACAAGAAGATGATTGCAAAGTCAATGTCATCATTTCTTCTTGCTCTCTCTCTCTCTCTCTTACCCATTTTGTAATATTTTTAGGTGAATTGCTCTGATTACCTTGAGTTGAAATTTAATTTAGTCAATATGAGTTACATTTGTATTGGTGATGAGGATTCTGGAAGTGTTTATGAGTTAATGGGGAAGCATGATGACTCCAGGTGTTATGGATGTATTATTTGTTATGGAAGTGTTTGTCAAATTGTAGGTAGGGTTGTCAATTTTAAAATAAAGTTATGCCAAATTTTTGGTAGAATTTTCTTCAGAGGTGGTCCTTGCTAGGTTCATCCTAGATTTCATGAGGAAATCCAGGATGTGTCTTGACAAAATTAGTTAAAAGTTATTTTGGCTAGCCACTTTAGAAATGTGTATGTATCAATGCTCTCTATTTCAGCTAGTATTACATTATTATTATTCCTTAAATAAATATTAAATAGTTTAAATGTATTTATATATCACCTCAGATATCTTAAATACATTGCAAAGAATTCCATATTATGTACTAGAAGATTTGGGAGGTTAGAAACAAACAACTTCACTTTTTAAAAACAAACCTCCTTCTCATGTGATTGTTGTTCATGATGCGGAAAACTTTGTTGAGGCATATCGAAATCACAATATTAAGACATGTGTTGTAGAAAATATCAACTCTAGAAGAAGTTAGTTTCATCCTTGAGTCATTTGGTGGCATCCTCTCCATAAAAGCTTCATCAAACTTAATTTTGATAAAGTCGGTCCTAGTAGTAATTTGTCTAATTTTGGGTTGTCTTTAGAAATCACAAGAACATATTTTTGCTGGTTTTTGAAAAGCTGCTTTAATTTCATTTCATATGGTTGAGTATAATGTTGTTTTTGACATTCTATATCATACATTGTTACATAAATGCAAGAAAATCCAGGTTTAAGGGCATTCAAAGCTTGTTATTGATGTTCTCAATAAGAGATCCCCCTCCCATTTTGAGACTCAAAACTCTTCTTAAAGACATCTTTTATTTGGCGTCTCAATTTTTTTAAAGCAACTTCCATTGCATACATTTATTGTGTAGCCAACTTCGTTGTTGATTTGATCCTCCTCATCCATCTACAGGAGCAAGGGATTGTTGCCCCAGAAGAGTGGTATTTGTTCATAGAATATCTCCGAAAGCCGCTGGTGGCTGCTTTTAGGATCAATTCAAGGTAGCATATGAAGTAATATGAACTCAAATGTGTAGTGTTTGGTGGTAGGCGTTGACTAAATTTTTTGTTTGTTTGGATTGATTTTGCAGTAGCCAGTTTTGTTCCGATATCCGGACCCAGTTGGAGAGTGATTTTATGATATCCCTTCAATCCGAGGTAGGTTGGTTTGTAACTTTAGTGCAGTGCACAATGTGTTTCTAGTTGAAGGCACGTTTTGGTGTTAGCTTCTTTTTGATTATTTAAACTATGGTTTTCAGGTGAGTGAAGGGGGTGAACCGCAGCCTATTAGGCCGTTAGCTTGGTACCCTGAGAATCTTGCTTGGCATTCAAATTTTTCTCGCATGCAGCTGAGGAAAAACCAAACTCTTGAGAGGTACATGATGTTAACTGTGGGAATATTGGGTAGAGTATGTTATGCGGAAGCGTAAACAAACGACAATATTGATATGGAACAATTTGGATAATCGAAGAACGGTAAAGAAAATAGAAGACAAGAACACAAGATTTATAGTGGTTCACCCAATCAATGTGATTGAGCTATGTCCACTCTCGAAGCCGGCAAAGAATTCCACTATAACAATTGGAGAGAATACAATAGAGCTTTATGGCAAAACTCTCGACCACCCAAAACCCCAATGCTATACGTTCTCTGCTGATAGAGAAAGATAGCTCTGCTCTAGGTTAAACGATTTCTCTCTATCTCTCTACCTCTAGTCATTGAGGCAGCACCTATATATATATATAATCCTAGTTAGGCTAGAATACATGCATATATGGATTTCCTAATTAACCTAGACATAGTATAGCCCATGTGATCAAGATGGGCTTCCAATGAGTTTTGGTCCACCTTCAAGATAAAGCCAATATTCAATAATCTCCACCTTGGCTTTAACTTGATACAAATCCTCCATAGTAGAAATTCAAACCATTCGCCGCTCCGACATCCCCGTAGGGATCTTCAAACTTTACAAACACCAATCAAGTCCAAGCAATGCTTGAACTTGCTGAATGGAACTGGCTTTGTCAACATATCTGCAGGATTATCTTCAGTCCCAATCTTGAGGAGTTGAATGTCACCATCCTCCATCATTTGACGAATCTTGTGATATCTGACACGAATATGTTTAGTACGTGCATGAATAACCTGATTCTCTGCTAAATGAATAGCACTTTGACTATCACAATGAATATCCACATATTCTTGAATAAGTCCCAAGTCCTCAAGCAAACCACGAAGCCAAATTACTTCTTTTGCACCCTCTACTGCTGCCATATATTCAGCTTCTGTAGTCGACAAAGCAATTGTATGCTCCAAGTTCGACTTCCAACTCACCGGTCCACTAGCAAGAGTAAACACATAAGCTGTAGTAGACCGACTCTTATCCAAATCACCTGCGTAATCAGAGTCCACATATCCAACAACACATTGACTCGTCTTATCCTGCTGAAATACTAATCCAACATCCACAGTACCAAAAATATACCGTAGAATCCACTTCACAGCTTGCCAATGGCCTCTACCTGGATTATGCATATATATGCACACCATACTTACAGCCTGTGAAACATCAGGTCTAATACACACCATACAGTACATCAAGCTACCAACAGCACTGGCATAAGGAACTTTAGCCATATATTGCTTCTCATCATCTGTGCTAGGAGACATAGTAGCATCAAGTTTAAAATGAGAGCCAAGAGGTGTACTTACAGGTTTAGTTTTATCATCCATGGCAAACCGATGTAGTACCTTCTTCAAATATTGCTTCTGTGACAAACAAACTGCCTCTTGATCTATCTCTCTCAATTTCCATGCCCAAAATCTTTTTAGCCTCTCCCAAGTCCTTCATCTCAAATTCACTACTCAATTGTGACTTCAATTTCTCTATCTCCACCTTGCTCTTAGATGCAATTAACATGTCATCAACATATAAGAGCAAATAAATGAAGGTCCCATTATGTAGCTTGCGAAAATAAACACATGGATCATAATGACTCCTGGTGTACTTCTGACCTGACATGAACTTATCAAACCGCCTATACCACTGCCTTGGAGACTGTTTCAATCCATATAAAGATCTCTGCAATTTACAAACCCAATTTTCCTTACCAGCAACCTTAAATCCTTCCGGTTGGGTCATGTAAATTTCTTCTTTTAATTCTCCATGTAGAAAAGCAGTTTTCACATCAAGCTGTGCCAACTCAAGATCATATTGAGCAACCAAGGCTAATAAAATACGAATAGAAGAATGCTTAACAATAGGAGAAAATACCTCATTGTAGTCAATTCCTTCCTTTTGTGCGTAGCCTTTAGCTACCAATCTAGCCTTGTACCGTGATCCTTCCTTTTTAGCAAACACCCATTTACAACCAATTGCTCTCTTCCCATGCGGTAACTGAACCACCTCCCACGTTTTATTCTTGTAAAGAGAGTTCATCTCCTCACCCATAGCTTTCTCCCACTCAACATAATCTACATGTACGACAGCTTCTTCATAGGTAGTAGGAATTTCTTCTTCAGTAATGGGAAGTGCATAAGTCACCATATCATTAAGCCAAGCTGGCTTTGGAGCATTCCTTTTTCCCTTTCTCGATGCAATAGGTTTGTTTTGTTGTGTAGGCTCTTGCGTTGGAGCCTCTACTTCAACACTCATGTCCTTATTATTTGAATCATCTGACTCAACTGTAGGACTCACTGGATCAACTGGAGTTTCAACAACTTTTCTCTGAACCTCCACCTGCTGCAAGTTCTCTTTGGTCTTTCTCTGCTCTTCAGAAATTTTCTGCTTATTCTGATCAACCATAATTGCTTAATCAAAAGTAACATCTCTGCTCACAACAATTTTCTTCTCATCCGGACACCAAAGCTTGAACCCTTTAACACCATCACTAAATCCCAAAAATATTGCTTTCTTGGCCCTTGGATCAAGCTTGCTTTCTCTGACATGAAAATAAGCAGGATAACCAAAAATATGAAGATAACTATAATCAGTAGCAGGTTTACCAGACCATACCTCCATGGGAGTTTTACCCTCAATTGCAGAACATGGCAATCTATTAATTAGATGACCTGCATATGTGACTGCCTCAGCCCAAAACTCCTTGCCTAAACCAGCATTAGACAACATACATCTGACTTTCTCCAATAAAGTCCTATTCATACGCCCTGCCACTCCGTTCTGCTGCGGTGTCCCTCTAACTGTGAAGTGTCTCACAATGCCCTCATCTTCGCATAATTTGAAGAACGGATCAGATTTATATTCACCACCATTATCTGACCTGAGCCTCTTAATTTTTCGACCGGTCTGAGTCTCAATCATCTTCTTCCACTTCACAAATATATCTAAGACTTCATCTCTATGCTTCATGGTGTACACCCATACTCTTCTAGAGAAGTCATCAACAAAAGAGACATAATAATGCATACCTCCTTTAGATGCTGTTTGGGTAGGTCCCCATACATCTGTGTGAACATAGTCTAGAGCTTCTTTAGTCTGATGAACTGCGGTGCCAAATTTAACTCTAGTCTGCTTACCCAAAACACAGTGTTCACAAAATTCCAATTTGCAAGTCTTTTCACCTTTCAATAAGCCTTGCTTCACTAATTTCTGCATTGCTTTCTCACCAGCGTAACCAAGACGCATATGCCATAATCTGGTAGTGTCTGCATCATCTGCAGTCTCAGAAACTGCCGTCTCACTTATCACAGTACTCCCTTGTAGAAAATACAAGTTTCTTTCTCTAGTACCCTTCATCAAAACAAGTGAACCAGAAACAACTTTAGCAACACCATCCTTCAAAGTAATTGTGTGCCCCTTTGATTCCAAAGTACCCAAAGAGATCAGATTTTTCTTCAAGTTCGGAACATACCGAACATCAGTCAATTTTCTAACAACCCCATCATGCATCTTGAGACGAACTGTACCAATCCCTTTAGTTCTGCAAGGACTATCATCTCCCATAAGAACTACTCCACCATTTAATTCCCTCAAAGAAGAGAACCATTCCCTGTTGGGACACATGTGGTGAGTACAACCCAAATCCATAATCCACTGATTAGAATAATCATGTGTAGGTGAACTTGCTAGAGCCAAATCGATCTCATCATCTTCAAAATCTTCGAAAACCGAAGAACAACTCAATGCAAAACCGAAGTCATCATCATCTTCAAATTTTGCCATATTTACTTCAGAACCCTTCTTGTCTCTAGTCTTCAACTTGGGACAATCTTTCTTCCAATGACCCTTTTGACGACAAAAGGCACACTCATCTTTTGCAGGAAATTTAGCTCTTGACTTGGAACGCGACTTACCTCGATTTCCACCAAACTTTCTATCTTCTAATCTGCCTCTTGCAACAAGTACTTGTGCTTCACCACCTGAACCCCTTTGCAACTGCTTCTCCTTCTTCCGACATTCATTATTAATCAATGAATTACACACATCATCAAACAGCACTTCATTCTTTCCATGCAGCAAAGTTGTAATCAAATGCTCATACTCGTCAGGAAGAGAATTAAGCAAACATAAAGCTTTATCCTCATCATTAATTTGCACATCCAAATTAACCAAATCTGCAAGTATCTTATTGAAATCACTGATGTGTTCAGACATAGAAATACCTTGTCTGTAGTTGAATCGGAAAAGCCTTCTCTTCAGGTGAAAGCGGTTTTCAGCACTCTTGATCATGTACTGGTCTTCCAATTTCTTCCACATATCCTTTGCTGAAGTTTCCTTCATGATAAAGAATTTCACACTCTTTGCAAGACATAATCTGATAGAACCACAAGCTCACTTATTAATCTGCTTCCACTGCGCCTCGGTCATATCTGCTGGTTTCTCTTCGAAAGCTATATCCAATTTTTGTTGACACAAGACATCCATCATCTCACACTGCCACATACCAAAATTATTTGTTCCATCGAACTTCTCAACTTCAAATTTGGCATTGCCAACAGATGGCTTAGCACGTGTAGACTTTGTCCCTTTCTTCTTCTTATCAACTTCAGCACCTTCATCGTCACTCATGATTTCCAATCAATAATCAACTCCCAAATCAGAACAGGCTCTGATACCAGTTTGTTATGCGGAAGCGTAAACAAACGACAATATTGATATAGAACAATTTGGATAATCGAAGAACGGTAAAGAAAATAGAAGACAAGAACACAAGATTTATAGTGGTTCACCCAATCAATGTGATTGAGCTATGTCCACTCTCGAAGCCGGCAAAGAATTCCACTATAACAATTGGAGAGAATACAATAGAGCTTTATGGCAAAACTCTCGACCACCCAAAACCCCAATGCTATACGTTCTCTGCTGATAGAGAAAGATAGCTCTGCTCTAGGTTAAACGATTTCTCTCTATCTCTCTACCTCTAGTCATTGAGGCAGCACCTATATATATATATATATATATATATATATATATATATATATATATATATATATCTAATCCTAGTTAGGCTAGAATACATGCATATATGGATTTCCTAATTAACCTAGACATAGTATAGCCCATGTGATCAAGATGGGCTTCTAATGGGTTTTGGTCCACCTTCAAGATAAAGTCAATATTCAATAGAGTAAGCAATGAATTTTTACCTACAACCAATGCAATTTTGGTATGTCTGTTCATGGCTCATTTGTTCTGCTAGGAGTTCATATTAGAGTAATATGGATCTACCCAAATAATTTTGGTTGTTTGGAAGTGGTTCCTCCTTGAATTGTTAGTGTACATACGAAGTTGCCATTTATGCTAGCACGTTGGTCATTCAATTTGAGGCGTGCTGTTTCAATAATTTTATTTTACTTTAATATTTTCCTAGTTCTGATGGAAAATTTTCTCAGGTTTCATGAGTTTTAAAACTTGAAAATGAGATTTGAAACATCACAAGACAGGAGGCTGTCAGCATGGTGAGTTGTTCTTTTATTGTTTGAATACTGTTAATGTGTAATAAATTTTGTTTCTGACGTTTGCGGTTTCAGTAGAAATTCACTTTATGTTAATCCTTGTGCCATTCGCTCTCCTTTGATGATACAGGTGCCTCCTCTGTTCCTTGATGTACGTCCAGAACATTTTATACTTGATAGTAAGCCACTTATTTGTATTTATTACTCTCTCTCTCTCACACACACACAATTGTTCAAATCTGAAACCTTATTTGACCAAATTTTAGGTTTTGGATTTTATAGCATTAAAATAAAATGTAAATGGTTATTTTGTAAAGTAGTTGGATGAGAGAGGCATAGTATCTTGTAAATTTTCTTTCTGCAGCTTTCTGTTTAGTTCTGTGAAGAAGCCTAACTTTATCTCATATGTTTCTAATATAAAGAAGTGACAGATTTGTCGAAATATTATTTTTTTAAACAACACTCAATTTTTTCTGACTATCGGCTGCACTTTTCCCAGTGTGTGCTGCCCCAGGTTCAAAAACATTCCAACTGCTTGAGATAATACACAGACCAACAAAACCAGGACTCCTACCTGATGGACTGGTATGCATCACTTTAATTCCTGTTTATGTTCTTTCAGATCCTATTAATCAATTTTGTCTTCTCTTTGGATAAGTGTAGCGGAATCCTTTTTTATTCCCTATTTAATTCTCCTAGTTAGTATGAATCCTTCTCATTCTACTGCAGTATGACAATGATTCCTTGTTTTTTTCTTTTTTCCCAATGATTAAGATTGTAGCGAATGATCTTGATGTCCAAAGGTGCAATCTACTCATCCATCAAACAAAAAGAATGTGCACAGCTAACTTGATAGTCACAAATCATGAAGCTCAGCACTTCCCTGGTTGCTGTTCCAACAAAAAAAGCTCCAGTGCTCCTGAAATAGGAACTGAATTGGAGCCACCCATCAGTCAACTTCTCTTTGATCGTGTTTTATGTGATGTCCCTTGTAGTGGTGATGGTACCCTCCGCAAGGCTCCTGAAATCTGGAGGAAATGGTAGAACCTTTATTCTCAATCCCAATTTCTTTTTGCAGGTTGATGAGACTTGTTTTGCTTATGTACAGGCATTCAGGTCATGGCAACGGGCTGCATGCTCTACAAGTTCAGATAGCTATGCGAGGTATCTCTGATGATAAACTTCTGCCTATAATTTCTATATAGTTGTATGGCAATCTACACCTGTGTTTAATTCTCATGTAGTGAATTGTGTAGAGAGTATGAGTAATCACGTACAAGTGCAAGTCTGTTATATGCTAATTTGTTGAGTGAATTGTTTGGGGAGCACCACATATATGAATTCTCTTCCTTATGACAATATGACTAAAGACAGTGGATGCTTATATGGTTTGTGCCTTTCTGATAGTTCTATTATTAATGACCCAGGATGTATGAGGATCGATTAGCATATAATTTTTTATCGTGATGAAGTGCATTTATTATCTCCGAGGCTGCACTATGTGCATGTTAATTTTAACTTGTATGTTGTAATCTCACTGCCCTTGTGTTGTCTATTACGAACATTACTTTAAGGCCTCGTTTGGTTTGTGGAAAGGAAAGTAATCCTTTGTCTTTCCCATGCACTTTCCATTCCAATGTATGTTAACATAAGGTATAAAATAATTGGATGTGAACAATATATGCAAGGAAAGAAGGGGGGACGTGAACCCTTTTGGAGTATGGAAGGAACCACTTCCCCCCTATTTTTCCCTTCATGAAAGTGTTTCCTTTCTTTTTCCTTTCCCGGTGCTTCAGCTCAACAAACCAGACAAGGCCCGTAAATGTCTCTGGGATTGATTCAATATAAATTGTGAACATACATGGATCCTTTGCTGGTTAATCAGTGAACAGAGGATTTGAAGGAAGACAATTTTATTTCTTCTTGAAGTGAGCATAAAGAACATAGCTAATGGGATATTGTTTATAACAGGTTTATCTTTGCTGAAGGTTGGTGGAAGAATGGTTTATTCTACGTGCTCTATGAATCCAGTTGAGAATGAGGCTGTGGTTGGTGAGGTAATAATATTTGATTCAGTATCTACACAACAAGATCCAAGGTCTCTAATTTATACACTATATATGGATTTCATGTTACCTTTTGAAGATAAAAGCCGCAATATTGCATCATTTTCTTTTCTGCAACTTCACGTAGAACAGTTGTGCACTTTTTTAATTTGATCTGAATTGACCATCATAAGATTTCAGATTTTGAGGAAATGTGGTGGATCTATTGAGCTTATTGATGTATCTAGCGAGCTTCCTCAACTTGTCAGGCGGCCAGGTCTTAAAAGATGGAAGGTGAGTTGTTGGCGTTTACTTGTTATGTTAGTGAGTTCTGATGAAAGTATGATGTGCATTGTTGAATAAAAAGCTGATCCACCACTGTTGTGTAATGTAAGTTCTTTCTTGGGATGAATGCTGATATCATTCTCTAATGATATGATCATGTTTGATGCTTTGTCATGCGACCACTGAAGTAATATGGGACTAAGGTATCTTTGCCAGAAATTTCTTTCGACATGAAAACTAAAGCGAAGAGAAATGCCATATATTCTGTTTCCGGGTAAAACCTGCAGGATTTCATAAATTTGCAAGATATTATCTATGCTACAAGTAATGTTAGGTGGAAGTTTTTTGTCCTACTTGGCTGCTTGGTTATGAAGGTTAATATTTAAACTATGTATCTCCTAATTCCTATATTCAACTAGATTTCCTATCTTCTCGGGCAGCAACATAGGTCTCTGATATAGTGGTCTAAATATAGTGGTAAGCGCACTTTAGATTCTTACAGATACTCTAACGAAAAACAGCAAAGATAAAACAGAAAACACACACAGAGCACAGCCGAATTTTTAGTGGTTCAGCTATAAATAGCTTACGTCCACTTAGTGATCTCTCTTAAGAGATTCACCAGAACACTATGAAGAAATAGGTTTACTAGATCTTGTTGCAGAACCCTCTCCCTTCCCTTTTTAGGTCTTATCTCTCTATCACTCTTGATTCTCTAGGTTTTCTGTCTCATAGAGAATTCCCTGCAGCTCCCTTTTTATCGGGGCTGCTGATACAATAATATTTTAGGATTCCTAACCCTAGCAGACAAATCTTTGCAGAATTTAAAAAAAAAGATTACTTTCGTAGAACTTATAGAAAAAACTTTTTTTCTTTTCTGACTTATATTTGCCTGCTGAATCCTAACCGTTAGATTGTATCAACGAGACAAAACACAACACTAAATTCAGTAATGTGCTGCAGATTCAACTTTCTTTCATTGTACTCTTAAACTTTTCAATCACTCCACATTTCAGGTACGTGACAAGGGTAAATGGTTAGCTTCATCTAACGATGTCGGCAAATATCGCACAAATGCCATTGCCCCTGGCATGTTTCCATCTGGAAGAAACCTTGCACGCTCATTTCACCACAGTGGTATTATGGAACAGGATGAGAAGCATGAGAATGGTGAGGATGAAAATGATGTAGAATTATTGCACTCAAATGAAGAGGCTGTAATCTCTGACGATGAGGAAGTTTCTCCTTTTCCTCTAGAACGGTGCATGAGGATAGTTCCACATGATCAAAATGGTGGATCTTTCTTCATTGCAGTCCTCCACAAGCATTCCCCTTTGCCAGGTGACATCTATCATCAAAGTAATTGGAAAATTTGAAAAATTATATTGTTTAATTTGTAGTGTCTTATTAAGGTATGAATTGGATGAAATCATCCCTAGTAATCTTCAGTTTTCTAAGTTCAGTTTCCTTTCTTTTGCATGTTGAACAGCCAATCAAGGGACAGCTAACCATCTTGAAGGGGACTGCGTTCTACAATTAACAAGCAAATTGTGAATTTACCAACTGAGGATACTGAAAATACAAATGGGTTGCCAGTTAGTTTGGCAGATGAGACTATTACAGAAGCTGCCTCAGAGGCAGAATTAATTGAGGGTGAACAAGATGGTGTTATCTTGGAACTCGAAACCTCTGGTAAGAGTGAAGAAAATGGATCAGAGGCAAACCAAGTACCTGATGATGAGGAAGCTGATCCAAAGAAAACTCGAGGAAAAAGAAAGCAGCTTCAAGGTAAGTGGAAAGGAGTCGACCCTGTTGTTTTCTTTAAAGATGAAACCGTCATCAATGCCATAAAGACATTTTATGGAATTGATGAATCATTTCCATTCAACGGCCACCTTGTCACCAGAAACAGTGATACCAATCATGTGAAGAGAATTTACTATGTCTCAAAGCCAGTCAAAGATGTTCTTGAACTGAATTTCTCTGTTGGAGAGCAACTTAAGATAACATCCATTGGGCTTAAGATGTTTGTAAGTATTTCCAATCTGAACATTTTTTTTGTTTGAAAAATATTCCTCCCATATGCTTCTAGAGACATAGTTAAATTAAGTTGTGTAACATTTCATGTTCGGATAAGTTGATATGAGGCAGGACTTCTGCTCTTCTTCATGATGGCTTGCAAAATGCCCATAATTGGAGAAAATGTAAGAGAAAATACATGAAGACAAAAATATAGTGAGAACGGCTGAGGAAAAGAATAGATATAACAGCAAAAGTGAGAAGAGGACCCTGAAAATCTTTGCGTTGCTATTAAAGAATAAAATTGAACTTTGTTATCCTTTTAAGTGTTGAATCTGTATCTAGATATTTTATTTTCATCCTAGGTTCTTTATCCGAGTTAAAATTTCTATGGCAGTCCTGGTATTGATGAACCACCTTTTATATTCATCTCTGATGTTTACATACAGTAATATTAAGTTATTTTTATCTAATTTGACCTCATTCTTTATAGGAACGACAAACAGCAAGTGTTGCAAGTTGTGCACCTTGTGCATTCCGGGTATCATCTGAAGGATTGCCACTTATTCTTCCGTACATCACCAAGCAGATACTATATGCATCCCCAGTTGACTTCAAGCATATTCTTCAATATAAAAGTATCAAGTTTTCTGATTTTGTTGATGCTGAATTTGGTGCGAAGGCATCGGGTTTAATGCTGGGTTGCTGTGTGCTGGTTTTGAGCAAAGGTACACAGCATCATGTTATAGTTGTGGCGATTTGTGTATATTTAGTTTTTTTACCATAACTATGTTTTATATCTACAGGTGGAAAATCCACGTTGGATCCTATTCAGGTAGACGGGTCAACAATAGCCATTGGATGCTGGAACGGTAAGAACAGTTTGTCTGTGATGGTCACTGCACTTGATTGCCAAGAACTGCTGGAAAGGCTTTTGATGCGCATTGAGACTGGAAACGGAAATTTGGAGAGTAAAGACGAGACTTCTATTGGTAAGGTAGATGTGGACATGAAGGATATGGAAAAGAATGGTGACAAGGAAACTACAACAGCAGCAACTGAAGTATAAGTGACAACTTTTGGGTTTTTCAGACTGTTTGTACCTAAATTGGATTATTTAAGATGGGTGTTATAATTAGATCCGGTTTCTCTTTTTTCTTTTTGACATGAAAGATCATATTATGTATTGTCAAGTTGATTCATGATTGATTAAAATGAGTAGAGTTGGGCATCTTCGGTTCGGGTCGGTTTTAGAACGAAACCAAAACCAATCTAAATTATTCGGTTTAAGGTTTTATCCAACCTAATTCGGATTTTAAGATCTTTGACTGAAATATTCGGTCCATTTGAATTTTTGGATCGGGTCGATTTTGGATTTGGTTTATAGTATTTGACTTGAGTGACTTGTCTTTTATAAACTTAAAGTATAAGTCATCCAATGCATTTCTAATTTTTTCTACACTAACATTTTTTTTCTTCAGAAAATGAGTTGAATGAAAAATTGTCTTTTATAGAGAGATTAAGTGTGTGAGTACATTGTAAGTAGTGATTAAATCAATTAATAATAATAATAGCGTTTTAGGTATATAAATTATATTGCGGGTCGATTCGGTTTGTTTAAGAGCGTCAACCGTATCTAATCTAAATTAAATCGGTTTAGATTGGTTCACTAATTGTTTGACCCTAATATTTCGATTCGGTTATACGATTCGGTTTTTCGGTTCAATTAGCTTTTACACATTTGGTTAAATGCCTAGCCCTAAAAATGAGCAGAATGTTTAGCTTTTGAAAATGATCACTTTTGGAAGTTGTTTTGTTGATTTTCTTTTATCAAGTTAGAGCATCTCTAACAACTCATGTAAAACTAGAATAATATCTAGTTTAGAGGAAAACATCATTTTTTGGCTCCAACAGTTCATGTAAATCAGCCTCTATTTAACAAAAAGTAGGAAGAGTGAGAAACATATCCTTTATATCTATAGAATTCTCAAAATTTGTATATTCAACTAAAAATCTCTAAAATTTATTGTTTTGCCTTATAAAGTTCATGATTTCTCCTTCAAAAAAGGAAAAACGTCAAAAAATTAAAACATCTAACATTAATTTTGAGGTTTAATTTAAATAATTATATAATATTTATATAGATTTATAAATTATAGAGAAAAATATTTAATTTTGTACAATAGAACAGAAGAGCTGTTGAAGTTGAGCTCATTTTATTTTAGAGATTTTGTGGTTTCATCCTCTAGAATA
Organism: Comarum palustre; assembly: GCA_951800085.1. Classification (NCBI taxonomy): domain Eukaryota; kingdom Viridiplantae; phylum Streptophyta; class Magnoliopsida; order Rosales; family Rosaceae; genus Comarum; species Comarum palustre. The sequence continues at coordinate 9,795,180 of OX637575.1, forward strand.
GATAAATTATACAAAAGCTGTTGGAGATGCTCTAACACCTTTTTGAGTCCGAAAGATTACAAACTGAACTTACGGTGAATGGTATCCTCAAAGGCTCAAACACCTTTTGCGGTGGATAGCACTAAATCACAATTTAACACGAGGAATATTCATAAAAATTACAGAAGTACTTTCAGTACTCCTAGCAAATTCTAGGCAACGAACAGATTTGCTTCTTAATTTGGCTGTTTGAATGAAGAAAGTGCATACTAATGCCTACCACAGAAGATGGACCCATATTTAGGAGAAACTGGAACCGCAATAGAAGGAATGATGGGATCTACTCGATGGTGTTGTGGGACGGCCATGCATGTATTGTTGCCGATGGTGAATGAAAACCAGGAGATCCCTTTCTCCCTCCCAACATTGTCACCTTTGATGCCGATGTAGTGTTAGGAGGGCGGCTTTACCTCTATGGTTTGGTCGCTAAGGGTGAGTTTCATAATGGATCGGTAATGACGGCGACTCATGGGAGTTCCAGCGGGAGTTGGGGTCATTACAGTGGCTGCAAGGCTGCAGATCTGCAATTACTGATCCTAGGGTTCAATGTTGGGTTTGGTGAGCCTTTTGGGCCTTCTTATTATGTTGGAGATTAGGATTTGAATCTATGGACTTTCTGATTGGACTTGAATCTCAAATTTTGTTAAATTGGGTCTTTATGGCTATTATGGAGGTGGAGAAGGTACCAACTGAGGTGGTAAAGTCTACTTCTATTACCTCTTTTGATTGATTGAGAGTTCGACAAGAAGATGAAGATTATGTTCTTTAATTTATAATACTTCAAAATTTTTATGCTTCTTGTTTTGGCTTTACCTTCATAGAAGATGAATGTTTTGGTACGTTTTGTGAAAGGAGCGTACTAAGATAGTTTTTCTACATAATGGCTTTCAATGTCGACCCTCTGGACGTGTCGTTATTGTACTGTTTGCTAAGCTTCATTAATGGATGACCTTTCTTTAAAAAATGCTGATAGGCAAGCACAAATAAACTAAATCTTTAGTTCATTCTTCCATATCAAACACGCAATTAATCCCCTCATGCAAACTAAACTAGCAAGGCACAAAATATACAAAATTGTATGACCCCTCAAAATTTGCTAATATCAAGAATTGTGAAGAACGCATATGTCATGTTCAGATATTGACTGTCAACTGAATCACAATGATGTACAACATTTGCTCTTAGCTGGGATCACTTGAGCTGGGCCTGGGACGAGGATCTTCTTACCTGCCAGAGATGCAGGGTTTCCATTGCCTTGGTTTTCACTAGCAGCCAGGTGCTTCTTGTTAACAATGTTGAATATCTCTGTCAACACAGTTGAGAAGGCAGTCTCAACATTAGTTGATTCCAATGCTGAGGTCTCCAAGAAAAACAGGCCTTCCTTTTGAGCAAATTCTTTGGCATCTTCAGTTGGAACTGCACGCTGGTTCTCAAGATCACTTTTGTTGCCTATCAGAATGATGACAATATTCTTGTCGGCATGGCTACACAGCTCTTCCAGCCAACGAGGAATGTGATCAAAAGTCTGGCGTTTGGTTATGTCATAAACCAGCATTGCCCCAACAGCACCCCTGTAGTATGCACTTGTGACTGCTCTATATCTGTGCAAAACATCAAAACAAAATCATCAGTTGTCAATACACCATTGGCACAAGTTAACAGGAACAATATATCTAGTTTAAATATGCAACCAGTATAACTTATAATGATGCAATTAATTTTCTTTAACAGAAGCTTGGGAAAAAAACATGACAATATGATCACCTCTCATCGAACCCTAGTTCATACTTAAAAAGCTACAGGAGAGAAGCAGCATTGCGATAAAGAACTATAACCCTGACAAACATAACCAATCAGTTTTACTGTCAATATAAATGGAAATTGATAAATCCATGCACAATCGTGTATGTTTTTGAAAGACCAGACATAAAACATTCTTGCTGCAATATCCTTTTCATCCTCCCAAAAATAGATTAACCCTAACATACCTTATACACTTAGGTCAATATCTGGAATTACTAGGGAAAGTAATCAAGCAGGAGGGAATGGTTCTATAGTGGGGAAAGTCGAAAAGATATTATCCACATCATTTCATGAAGGGAAACAATGCTTATCACACTCTACAAACACGACAGTGGAACACCAAAGGGCCAATAGGACCAAAACTATAATACAGATTCTACATAACCTATAATATTGTCACCAACTTTGCAACGAGCCAACAATGCTGATCAAACAATACATGGACCACACAACCAAAGAGTACCAATACTTGCATAGCCTTTAGGGTCCATATGGATGGAGTTAATTGAAATAGAGGATGGACAACATTAAATTAGTTTAAACTATATATACGAAACATTGTATAGTATTTTAAATAACCTGATACTTTACTAAAAGTAAACTAAATCACCGAATAATACATTTAATATGGTTCTTATTAATCATATGAAAAGATTCATTTGAAATCATTTGCTTTTTCTTTTCCTTTTAATTCAAATCCATACACAGAAGCAGTATAATCAAGTAACTTGATCCTCACAATGTCGACCAACTCTGTCGATTTAGAATCAATCCCTCCAAATGCAGCCTTCACGCATCCAATCATTCAATTGACAACCATGTCTATACACCAAACAATGGATCTAAAATTCTCATATCACAGGTCATACGAAATTTGATATCAAATCTCAACTACTAATCCATCCCAATAACCTTTTTCTTCTCAAAACAAGAAAACCTCATCTAACACACCAATGCGACAGTTCCTCTGCAATTCACTTCATACATCTCAAAACAAAACCAACCCAAAAAAAAAAGAACCAACAACAACAACAACTTAAAACCCACTAGAAATGTTGCAAAACTATCAAAGACCAAGAAAACATGTACAGAATTGAACACAAAAAAAAGAGTAAAAGTGAGACCTTTCTTGGCCAGCAGTGTCCCAGATCTGAGCTTTAACACTCTTGTGCTCAATAACAAGAGTCCGGGTCTGAAACTCAACTCCAATAGTGGCCTTGGAATCCAAGCTGAACTCGTTCCTTGCAAACCTGGCGAGTATCTGAGACTTACCCACCGCCGAGTCCCCAATCAACACAATCTTGAACACATAGTCTATCTTCTGGCTCGAATCTCCATAGCTCGCCATATTAACCAAACCCAGAAACCAAAACCCTAAACCCGAATGAACAAAGCTCTCAAGTCTTTAAAGGGTTGAAATTTATTGAACTGGGAAAGACTCCACCTTTACTTTGGAAGAGACAATTATGTTGAGGTGAGGAATATGTGGCGACTTGCACTATAACTACGGTGAGTCAACCAACTGGAGGAAGGTCGTGACATGTGGAGGAATTTTAGTGGTGGGAATGGTGTGGTGTTGGGGTGTAGTGTGGGGCTTTGTTGGATAGGATTGGATCCTTGATTTTATGTTGCCTAAGGCCACCCAACATCACCTCTCTGCAAAGTTAGATCGATCCGACATTGGCTGGGTTTGGGAGAGCTTATAAGCTCCTTTGCTTTTGAGCACCAAAAGTTTTGATGTTTGGTAAGTCCAAAAATAAGCTACTTCTTAAAAAAATATAAAGTGTTTTGAGGGAAAAAGGAGAAGCTGCAAACACTCACATTCTGCTTATAAGCTGCAAAAAAGTAAAAGTCAGCTTATATCTTATAAGCCCAGCTGCACCAAACTCAACCATTAAGTAGCAGGCTTTCAAAGTTGTTGTATGCACCCAAGGTTCTAAAACGGTAATTGGACGGATAACTGTGTCACTCAAGTAATTAATCGATCAATCGCTTTTAGGATTAATCGGTTGTATGATAAAAATTAATCAGTTTCAATTAAAACAATAAAACACCGTCTAACTCCTAAACAGAGGATTAATCAGTCTAAACGGAATTTTTAAAACATTATATGCACCAACTAGTACTTAGTGAAAAACTGTTGAATTTTATCTAGAAAAAAAGAACATGAAATTAAATAAGTATGAAAAAATAAAACGACTCTCGGTGAAGAAAAATCTTTAAATAATTAACTCGTGTGTAAAGTAGGAAACACAACTAGTCGTAAATTTTGAAAAACCTTCGATTATTCAATAATCTTATGGAAGAATGAATTTATTTTAAATTGATTAAATGAAGATTATGAATGAGGATTGCAAGTTGTAGGTTTGATTTATCTGGTGAGATACATTTGGGTTTCAACTTTCAAGAAAGTAAAGGGACACATGCATTCGTGCATGGTCGTTTGATAATTAGACACCTCCCACTTTCGAGTGCTTCGCACGATGTTTCTGATTTTTTTTCCCGATTTTGAAACGTGAAATGTAGGCGTCTACGCGTTTCTGTGTTTCTTATTGTACTCTCACATATATTAGTCGTCACTCAGATTTTTTTTCTTATTTTCTATTTTATTTTGAGTTGTGGTTTGGGAGAGTTATTTTATTTTACATATTTTTTTGTTTTAAATGTACTTTTTCTCTATTTATATGTATAAAGTTCATGAAGTACCTTAGACCTTACCCAATCTCCCTGAGAATGAATGCTATGGTAACATCTTGGGGTGGTATCATCTTGGGGCGGAGGGAGTAAGAGACATAGTGGGTCTCGTGACCAACTCATCTAATTACGTTCAAGTTTTGGTACAACACTGTCTCACTAGTGGTTCATTATTGAAATCACAAAAATACTTAATATATATGATGAATGAGAATGAGAGCACTCTGTGGGCTAATACCGTGTTAATTTGTACCCGTTTCTTTTTTAATTTATCTTCTTCTTCTTCTTCTTCTAAATTTGGTTGTTTTTCCTTATTAGTTGATGGAACATTTAAGTGATTGTGTTTCAACTTTAATTATTATAATTATTATAGCTATTTTCATTTCCCATATTATTTAGCAATAGATTTTTTTAATCATAAAACATAAATTTTTACTTAATTTTCTTACGCTTTTTAGTAATAAAATTTGATATCAAATTACAAAAACTTTAAGAAAAAATATCAAACATCAATATATATATTGATTTTATTAGTTGCGACGGTATGTGTAGAGAGATTATTTCATGATGTGAATATTGTGAAAACTCGGTTATGCAGCTGAATGGGTGACCATTTTATGAATAATTATTTGATTTCATATATCGAGAATTTGTAATAGTATAGTTGATGAGACTATTATACATCGATCTGAACTCTCTTCAAGAATAATTATCATTAATATATATAAATTATATTTAAATTGTTAATATAATTATTATTTGTTGTTGTTGTTTTTGTTATTGTTTGTGCCCCATCAACTTAAAATTTCTGACTCTGCCACTGGTATCATCAGTTGTTATCGCATTGTTAGTTGAACTCTTGGATATGGACTTAGTCAATGACGTACTATATGTCTATATCCACTTCCCATTCCCCCTAAATTAGGTTCGGAGGTGCTTGGAAGACTTGAGGATCGATTTCTTGAAACAAAATCAGGTCTTAGGCGTTTAGATGATTAATATGGTGGTTTCTTTTTCAGGTAGAATTTGACTAGAGAATAAATTTTAAGGATGAGGAAACTTTCAAGTGTTGTAAATATAATAAATAATATGAATGTCCAGGTAAATTCTCATTTGTTATGTTCTTAGAATGTAATCTCTACTTCTATATAAATGAGTCTAATGAGAATGAATAATACACCTCTACATTTCCTCTTATTCATCTCTATATTCTCTCTCTCACTAACGATTAATTCTGATTACGACACTTTAGCCTGACTAAAAGGAAACAACACATTCTGAAGGGATTGAGAGACTACCTCCTCGGCATTTCTGCAGGTTTCACTGCATAATCGGATTCCGGTAACTTGCCGGAATTTCGCCGGAGTTCCCCCGTTTTCTTCGTCACCAAGTTACGACAACGTGCAAGGAATCCAAACAACAACAATTAAAACGTTTAGTCAACATCCACTCATCACCAATTCAATAACACAACAACAACAATCTCAACACAGGCAGCAGCTATTACACAGTCATAGAGGGAAAAACCTTACCCTCTGCCTCTGCCCCAAAACCACTGCAGCTGCCCCAAATCTCCACTGACCCTCTGCCTACTACTGCCCCAAATCGAGATTCCAGCAGCAAAGCGACGACCACCTTGTCAAGGTTTCTAACAAACACGTACTGGGATCGACTAAGATGAAAAGTACTCTCGTAATGAATGTTATTGCACTCCACTACCTTGTCAATTTGGTAGTTCCCTAAGAACTGTACATGCAACCCTATGAATATAATCATAGTAAAGTCGCTATGGGATCTGAGATATGCATGAAGATCTTAAACAGACTTCATAAGCCCAAATCAAGTGGAGCTTGCGTTGACAAAGTGTTTTGGAAGCATACTACAAGACTCCTTGATTTCGGATCGGATATGATGAATAATACCATTGCGTATTGATTCTGGATGATCGTAGTATATGTTGAACGTCCGATATTCGAATAAAAAATATCTTGGGAAAGACACAATCTCATATTGAAGTCTATGGATTATGTATTCATGATGTATTTTCATCAATCGGCTTAGGTCTTTTAAAGGAGAGTGGCACCTTCATATACTCCCATGATTAGTCAAGGTCTTTACTCCAAGAGAGAGTGATCCATTTAATCAAAAGAAAGACTTAACCTCTTTTCCATTCATTGAAAAGCTAAGTAGCTTTGCGCTCACGTAATGTCAATGATATTAAAAGACATCACTTAAATACTCTAAGAGTATCTGACATATTCAATCCCTATGGCATGAGAGAATGATTTTTGCCTATGCCAATGCTAGCTATGTATGAATCAAGATGCATCGGAAGTGGAATCAGGATATAGGCACCGGTCGGTTTAGTGGCCGAGTTGTTGGACATATAGCAAGCTGCATGTGCACTGCATGTGCACGCTGTATGTGTGCTGCCTGTGCACACTGCATGTGCGCTGCTGTCAGGGCTTGTCCCTATGCACACGTGCACTGCTGTCAGATACTATACGTGCGCCTGTGCACCAGATGTCGAGCGCTGTGCATCAGCTGTCGAGCGTTGTGCACCAAATGTCGAGCGCTGTGCACGCTAGATGCCGAGCGCTGTAAATGCCAGCTGTCGAGCGCTGTGCACACCAGCTGCTAAGCGCCTTGATTATAGCTGCTGAGCACTGAGCACTGAGCAATGCCACATTTGAGACATGTTAAAATAGCATACATATGCCAGATTGACAAGACAGCTCCGTGGTCACTAAGGATCCAGAAGCGCTTTATGATTGATCTTAAGATCAGGGGAGATGCAGATTTGAAATAAAGTCTAACATATACATGTCATCATCAAATGTGAAGGGTGTGGTTGTTTATGTCAACCATGTTGCACTCTTTTTCCCTTAGTCTAAGCTTTTTGTTCCACTGGGTTTTTGCTTGACAAGGTTTTTAACGAGGCAACATTGCATGCACCGCTAAGACCATTGATCCCTATTTATGGTTGATCATGATAGACTTATTCACATCTTGGCTTATATCTACTCTTGAGAAACATGTTGGAATGCACCATGCAACAGAAAAATCCGGTTGAAGCACAAATCAGGGGGGCATCACATGGCGAGTTCTCAATGGAGTAGTTAGTGCGTTGTTACTTGACAAGGTTTTGATGAGGCAACAACATAAGTACCATTCTGGCATGAAAACACGTGACACAAGGGGAAGTGTTCTAGGATATTTGATATGTATATATATGTGTGTCTTGGTTCATGCCTTGTATACGGACTTTATATAGTAATCCATATTGTAATAGGATTTTACACATATCCATGTAATAGCCTAAAAGACCCATGTAATCCATTATGTAAATGGCTTCATTCTATCAATAAGATAAGTAGAATTCATTCCCTCAATATTATTCTACAACATTGCCTATATTGTCCTTTGAATGAAAGATGAAAAAAATAGTAAACTACAATTTAGTTATCAGCCAAATTTCAGTTTACAAATACACTATTTAGATAATATCTTACACTTTTAAGGACACAAATTAGGATAAATTGATGTGCACATGTCATCTATGATTAAGTATTTTACCATATTACCCACATTACAATTCACTGCTACTACATACTTAGATGGTCGTCGCTGCTACTGACTCTGGTGGTCGTCGCTGCTACTAGCTTGGGTGGTTGTCGCTGACACTAACTTGGATGAAGTAGCAGCACTAAGCAGGACAACACAGTAGCAGCCCGCAGCCCTAAGCACGACTGCACAGTAACAACCCATAACCCCACCACTCAGTAGCAGCACCACTCAGTAGCAGAATGACGGAGTACGACATAGTAGCAGTCCTAAGCATGATCGCACAGTAGCAACCCACAACCCCACCATATAGTAGCACGCCTCCCTCACCGTTGAGTCTACCCAAAGAATCAAGACTAAATTATATTAAATTTCAAATCAGAAAAACAAAGGAAGCAGTAGCAATATGCCTTGGTCGAATCTAGGAGCAATTTCAAACACCGAGCCTGATTCCTCTTCACCTTTGATCCATCAAGGCCTTCGACCCTGTCTCATCGACAACTTTTGACTACCTCAGAGGCGTCGTCGAAGACCTCGTCTCTCTAACTGTAGACCTCCAAATCCTTCTCCATCGACACCGTCGAGGCAGTAGCAGCGTCATCATAAGACATTAGCATCATCATCGCCTAGGCAGTAGCAGCGCTGTCAAGGCATCAAAGCGACGACCACCTCGTCAAGGCAGTAGCAGCGCCTGCGATGGAAGCGAAAACCTCGTCAAGGTGGTAGCAGCGTCATCAAAGCCACTAGATAGATCTCGTAGATCAGTGAAGAGAGAGAGGGAAAGGAAGAAGAAGCAGAATAAGAATAATAGATCTGAAAAAGAACATATCTGGCGAGAGAGAAAAGGATTAGGAAAGATAGGGGTATTATAGTAATTAAATATGTAAAATTCGGATCGGGTCTAATGTAATTAGTTTTGAACTTGGGCCAGTTTAGTAATTTGTATAACAAATTATGAAAATTGATTTTTTTATGTTTTTAAATTTGGTTGGTTTTTTATATGTTATTCTCTTATGAAAAAAATAGTCAAAGAACTCAAGATCATGCTCAATCACAACGTTATATTTATTCTATAGGTCTATTTCTCCCTCACCTGCTTTCATTTACACTTTCGTCTTGCACATAACTAAATGGCAGATGAAGCCAATTCTGAGCAACAAAGTACACCACTAATATTATATCTATTGATGATCAATTCCTACCATGATAAACAATCGATCAAGTTCTATATATGCATGGTTTTATTAAAATCAATTAGCTGCAAGAGATAACAAAGTACCAATATATATATATATATAGATAAAAACATCTTTATACCATTTAAAATCACTTAAGGTTGGACATTTTAAATTACTAAGTTGATCATGAATTCTAGAAGTAATATAACTAGGTGTACCAATAAAATGTTGAATAATGGTGAAAAATAAAGTGTTAACTGCATCTGATATCCCCATACCAGTGCTTTCATCAAAAATGGCATTTCCGTTGTCATCACGTCTGATTGCATGTTTGATTTCTAAACGTGCTTCAGAGGTTAGATGTTTATTCCACCAGGAATGGAGCATTCCGGTGAAACCAGTTAAAAGTATTTCAATAATTTCAGGTTGGGTGAAATTGTGGTTGGTGATATAACTATTGGCGGTCATTGACATATGATGAAGTTTATTTAAAATTTCTTGTTCAGATAAGTTATCTATGTTCCATTCATAAGTTTTGTCAGAAGAAACTGAGAATTGATTATTAGAGAAATTAGTAGGTTGAATATCAATAGGTAAAGGTCGTTCAATACTATTTCTGAATTTTGGTTTTCGGAGATAATTAAGTCTAGATATTTGAAGGTTTTGGAATGTTTGGTTTATTTTAGAAATTGTACTGGAGTCACTATCAGATGAATTAGATGTGTTTTCAGTAGCATGGATGACTGAGATACTGTTACTAGGTTCTGGTTTTAATTTATTTAGCATTTTTTCAATTTTTTGAACAGTAGAGGTTGGTTTGAGTGTGGGTTTATTGAGATTACTGAAATGTATTAATGGTGGTTCAGGTTGAGATTGGGGAAGTATGCTAACTTTAGAACATATTGAGTCAATTTTTGTTTCGATTTTATCTAATTGACTTCCTATGGTGACTAGACTTTGGTTTGAGTAATTGTTTTGTTCAATTATTTTCTTATGATTTGGATCTGGTTTTCATCAGGGATTTTAAAAGGCGAGGCCATAATATGTTGGTTTAAATGATCAATTACTACAGTTTCAACAGGAGGGTGAGAAGAGGTGATTACTGAAGAAGTAGTTTTCCATTTAGATTTAGTTAAAGTCTGGATTTTATTTTGGTTTATTAGATCAATAAAATTAAGGAAGAATATTTCAGTTTTAGTTTGCAACATGTGATTTTTCCAATCTTGGAATAATTGTTTTCTCTGTTCGATTAAAGGGAATTGTCGTCGATAAAGATTGCGGCGAGGAATGTTTTCTGTTAATTCCAAGTTTTGATCTAATCTGGAGTAATTGATGGTAAATGATTGATTAAGGGTATTTAGTTGAGGATTAATAGGAGGAATGACTTCGAAATCACCGGCTGTAGGAGCAGGGGAAGTGTCTTCGTCTTCTTCTGCTTGATTTGGAGTCTCATATTGAGGATAACTGAATTGAGAAGTAGTTTTAATATTTTTAATTTTTAAAATTTTTATTTCTTCTTCTAATTCTTGGATTCTGAGAGTTTTAATTTCTCGATCTACATCGGCATCTCTTCGAGAAATAGAAGAATCAGCCAAAGTAGAACCAGCAAAAGAATGTCTGGTTGAAACGAAGGAGTTTCGAGATGACTGTCCTAACTGTCTGGAAGATTGGCCTAATTCCTGGATTCTATTTTGTTGGCTAGGTCTGGAATTTAGAAAATTGATTTTTACTGTTCCATCATTACTTTGTTGGATGAAGTTTAAATTAGAAATATTGCGTTGTATCTGAACAGGATGGTTTTCACAAGTGAGAGACCATTCTGTAGGAAGATGAATTTCTGACCATTTAATTGTTTGTGGAATTTGGATGTTAGCATTTTTATGACTGCTTTGAATTAATAATGTTTGATTTTTAGGGCTTCTAGTAATAGCTTGAAAATTCATATTGGTACCTGTGACTTTGTAATGGATTCTGTAAACTAAGGCTAAGGGTTGAGTACCTTCAAGTACATTATAACCTGATGTTTTAATGTTTAACGTTAAAGCTTTTAATATGTAAGGATCACTAAGGCTGATTGTGAAATCAGGATAGCAATCAAAATGAATTGGGCCATTAAAAAGGCTTGATTCAATAACTCCAAGTGTATTGTCAGTAAAGTCAGTAAACCTTGCATCTCTTAAACATAAGAGAACCGAGGCATTATGACCTTTTCTGGTTAAAGGTTTACTACCAACTTGAACTAATCCTATATGTAGGAAATTGTGACCATCTTTTTTGTGTTTTTTAATTGATTCTGGGCTGAATAATTGACATGTTTCATGTTCTTTACTTAAAGCATAAACTTGTTCAACTGTTTTAATATGGTGTTCATTATTAAAGGCGGTCAAAGACCATTTTTTCTTATAAATTTCTTTACTGGGAACTTTTGGAATGTTCCAATCATTTATATCTATATTGTCATTTGACTGATATTCTAATTGTTCTTCATTAACTATAGTAGGAATCCTATTAAGGGAGGAGGATCTACTGGAACTGGAGGTAACTGAGGATGATGTAAAGAGTCTACTCATAATTAGAAGGGATCGGAAGGCTGACCTGAAACTTTAAAGATAAAGATGTTTTCCTGAAAGGACTAAGTGTCTAAAGGACTAAGTTTTCTCTTCTCCGCTCACGCCGCAACCGCTCAGGCTACACTTGGGTCTTACTGTTTGGTCCTGGAAACTTACTGTTTGGGTGGAGAAAACTAAGGCTAAAGACAGGAAGAACAGAAAGGAAAAACCAGAATAAATTAAAGTAAAAGGGCAGAGAAACAATCACTTCACAAAAATAAATAGATTTCAAAGAACAAACTCAGAAACTACACCTAGGCGGTAGTCCGCCACCTGGGGTTTGAGGATCCAAATATAATTGAATGAAAAGCATATGAACTCAAACACCACACCTAGGCGGTAGTCCGCCACCTGGGGTTTGAGAACATTTAATTAACTGATGATAATAACATGATCATAACTCTTACGGCTCTGATACCAGAGACCACGGAAGAAAAGCATAAGTTTAAAACATAATTGAATTTAAAACAGAGTACAACTGAGTTTAATACATTCAAAATTTAAAACAATATTACAAATTAACTTACTAATTCAAAACCGATGCATGAGGTTTTGGGGTGAAGAAAGGAAGGGAAACTATTAACTAAGGTAAACTGTTTAATAAGAGAGCTGGAGAGTTTCTGAGAATGAAAAACTTGAGAGAGGAACTTCTAAAAAAAACTTCTTGAAGACTGAAGGAGGGGAGCTCCTTATAAAGGACTTTAGGGTTCCGAGAATAACGCTGGGGGAAACTGATTTTACTGGAGAGAATATGCTTTTACTCAGAAATGGACAAAACAGGAAGCAGCACGATTAGCTGTGTTTTGCCATGTGAGTGAACAGTAAAAAGTGAATTTACTATTCATGAATAGTGACTTGTCTTCAGATAAGCCCATTAGGCCCAACTACGTTGGCACTACTCTTGGCCCAAATAAGCCCAGTTTCCAGTCAGCCTTGGTTAATCCCTATGATCCTTTCAAAGTCAGCACCCCCAATACTTCCAGGCCCAATTTTCGTAAGTCATCACCTTATGTTTTACGCACTAGTCAAGACATGTTTTGTGTTGAGACAAACATGAGTCACCTAAATAACCCAATCTCCATAGTCAAGTATTACTGCCCACCAGGCTTCTTTTTTGTTTCTAATCACCCAAGTCATTCCCTCAAATTCTACAGGGACATTCTCTTTGTGACAGGATCAGTCACAATCAAAGGGATTTTTGATCTCAAAGATTCAACTAAGTTACTTTACCATTCCTTGTATATAGTAAACATTATTCATTTATCTGATTGGAAAGATCCCCCATACACTTTCCACAAAGAAGGCGAGTTAACTTTTAATTATTATGATTATGAAGATGCATGGTTCAAAATTTTTATGCATCAAAACGAAGATTTCAGTCACTCTTGGTTCCTTAATTTTGACCACAAATTCAATGGCAAGTTCCCAATGTGGTTTGAAAATTGGTGGAGCACCTTTGGGTGCCCAATCGGCATCCTTCCAGAAGCTCTTCAAATTTTAGTCTCCGAATTTTCCACAACTCCAGAATTCTCAGACTATGAGAAACGCTTTCCAGTCACTCTACACTTCATTGCCAAATACAAAGTCCCTTGGATTTTCAAATGACATTTCGAATTACAGGATTACATAGTCAGCCGGAAATACTTAGTCAAGTGGTGGACAAATTCAAATTTGAACGCATCATTGACGCCTTCAATACTGAATTTCCAGTCCAAGCCGCATCAGTCATTCCTCCGGTCACTCCAAGTCTGCCGCCTTTGGCCCTTACCCCGACTTCACAGTTACCAAAATCAAGAGGAAAAGAAATAACCGCCGAGTCATCCTCATCCAGCAAATGGTTAAGTTCAGCAGAAATCAAGCAATTAGTAAATCCATTGAACAACATTGGAAACATTTACACCAATTCTTTTAGATCATCAAAACCAATGGACTCGTAATTTCGGCTTCAAAAATTCAATTATTCCAAACAAAGATACGATTTCTAGGATTTAGTATTCACCAACTCCAAATCACTCCAATCAACAGAGTTATTCAATTTGCTGATAAATTCTCAGATATTATCTTAGATAAAAACCAACTCCAAAGGTTTTTAGGTTCCCTAAATTATGTTGCTGAATTCTATCAAAATCTCAGACAAAAATGCAAACCACTTTTTGACAGATTACAGAAAAACCCTCCTCCTTTGACTTCCATTCATACTACTCTTGTTCAAGAAATCAAAACTCATGTGAAAACTCTGCCTTGTCTAGGAATTCCCTTAACAAACTCTTTTAAAATTGTAGAAACTGATGCCTCAGAATTAGGCTATGGAGGTATCCTTAAGCAACAGATCTCTCACAATCAGCCAGAACAAATAGTTAGGTTCCATTCTGGAGCTTGGTCACAATCACAACGCAATTATAGTACTAGTAAAAAAGAAATTTTATCTATTGTTCTATGTATTAGTAAATTTCAAGATGACTTATTAAATCAAAAATTTTTAGTTCGTGTTGACTGCAAAAGTGCTAAACACGTTTTGGAAAAAGATGTTCAAAATATTGCTAGTAAACAGATTTTTGCTCGTTGGCAAGTAATTTTAAGTATTTTCGATTTTGAAATTGCATTCATCAAACGAAGTGACAATCATATCCCTGATTTTCTAACCAGAGAATTTCTTCAGGATTCAACTCATGCATCCTCCCATGAGGACCAGATCACAAACGGGGAAAAATCCCCAAAGCCCACCTGAAGAAAAATCTCAAGGTCAGCAATTAGTAAAACAAGAATTAATCCCCTATTCCAGTCAAAATCCTATTAGGCCCAACTACGTTGGCACTACTCTTGGCCCAAATAAGCCTAGTTTCCAGTCAGCCTTGGTTAATCCCTATGATCCTTTCAAAGTCAGCACCCCCAATACTTCCAGGCCCAATTTTCGTAAGTCATCACCTTATGTTTTACGCACTAGTCAAGACATGTTTTGTGTTGAGACAAACATGAGTCACCTAAATAACCCAATCTCCATAGTCAAGTATTACTGCCCACCAGACTTCTTTTTTGTTTCTAATCACCCAAGTCATTCCCTCAAATTCTACAGGGACATTCTCTTTGTGACAGGATCAGTCACAATCAAAGGGATTTTTGATCTCAAAGATTCAACTAAGTTACTTTACCATTCCTTGTATATAGTAAACATTATTCATTTATCTGATTGGAAAGATCCCCCATACACTTTCCACAAAGAAGGCGAGTTAACTTTTAATTATTATGATTATGAAGATGCATGGTTCAAAATTTTTATGCATCAAAACGAAGATTTCAGTCACTCTTGGTTCCTTAATTTTGACCACAAATTCAATGGCAAGTTCCCAATGTGGTTTGAAAATTGGTGGAGCACCTTTGGGTGCCCAATCGGCATCCTTCCAGAAGCTCTTCAAATTTTAGTCTCCGAATTTTCCACAACTCCAGAATTCTCAGACTATGAGAAACGCTTTCCAGTCACTCTACACTTCATTGCCAAATACAAAGTCCCTTGGGAAGGATTATGTCTGCAAAACAAATCGTTAGTAATATTCACACACTTTATACAAAAATACACAAATACATAGCATATACAATTATCTGTCACATAATATACAAGTATACACAAATGCAAAAGTATTAACATATTTACGATTTTAAATGGGGGATTTATAAGGTGGTTCGAAACATAAAGAAAAGAAAACAGAATTATTTACATACAATGGTCAATCAATACTCAAGTACACAACATAACAAACACCGCAATAAGCATATAACAATTTCATGCAAGATTAAATAGTGATGCTCGCACTATCATATGTTTTCATTGATTTCAACCTTTTAAGACTTCTCATGTGTTTTTAGGAACTTCAAATATGCCTGAACCTAAAACATATGTGTCACCTTGTTTAAACTATCAAATATGCCTAACCTAAACAAGATACACTTACGAACTAGAGTCGGTTGAAGACATGGTCCTAGGTATGGCGTCACTCATCCTATTCAACATGCAAATCACTCACCCTAGCAACCCTTTGCAGCAACTAGAATCAAACTATCAAATATGCCTAACTTGATCCTAGATTACTACGGCAGATTAAACTCCCCCCTAATAGTTAACTTGGGTACCATTCAAATTAACCTAGGGTTCGATTACGTGATCAGGTGATGATTAATCAATTAGAACATACTACACACAAGAACATACAGCAACTTAATCTAAATCATGAAACTAAAATATACTTAGAACGTTATACATCACACATAGTTTCAAGAAAATCACAAAGAAGAACTCAAGAACACATGCAATGTATAAAACCGAAAACCATAGAATAATCTATAATAAAACTTGATAAACCACAGTAGATTTTTACACACAACCTTGATGAACTTCATACCTAGGCTACCTATATAGATCGGCTAGGGAAGAAGGTGAAATCGGCGGCGGATGGAAGCAATTGGTTGGTGCGGCGGCGGCGGCAGCAGCTTGTGTGTTTAGGGTTTTTGGTAGAGCTTGGCTATACTAAGGCTTGAGCAATTGAAAGACACTTTTTCTACTGTATTACATGTGTATTTATAGAGACAAAACCCTAAGAAAACCTAATGAAAATCGGCAGCCCCTTGTGTTCCAAACCGGGTAGGTTTCTCTTCTTTCCTTGTTGGATTTGTCTTCCTTCTCTTTAATTTGCTGACTTGGAAAATACTTTAAAAACTTCTTTTTCTGATTTCATGGACTCTTCCTCATGTGTGTGGGTCGGCATTGGGCTCTCTTTCATGCTCATGGACTCCTAGGACAGCCGAAAAGCTCCCATAATCTCGGTAGACCGAGTTATCCTGTTTTGACCGGGATAACTTTCGTAGTTGTTATTTTCGGCTTCTCTTTGGTGATTTCTTCGATTCTTCTTCTTCTTCTAAACAACTTCCCATATCATCATTAAGCTCTTCATCAATTATTTGGCATGCTTGGGAAGGATTTTGGTGAAGAAACACACTCACGAACTCGGTAGACAACTTCAGCAAATTCTGTCCTGTTTCCAGCAGACTGACCTCCGGCCATTGTTTCCGGCATAACTCCTTCCTCAGAACTTGGATTGCTGCGATTCCAAAAGATTTAGAAACTAGACATCCACAGCTTTCCATCCATATATGGCACGTTCCCTGGTTCCTCCTGGATCGTCCTAGGGAAATCTTTGAAGTTGAGTTATGGTTTCTGGAAATCCTCTGTTTTTGTTCCGAGTTCATGCTTTTGACCTCTTGTCTTTCCATGCTTCTTTTGCTACCTTCCATAAGTCCGATCCTCACGATTCTTGTTTTGTTATGTCCACATACATGACACCTACACATTCAAAAGATATAATCAAGTAGTGACAATGTATTGGTTTACAGAAACTTAAGAAAATCAAGAACACTTCCAAGTTCAGCTTTTAACGATATTGCACATACTTTATCTATTTTACACATGTTTTAGCCAATGTTCTACAAATAACCCCTTATGCTAAATAACTACTAATACTAACCAAATAATGGATAAACAAAGCATAAATGAGGGTAAAAACATGTTAAGAACGTAGCGTAAAATGCTCCTATCAAGTCATCCTCATCCAGCAAAGGATTAAGTTCAGCAGAAATCAAGCAGTTAGCAGACCAGTTACTGGCCCAAGCAGCCCAAGATAAAATTGAAGAAGAAGCCCAAGAAGAAAGGGCCCAAGAATCCTCTTCTTCTCACTCTTCGACCCACAGTCAGAAAAGTTATACAAGCCGTCAGAAGCCTGCCAGTTTATCAAAATTACCAACTAACTGGTATGAACAAACCCAGTATCAAGACAGTTAGGATCCTTTTGAAATCTGAAGACAAGTCACTATTCATGGATAGTAAATTCACTTTTTAATGTTCACTCACATGGCAAAACACAACTAATCGTGCTGCTTCATGTTTTGTCCATTTCTGAGTAAAAGCAGATTCTCTCCAGTAAAAGCAGTTTCCCCCAGCGTGATTCCCGGAACCCTAAAGTCCTTTATAAGGAGCTCCCCTCCTTCAGTCTTCAAGAAGTATTTTTTAGAAGTTCCTCTCTCAAGTTTTTCATTCTTAGAAACTCTCCAGCTCTCTTATTAAACAGTTTACCTTAGTTAATAGTTTTCTTTCCTTTCTTCACCCCAAAACCTCATGCATCGGTTTTGAATTAGTAAGTTAATTTGTAATATTGTTTTAAGTTTTGAATGTATTAAACTCAGTTGTACTCTGTTTTAAATTCAATTATGTTTTAAACTTATGCTTTGCTTCCGTGGTCTCTGGTATATATATATATATAGAGGATCCTTCCACTAAGGGATCCCTATTTTTAGTTTATTTATAGGAATAAGCATTCGACAAACTTTTCGATCACATTTTTCAATCTTAACCGTTCAATTCTTAGGTCCTAATATATAAATCACCTCTGCAAAATTTCATCCAAATCGATGATCGTTAAGATATTCAAAACTGCGAATTATAATTATAGGCATTAACGGTTCAAGTTTGGCAGATTTGATCCGTCAATTGATTTCAGTTATTTCAAAGCCTTAACGATCACCAAATTGGATGAATTTTACAGAAATGATCTATATATATGCATCTACGTATTGAACGGTGGAGATGTTGATATGTGATCAAAAAGTTTATTGAATTTCTATCCCTATAAATAAACCAAAATAGGGATCCCTCAATAGAATATATATATATAAAGTTCGGATCTAGAACGCACCGTGCGCACTTTGTTAAAGTGCGGACGGCCACGTGTCGCCATCTCCGTGTAGCGGGAAGAGAAAGCAATAGAAAACGGATGGCGTAGATGGCGACACGCGGACCAAGCCACTTTAAGAAAGTGTGGATGTGCACTGTAGCACCCCGGGAGGGGAAACTACAGTGACCACGAATTTAAGCCAATAAGAAGCCAACACGTCCGAAGGACGTGCCAACAACTTATTAACCTAAAGTCGTAGGCTTTTTAGTAAGTAAAATAAAATTTAATCTTTAATACTTTGAGTGGCACCACAAGAAATTCTTAAAATATTTATCAGAGATTTTCTAATTTCGCGGAAGGTGGTCAAAGTAAAGGGGTCAATTAAAAACTTTAGCGACAACAATAAAAATATACAACAAGGTTTATGAATCAGGGTGACACCTTTACTGTTTATGTAAAATGCTCTGGTATTTGACTCGAAGGGTAAAACAGGAAGAGTGAGTACAACTTGGATTAAACATCGAGTAAGGAATGAGGCTCCACAAGCACAGCTCTCTCTATCTATCCCGTCACAGTACCTGCAAACAATCTGTTGTAGGGGTGAACGCCGTCCTCGCGTACTCACATATAGGCCCACCAATGATCTCGTTTACCTAAATTACCTGTTCTTTGGCAACGATCACATGAAGCACATGTTGCATAAGCGTCTTTGAACAACGTTGGCCAATAGAATCCGGCTTCCAACACCTTTCTAGCTGTCTTGTTCGATCCAAAATGGCCTCCACATGCCTGTTTGTGACAAAAATCCAAGATGGATATATGCTCTTCTTCTGGAACACAACGTCGAATGACTTGGTCCCCACATTGCCTCCACAAGTATGGCGCATCCCATATGTAATTGTAAGCATCCTTCTTGATCTTGACCTTAGTATGTTGCGGCATTGATGTTGGAAATGATCTTGACACCATGTAGTTAACCAAATCGGCATACCAAGGTTCTTTGGCCTCCAACTGAAACAATTGTTCGTCTGGGAACGTTTCTGACATAGGGATTTCGTCCTCTGCATGTATGATTCGGCTCAAATGGTCTGCTACAACATTTTCGCTTCCTTTCTTGTCCTTGATTTCGATATCAAACTCTTGAAGTAACAAAATCCATCTGATGAGCCTTGGCTTTGCCTCCTTCTTTGACATTAAGTACCTTAATGCTGCATGATCAGAAAACACAACAACTTTAGAATTCAACAGATAAGATCGAAATTTTTCTAAAGCAAAGATTACTGCAAGGAATTCTTTTTCTGTTGTTGAGTAGTTCAGCTGAGCATCGTTCAATGTCCGAGAAGCGTAGTATATAGCACACGGCTTCTTCTCTCTTCTTTGACCTAGCACGGCACCGATGGCATAGTCAGAAGCATCGCACATTAACTCAAATGGCAAATCCCAATCTGGTGGCGTCATGATAGGTGCAGTTGTCAATAATTCCTTCAATCGCACGAACGCATCCTCGCATTCCCTGGACCATGAAAACGGCACATCTTTCTGCAACAAGGAAGTAAGTGGTTTTGCCACCAAAGAAAAGTCCTTGATGAACCTCCTGTAAAAACCTGCATGGCCAAGAAACGAACGAACCTCTCTCACCGTTGAAGGTGAGGGTAAGTGATGCATAATATCTATCTTGGCTTTATCAACTTCTAATCCTTTAGCAGAAACAATATGACCTAAAACTATACCTTGATTTACCATGAAATGACATTTTTCCCAATTTAGTACAAGGTTAGTTTCAACACACCGGTTTAAAATCTTCTCTAAATTCTCTAAGCATGCATTGAAATTTTTGCCATATACACTAAAATCATCCATAAAAACTTCAATGATATTTTCAATATAATCAGAGAAAATAGAATACATACAACGTTGAAATGTACCTGGAGCGTTGCATAATCCAAAAGGCATTCGGCGATAAGCAAACGTACCAAAGGGACATGTAAACGTTGTCTTTTCTTGATCGTCCGGGTGTATCATGATCTGGTTGTAGCCACTATATCCATCCAAGAAGCAGTAGAACTCGTGACCTGCTAATCTTTCCAACATCTGGTCCATGAACGGCAAAGGCATGTGATCCTTTCTAGTTGTGGCGTTCAGCCTTCTGTAATCAATACACATGCGATAACCTGTCACCAACCGTTGTGGTACTAGCTCATTCTTCTCATTCTCTACAACAGTCACGCCACTCTTCTTGGGCACAACCTGAACGGGTGAAATCCACTGACTATCCGAAATAGGATAGATTACTCCACAATCTAACAACTTAATCACCTCGTCCTTTACAACTTTCATCATTGGAGGATGCAAACGTCTCTGAGCCTCCCTGGTAGGTTTGGCGCCATCCTCAAGTAAGATTCTGTGGACACATTTTGTAGGGCTTATTCCCTTGATGTCTGCCAAAGTCCAGCCAATGGCAGCTGTGTTCTTCTGTAAAACTGCAACTAGCTTGTCCTCTTGTTGCTTTGTCAACGTTGATGACACAATAACCGGTAAAGTGTCATCTTTTCCAAGAAAAACGTACTTCAAATGTAGGGGTAGAGCTTTTAGCTCTAACTTAGGGGCCTGTTTCACAGATGGTAACAACTTATTAGTAGAAATTGGAATTGACAAAGGAGAATACCTTTCATAGATTGGTTGTGACTCAAGCTCCTTCACAACTTCAAGTATGGACGGCTCTAAATTTTTCAAAGCCTCCTCATCCCATTCTCCAAACTTGTCAAATCCGGCCCCTTGCTCGATGGCTAATTGCTATGCTTGGTGAGTGGTCATTGCACATGGTGCAACGCCAAATCTATGTTCGGATCCGTACCTGGCATCACCAAGCATGTCGACATTCCTGCTGCCCCCAACAAGTTCATCCTCAATTTCAGCTCTTGGAAACTTCATGGAATTAAAAATATTGAACCTGATCATCTCGCCATCAAATTCCATTGTTAGGTTGCCTCCAGCAACATCGATATTTGTTCTTGCAGTGCGCATGAAGGGTCGTCCCAACAACAGTTGTGTTGAGTTAGAAAGTGACTCCTCCATTTCCAAAACGTAGAAATCTGCAGGAAAGATTAGTTGATTCACCTGCACAAGAACATCTTCAACATACCCCATAGGGTATTTGTTAGAATGATCCGCCAATTGAATTACGACGTTATCAGTTTTCAAAGGTCCTAGATCTAAAGATGCATAAACATTATGGGACATGACATTTATCGAAGCTCCTAGATCTAGCATCACATTATCAAAACGTGTTGAACCAATAACACAAGGGATAGAAAAACTCCCTGGATCCTTCATTTTGGGCGGCATTTTCCTTTGGAGAACGGCAGACACCGTCTCACTCATCTTGACAACTTGTGTTTCCCTTGTGTGCCTTCTTGTTGTGCAAAGCTCCTTCAAGAACTTAGCATACTTTGGGATTTGTCGAATGCACTCCAACAAGGGAAGGTTCACATTCACCTTCCTAAAAACCTCCAACACTTCTTCGTCGGATTTATCCTTTCTGTTTTTTGTGAACCTAGAAGGAAAAGGCAAACAAGAAGATTGATTAGTCGAAACTAATTCACTTGTGTTAGAGTTTCTACCTTTGAGTGCCTCAGAATTCGGCACATTTTCCTTCTGTAATGCAGCTGGATCTTTCTCAAGATCCTTTTTCTTCATTGCTTCCAAGTCTCCCTTGCTTGGCTCAGCTTCTTTTCTTCTTCCATTCTTCGCTTGACCTTGGTTTGTGCCTTCCTTTTGCTCGGTATGGCTTGTTTTGGCAGGATGCTCGGCTGCATCATGTGCATTCTTCTCGGCATCACTTAACTCGGCATCCTCATGCAAACCATCATAACCGTGCTTATGTTGTGTCCTAGGTGGTGGCAGCAATGTTCTCCCACTTCTTGTGACAACTGCTTGTGCTTGCTCGTTCTTGGGATTCTTTATGACACCTCCTGGCAATCTACCCTGTTCATTGAACTTCCCCATAAAATCCACAACTTGTCCCATTTGATTCTTCAGCTCCACAATATCTTTGGACATCAAGGCAATGTCCCTAGTGTTGGTTTGAGTTGTGGCCAACAAAGATTGTGTTGAAGTGGCTATGTTCTTGAAAATTTCATCATAGTTGTTCCCTCCACTTACTTGGCCTCCTTGTTGGTTGTAAGGTTGGAATGGCCTAGGCATGAATTGTCCTTGTGGCCTTGCTACATAGGGTTGTTGTCCTTGAGGTGAACTTGGTTGAGGATTGAGCACGTTATTGTTGTTGTTCCAACGAAAGTTTGGATCGTTGGCTCTTGGATTGAAGTTCTGAAAACGTATCTGACCTCCTGAACCTTGGACATTGCCGAATCCTCCTTGGTAACCCACGGCATTCACATCCTCAATGTATGAGTTCACCTGATTGCATTGCTCAGAAGCGTGTCCTTCCATGCTACAGACACCACAGACATGCATTCCTCTATTCTTGGACAAATTCGACACCATGAGTGTCAACTTGCTCAAATCTTCCTTAAGCTCACTTATGGCACTGGATTCTCCATGAGTGCTTGCCTCATTCACACGCCTTGTGGAAATCGAACCAAATTGTTGATTGTTGGTGGCACGCATTTCCAACAAGTTGCTTGCTTCCTCTCTGCTCTTCTCCATCAATGATCCTCCAGCTGCTGAATCAAGGAATTGCCTCTCCATTGGGCGCAGTCCCTCATAGAAGTATTGAAGCAAGAGTCCCTCACGTATCCCATGATTTGGACACGAAGCAACCAATGCCTTATACCTTTCATAATATACATCAAAGGCTTCATCCACATCCTGCTTGATGGAAGTTATCTCCTTTCTGATTTGCGTCACCCTTGACGATGGAAAGTACTTGAGGAGAAACTCATTGATCATTGTCGCCCATGATGTGATTCTACCAGCTGGCACTGCAAAGAACCATCCCCTAGCTCTGTCTTCAAGTGAAAATGGAAATGCTTTCATTTTGACCAGTTGCAAATCAGCTCCTCTAGGGCACATGGTGTTACAACAAAATTCAAACTGTTGCAAGTGTCGGTTAGGATCTTCTCCACTGAGTCCATGGAACTTGGGCAGTTGGTGGAAGAATCCACCTCTCATCTCAAAATCTGCTGTTTTCCCATCCACAGGATCCGGATAGGTAATGTTAATTGGTCTGGTGACCCCATTAGCTCCATTAACTTGCCCGTTCTCTTCTCTTAGTGATGGCATCCTGACGTTTGGCACTTGAGGAATGTCACAAAAATCGGCAAATTCTCTTGGTGAAGTCTCACACGGTGATGTGATGATGGATGGCGATGTAGGTGTTGACTCAGGTGAATGTGGTTCTGACTCTGTGTGAATGACTAAGGCTGAAGATGTTGGTTCTACACGCCTCAATCTGTTTTGATTATCTCTTCTCCACGTTTCAGATCCGGACATTCATGGACTCCTACAAAAACCAATTGGCACATTTGACCAAAGATCAAGTTAGCATCGTCGTAATTAAGAACGAAAGACAAAACAAAACTTACTAAGAAATATAAATAGGTTCGGCAACTAAGATGAAAGTAACATAACCTTACTAACACACACACACACATGGCATAGCAGAAACACACATGACATATAAACTAACCATGGCATCACACAAAACTGTAACGATCATGAAAATTGGACAAAAACATATTCACACACACACAAACAATATATTGAGCTCGGCATATACATATATACGGCAAACACTAACATTTATCAACAAGGCATAAGTATAAGTTAGAAACACACGGCATTCATAGTTACATATAGACAAAAATCATGACAAAAACATAATGTGATGACGTCTCACCCTAAAATGTTTCTACTTGATTTTATTAACCCCTAATTTTCAAGGTACGTGGAGCAGGGAAGACCACTGTGCAATGGACTGATACAGCCCAAGGTAGTGTTATGCTTCATCCGATATACCTCAAAAATTAAAGCCAAGTTAATTTGAAGTTCATGGCGTCATACATGTCTAAGTAAATTCTAGCGTTTAAAGTGTGGTGATGCTTCGGCCCAAGCATTTGGCTAGTTCGAGCGGATTCCGTGGTTTCAGAAGGCAAGTGTCAATGTCACGGGGGGCGAACCCCCTACAAGAACCAGGCAGGACTCGTTTGTGATCAAGGAGGCGGACCCCTATCGACCCCTTCACCGAGAAGAGTGGTCAGTCATGATCTTGAGATCCAATTGGACAAACCTGAATTCCATATCTATGACAGAACGGCCCCTTACTCAGCTAGGAACAAACTCGGGTCACTAGACCACTCGACAAGTGTTAATCAAAGCCGCCCTCAACCTCATGAAATCCGCAAATAACATGAAGGGTTTAGGCTAAGATTAACAAATGCGGCTTCTCCCTACATGTTACACTTTAAAAACCACAATAAACTCTAACACATATGAAACAATCAACCTTCTAAATATTTACTAAGTTACAACAAATGTGACACGAAATTATACACATAAATTCGGCACCTACACAGAAATATAAGAAAGAAATTATTAGTCAAAAATTATGGCACAAAATATACAACTTTCACACCACATAATTCGGCACCTACAAAAGAAAACAAAGTTAATTCACAAACATATACAACACAAAAATCCTTTTTAGCATCCCCGGCAACGGCGCCAAAAACTGACGAGGCCGTTATTCAACAACCTGCAATTTAAAACCCTATCGTGTAGTAACTGTAAGTAGGGATCGTTCAAGCCGGGGACACTAGGGAAGGATTATGTCTGCAAAACAAATCGTTAGTAATATTCACACACTTTATACAAAAATACACAAATACATAGCATATACAATTATCTGTCACATAATATACAAGTATACACAAATGCAAAAGTATTAACATATTTACGATTTTAAATGGGGGATTTATAAGGTGGTTCGAAACATAAAGAAAAGAAAACAGAATTATTTACATACAATGGTCAATCAATACTCAAGTACACAACATAACAAACACCGCAATAAGCATATAACAATTTCATGCAAGATTAAATAGTGATGCTCGCACTATCATATGTTTTCATTGATTTCAACCTTTTAAGACTTCTCATGTGTTTTTAGGAACTTCAAATATGCCTGAACCTAAAACATATGTGTCACCTTGTTTAAACTATCAAATATGCCTAACCTAAACAAGATACACTTACGAACTAGAGTCGGTTGAAGACATGGTCCTAGGTATGGCGTCACTCATCCTATTCAACATGCAAATCACTCACCCTAGCAACCCTTTGCAGCAACTAGAATCAAACTATCAAATATGCCTAACTTGATCCTAGATTACTACGGCAGATTAAACTCCCCCCTAATAGTTAACTTGGGTACCATTCAAATTAACCTAGGGTTCGATTACGTGATCAGGTGATGATTAATCAATTAGAACATACTACACACAAGAACATACAGCAACTTAATCTAAATCATGAAACTAAAATATACTTAGAACGTTATACATCACACATAGTTTCAAGAAAATCACAAAGAAGAACTCAAGAACACATGCAATGTATAAAACCGAAAACCATAGAATAATCTATAATAAAACTTGATAAACCACAGTAGATTTTTACACACAACCTTGATGAACTTCATACCTAGGCTACCTATATAGATCGGCTAGGGAAGAAGGTGAAATCGGCGGCGGATGGAAGCAATTAGTTGGTGCGGCGGCGGCGGCAGCAGCTTGTGTGTTTAGGGTTTTTGGTAGAGCTTGGCTATACTAAGGCTTGAGCAATTGAAAGACACTTTTTCTACTGTATTACATGTGTATTTATAGAGACAAAACCCTAAGAAAACCTAATGAAAATCGGCAGCCCCTTGTGTTCCAAACCGGGTAGGTTTCTCTTCTTTCCTTGTTGGATTTGTCTTCCTTCTCTTTAATTTGCTGACTTGGAAAATACTTTAAAAACTTCTTTTTCTGATTTCATGGA
Organism: Comarum palustre; assembly: GCA_951800085.1. Taxonomy (NCBI): domain Eukaryota; kingdom Viridiplantae; phylum Streptophyta; class Magnoliopsida; order Rosales; family Rosaceae; genus Comarum; species Comarum palustre. The sequence continues at coordinate 9,821,778 of OX637575.1, forward strand.
CTCTTCCTCATGTGTGTGGGTCGGCATTGGGCTCTCTTTCATGCTCATGGACTCCTAGGACAGCCGAAAAGCTCCCATAATCTCGGTAGACCGAGTTATCCTGTTTTGACCGGGATAACTTTCGTAGTTGTTATTTTCGGCTTCTCTTTGGTGATTTCTTCGATTCTTCTTCTTCTTCTAAACAACTTCCCATATCATCATTAAGCTCTTCATCAATTATTTGGCATGCTTGGGAAGGATTTTGGTGAAGAAACACACTCACGAACTCGGTAGACAACTTCAGCAAATTCTGTCCTGTTTCCAGCAGACTGACCTCCGGCCATTGTTTCCGGCATAACTCCTTCCTCAGAACTTGGATTGCTGCGATTCCAAAAGATTTAGAAACTAGACATCCACAGCTTTCCATCCATATATAGCACGTTCCCTGGTTCCTCCTGGATCGTCCTAGGGAAATCTTTGAAGTTGAGTTATGGTTTCTGGAAATCCTCTGTTTTTGTTCCGAGTTCATGCTTTTGACCTCTTGTCTTTCCATGCTTCTTTTGCTACCTTCCATAAGTCCGATCCTCACGATTCTTGTTTTGTTATGTCCACATACATGACACCTACACATTCAAAAGATATAATCAAGTAGTGACAATGTATTGGTTTACAGAAACTTAAGAAAATCAAGAACACTTCCAAGTTCAGCTTTTAACGATATTGCACATACTTTATCTATTTTACACATGTTTTAGCCAATGTTCTACAAATAACCCCTTATGCTAAATAACTACTAATACTAACCAAATAATGGATAAACAAAGCATAAATGAGGGTAAAAACATGTTAAGAACGTAGCGTAAAATGCTCCTATCAAGTCATCCTCATCCAGCAAAGGATTAAGTTCAGCAGAAATCAAGCAGTTAGCAGACCAGTTACTGGCCCAAGCAGCCCAAGATAAAATTGAAGAAGAAGCCCAAGAAGAAAGGGCCCAAGAATCCTCTTCTTCTCACTCTTCGACCCACAGTCAGAAAAGTTATACAAGCCGTCAGAAGCCTGCCAGTTTATCAAAATTACCAACTAACTGGTATGAACAAACCCAGTATCAAGACAGTTAGGATCCTTTTGAAATCTGAAGACAAGTCACTATTCATGGATAGTAAATTCACTTTTTAATGTTCACTCACATGGCAAAACACAACTAATCGTGCTGCTTCATGTTTTGTCCATTTCTGAGTAAAAGCAGATTCTCTCCAGTAAAAGCAGTTTCCCCCAGCGTGATTCCCGGAACCCTAAAGTCCTTTATAAGGAGCTCCCCTCCTTCAGTCTTCAAGAAGTATTTTTTAGAAGTTCCTCTCTCAAGTTTTTCATTCTTAGAAACTCTCCAGCTCTCTTATTAAACAGTTTACCTTAGTTAATAGTTTTCTTTCCTTTCTTCACCCCAAAACCTCATGCATCGGTTTTGAATTAGTAAGTTAATTTGTAATATTGTTTTAAGTTTTGAATGTATTAAACTCAGTTGTACTCTGTTTTAAATTCAATTATGTTTTAAACTTATGCTTTGCTTCCGTGGTCTCTGGTATATATATATATATAGAGGATCCTTCCACTAAGGGATCCCTATTTTTAGTTTATTTATAGGAATAAGCATTCGACAAACTTTTCGATCACATTTTTCAATCTTAACCGTTCAATTCTTAGGTCCTAATATATAAATCACCTCTGCAAAATTTCATCCAAATCGATGATCGTTAAGATATTCAAAACTGCGAATTATAATTATAGGCATTAACGGTTCAAGTTTGGCAGATTTGATCCGTCAATTGATTTCAGTTATTTCAAAGCCTTAACGATCACCAAATTGGATGAATTTTACAGAAATGATCTATATATATGCATCTACGTATTGAACGGTGGAGATGTTGATATGTGATCAAAAAGTTTATTGAATTTCTATCCCTATAAATAAACCAAAATAGGGATCCCTCAATAGAATATATATATATAAAGTTCGGATCTAGAACGCACCGTGCGCACTTTGTTAAAGTGCGGACGGCCACGTGTCGCCATCTCCGTGTAGCAGGAAGAGAAAGCAATAGAAAACGGATGGCGTAGATGGCGACACGCGGACCAAGCCACTTTAAGAAAGTGTGGATGTGCACTGTAGCACCCCGGGAGGGGAAACTACAGTGACCACGAATTTAAGCCAATAAGAAGCCAACACGTCCGAAGGACGTGCCAACAACTTATTAACCTAAAGTCGTAGGCTTTTTAGTAAGTAAAATAAAATTTAATCTTTAATACTTTGAGTGGCACCACAAGAAATTCTTAAAATATTTATCAGAGATTTTCTAATTTCGCGGAAGGTGGTCAAAGTAAAGGGGTCAATTAAAAACTTTAGCGACAACAATAAAAATATACAACAAGGTTTATGAATCAGGGTGACACCTTTACTGTTTATGTAAAATGCTCTGGTATTTGACTCGAAGGGTAAAACAGGAAGAGTGAGTACAACTTGGATTAAACATCGAGTAAGGAATGAGGCTCCACAAGCACAGCTCTCTCTATCTATCCCGTCACAGTACCTGCAAACAATCTGTTGTAGGGGTGAACGCCGTCCTCGCGTACTCACATATAGGCCCACCAATGATAGGTTTGAAAACCATAAAACCATATATATATGTGTATAGATTTGAGCTCTTGATAAAACCATTTAGAAAATCCTTGGCACACAAAAACATCATTTCATATCTTTCGGGAAAACAGTGCAGTATGCTAAAACAGGGGCCCAGAGCGCTCAATGAACAATATAGCCTGCAGGGCTTCACGAATCTCTGTGACCGAATCCCGGGTTTGTCTATACAGCAAACCTGGAATAGCAGTTCCATACATAAGCTCCAAGCTTCCAGGAACTGCCTCGGTGAACCGAGGTCACCGCATAAGCTACCTCGTCCAATAATCACTGCAGAATATAGTAGCTTAGCAACCAAGATACAATAATATTCAACAAACCTCAGCATTCCTAGTTTGACCAGGAATGATCACATTGACTAAGTTGACCAACCAATTCCCTTTAAACTCTTTAACCTTTTTAACTTGCCTTTTCGGTTATTGACTCTTTACTCAATTTACCGGAAGTCCGACTTAACTTCCGAACTTTCCTTTACCATTTTAATGACGTTAGAGTGTCACATAATAATTCGTTCAATTACTATGGATACCCAACGTGTCAAACTAACCAAATCTTTAACCTTGAGTCTATTTACCGATTTACGTGAATCACCAAATTTACTTTAAACGGTCAACTTGATATTTTCCAGAAATTCCAGTTTTCATTTACCGATAACAATTCAACACTTTACCAAGTTAACCAAATTGTATCAAACTTCGTTGAACTTCAATTCTTTACTAAACCGTTTTTCTGAAAATGGAACTTTCCCAAAATGGAAACTTTCCTTTAATGGAAACTTTCGCAAAATGGAAAGTTTCCCAAACTAGTAGGTTTCCAATCTTAGAAGGTTTCCTAAAATGGAAAGATTCCAATTACGGTTAGTTTCCGTTTTAGTACGTTTCCTTACGTAAATTCCGATTACGACACTTTATCCTGACTAAAAGGAAACAACACATTCTGAAGGGATTGAGAGACTACCTCCTCGGCATTTTTGTCAGTTTCACTGCATCACCGGATTCCCGTAACTTGCCGGAATTTCGCCGGAGTTTCCCTGTTTTCTTCGTCACTAAGTTACGACAACATGCAAGGAATCCAAACAACAACAATTAAAATGTTTAGTCAACATCCACTCATCACCAATTCAATAACACAGCAACAACAATCTCAACACAAGCAGCAGCTATTACACAGTCATAGAGGGAAAAACTTTACCCTCTGCCTCTGCTCCATGACCACTGCAGCTGCCCCAAATCTCCACTCACCCTCTGCCTGTTACTGCCCCAAATCGAGATTCCAGCAGCAGCCTCCCTTCTACCTGCCTCCACGCTGCCTCGGTCACCACCTCGACCACTTCAGCTCCACCAGAACCTCAAGAACTCCTCGTCGGAGACGAGAACCCGAGAATCCAGCAAAAAGGTAGAAGAACAGGAGAAAGGGAAAAGCTCGATCAATGCTTGAATCGATCATCAAGAGCATGGAAAAGGAAGAGGATGGGAAGAGAAGAAGAACCATACCGGTTGGAGGTCGAGTCGCCGCCTGGTTCGCTGGAAATTGGCCGTTAACCGCCGAGCCTTTTTCTCGGTCGTTCTCCCTCCACAGTGGACGATACGGTGATCCAGGGACTGGGCTGGATAGAGGAGGAAGAGAGGAAGAGAAAGAAGGTGGTCCGCCGCCGCCCTGTGGTGGCCGGAGTCGCCGACGCCGGGCGGAGGACAGAGGACAGAGGAGAAGTCGAGAGCTCGAATCGGAGCTCTGTTGATCGAGTGGGGAAGTTTGACTCGGTCAAACCTCTCTTCTCTATTTATAGAGAAATGAACGGCTGAGATCAGATCTTGGAAAGATCTGACGGTCCAGATTTAAAGAAGGTGAAAAGTAAAAGTTAAATGGTAAAAACTCTTTTTACTGGATTGATAATTAAAAGTTACCGGAAACTTCAAAAATTCGTAGAAAATAAACCGAAGCTCCGAAAAATAATCCGAAAATACCGGGAGACTCGTGTCAACACGTACTATGACATCGAGTCATTAAATCAGGTATTTGGAGAACTTTTAAAAACTCAAAAATGAATGTGGTCGTTCACTCGTGAAGTTACTGAATACGACTTAAACCTCAATAACTCGTCTTTAACCACGGTTAAAACGTGCGGGGTCTCACATGCGCTTTAGATCCGGCCTATATATATGTATCAACCTTTACCAGAGTAACAGTATCGGTGAATGAGAAAAATAATAGAAATTATGGCTATAGATAAAGAATGAGAGAGATGAAATTAAAGATGAAGGTGAGAAGAATATATTTAATTGTGAAGGTTAAGAAGAAGGCATAGAAACATTGACCACTAGACCTGTAAATGGATCGGATCTGGACCAGATCCACCTAGATCCAGATCTGGATCCGTAATAGAAACTTTAGATCTGAATCCGACCCGTTACCCGCCAGATCTTTAATAGCTCGATCCAAATCCGGATCCGGCGAGTTAACGGATACCCGATCCGTTAATCCGATCCGTTTATAATAATAAATATATCAAATTTTAATAATAATTTCATAGTTTTATTATAAAACATCGATGAAATTTTATAAGAAAATAAAGTTTACATCAAAGTTGAATTACATGCCTAAAATACTCCTTAACGGTACACTAATATAATTAAAATATTTGACCTCTAATGTTTTTTAGCTTAAATATATAAGCATCAACAACCTTCAACTTCATCAAATTATATTTTAGAAGCAATTTAGAAATGAATGTTTAGATTATCTAGATAATTATCATATTATTTAATATTTATTAATAATATTATATTTATATAAATATTATATAATTATTTTAAACGGATCCGGGTCCTTAACGGATCAACGGGTCAAATTTTTGATCCAAACCCGTTTAAAAACCACGGATACGGAGCGGGTCTGAATAAGCTCCGGTCTATTTACAGGTCTAATGAACACACTACTAGTTTTATTTTTATTTCTCTCAAAATTTTAGTATTTTAAAGGGTATAACAGAAATAAAAATTATATAAAAATTAATAGAGATTCAAGTAAAGAAAGAGGTATGAATACAAACTTCATTTAAAAATTATTGATGAAGTTGATTTTCTTCTCCACACTTGTACAGGTACATAGGAAAAACGAGAATGATGAATTTCATTTAGTCAATTTAGTCCTGCTCATACTAAATCTTTGTCACGAACCTGATCAAATTAGAACTTGACCAGGTTCAGAAGCTTTTGTATTCGACCTCAAATTAGAACTTGACCAGGTTCAGAAGCTTTTGTATTCGACCTTAAATACTTGTTAGTGAGTGGATAATTACATTTATTACACCCTGCAACTCTTTACCTTCATCCAAGAAACAGCGAATCAAGGCCATATATCCATGGCATGGAGTCTTCTCTAGCTAGCATTCCAAGCCAAGCCCTTCAAGATTTCAATTATCACCTGTGGAAGACCACATGATTGAGGCAAGTGCAGATCATGATGTCCTTTGAATGAAAGATGAAAAAGTAGTCAAAAGAACTCAAGATCATGCTCAATCACAACCTTATACTTATTCTATAGGTCTATTGCTCCCATATGTGCTTTCATTTTCTCTTTCGTCTTGCACCTAACTAAATGGCAGATGAAGCCAATTTTGGGCAGCTAAGTACACCACTAATATTATATCACCATGATAAACAATTGATCAAGTTGCATTATCAATATATATGCATGGTTTTATTAAAAATGAAGTTTCTTTTAATATTTATTGAGAGAATCACAAAAACAAATTACAAAATATTTTTAAACAAATATCTATTTATAAATTATATGTAAATATATTTAATAAAACATATAGTTATAGTTATATATAATAACATTGTCATGCTTAATAGATGGGGATGATGACGATTATCAAAATATCATATATATCCGCTTGTTACCCGATTCAAGAATTTGAATACTAGGGATCCTCATCCCCATTACCCATTTATCCCCGCATATCTCTCATGTTAGGGTAGAATACTCGTAGATACCATACCCGCGGGTGATTATTGTCATCCCTAAACTTGATGACAGCACAAAACGTTAATACCCATGTTTTTATGCTTTATGTATGTTTCTATTCATACCTCCTAAGATCATCTCTCATCATAGGCTAAAAGCCAAATTTAGCTTACAACTACAAAATCACAATTTACAGGTAGAGAATTTAGCCTAGGCAAAATGGTAAACTAAATTAGGCCTCCACATTTCGTAAGGTAAAGCTAAATTTTTTTATTCAGATTTAATATTTTTTCTATATTTGCCCTTCCAACTACAATTTATTTTATTTTGTATCCTATTTAAATTTCAACTAAATTTGTTTTAACTTCTTACAACTACATAAGTAAAAACTCGTTTCTATCTATTTTTCACCATTACGAAGATCTCAACGAGATCTTTCACATGAACCACATATTGAATATATTTAGATGAAATCATATTTATGATTAATTATTGAATTTAAGAAAATGCATAGCAAAAAGGTTACATACTTAAAACATAACAACATAAAATTCTAGACTTAACAAAATTACAACATAATGAAATAACAAACATAAAATGCTAAACTTATTATAAAAACCCGTATTATTTTAACCGTCAACAATAATTCGGTACTCCACCGCTTTCGATGTGGGGCTTCTCCTTGTCTATCACTTGTTCTGGTACTGTTGAGATGGTAGATGATGAATCAACATGATTTTACAATTTCTCAATCGCCAACCCTTACTGTTGAGATGATAGATGATGAATCAACACGATTTAGACAATTTCTAGATCGCCATAGGAAAATTAAAGATAAGAAAGCATATTATGAACTTTGAGATGTTTTGATTGAACATCTTTGGCAGCAACATTGAAGAACATAAGTTTGAAAATAATGATCGATATATGTTCAATTTCTAAATAAATATTTAGTTTTCAAATAATTTTTTATTTTTTTTGTAATTTTCTTTCGTTGTATCTTTTTATCATCGTAGATTTCGTGAGGAATAAGATCTATGTTCATCTCAATAATTGTAGTTCCAATTTTTTTAATATTATATATAATATATATATATAGATATGAGAATAGAAAAAATATGCATAGAAAATATAACATTATATATATAAGTATATGACAAAGGAGATGACTTTACCTTTAGATTTAGCGTATGATGGGAGTGTTTTTTAAGTCAAAAAGCTATAAATTTGGCTAAGGATTTAGCCTACGGTGGGAACATATGGGCTTGTCCTTATGCACATGTGCACTGCTGCTAGGCAAATATACGTCGACATGTGCACCAGATGCCAAGCGTTGTGCACCAGCTGCCGAGCGCTGTGCACCTAGCTGTCGAGTGCTGTGCACTCCAACTGCGGAGCACTGTGCACACCAGCTGCTAGGCGCCATGCACATAGCTGCTGAGCACTTAGCAATGCCACATTTAAGATATGTTAAAAGAGCATACATATGTCAGATTATCAAGACAGCTCCGTAGTCAATAAGGATCCAGAAGCGCCTTATGATTGATCTTAAGATCAAGAGAGATGCAGATTTGAAAGAAAGTCTAACATATGAATGTCATCATCAAATGTGAAGGGTGTGGTTGCTTATGTCAACCATGTTGCACTTTTTTTTCTTAGTCTAAGCTTTCTGTTCCACTGGGTTTTTGCTTGACAAGGTTTTTAACAAGATAACATTACATGCACCGTTAAGACCATTGATCCCCATTCAGATGAATTAGATGTGTTTTCAGTAGCATGGATGACTGAGATACTGTTACTAGGTTCTGGTTTTAATTTATTTAGCATTTTTTCAATTTTTTGAACAGTAGAGGTTGGTTTGAGTGTGGGTTTATTGAGATTACTGAAATGTATTAATGGTGGTTCAGGTTGAGATTGGGGAAGTATGCTAACTTTAGAACATATTGAGTCAATTTTTGTTTCGATTTTATCTAATTGACTTCCTATGGTGACTAGACTTTGGTTTGAGTAATTGTTTTGTTCAATTATTTTCTTATGATTTGGATCTGGTTTTTCATCAGGGATTTTAAAAGGCGAGGCCATAATATGTTGGTTTAAATGATCAATTACTACAGTTTCAACAGGAGGGTGAGAAGAGGTGATTACTGAAGAAGTAGTTTTCCATTTAGATTTAGTTAAAGTCTGGATTTTATTTTGGTTTATTAGATCAATAAAATTAAGGAAGAATATTTCAGTTTTAGTTTGCAACATGTGATTTTTTCAATCTTGGAATAATTGTTTTCTCTGTTCGATTAAAGGGAATTGTCGTCGATAAAGATTGCGGCGAGGAATGTTTTCTGTTAATTCCAAGTTTTGATCTAATCTGGAGTAATTGATGGTAAATGATTGATTAAGGGTATTTAGTTGAGGATTAATAGGAGGAATGACTTCGAAATCACTGGCTGTAGGAGCAGGGGAAGTGTCTTCGTCTTCTTCTGCTTGATTTGGAGTCTCATATTGAGGATAACTGACTTGAGAAGTAGTTTTAATATTTTTAATTTTTAAAATTTTTATTTCTTCTTCTAATTCTTGGATTCTGAGAGTTTTAATTTCTCGATCTACATCGGCATCTCTTCGAGAAATAGAAGAATCAGCCAAAGTAGAACCAGCAAAAGAATGTCTAGCTGAAACGAAGAAGTTTCGAGATGACTGTCCTAACTGTCTGGAAGATTGGCCTAATTCCTGGATTCTAGTTTGTTGGCTAGGTCTGGAATTTAGAAAATTGATTTTTACTGTTCCATCATTACTTTGTTGGATGAAGTTTAAATTAGAAATATTGCGTTGTATCTGAACAGGATGGTTTTCACAAGTGAGAGACCATTCTGTAGGAAGATGAATTTCTGACCATTTAATTTTTTGACCAATAATTGTAGTTCCAAATTTTTTAATATTATATATAATATATATAGATATGAGAATAGAAAAAATATGCATAGAAAATATAACATTATATATATAAGTATATGACAAAGGAGATGACTTTACCTTTAGATTTAGCTTATGATGGGAGTGTTTTTTAAGTCAAAAAGCTATAAATTTGGCTAATAATTTAGCCTACGGTGGGAACATATGGGCTTGTCTTTATGCACATGTGCACCAGATGCCAAGCGTTGTGCACCAGCTGCCGAGCGCTGTGCACCAGCTGCCGAGCGCTGTGCACCAGCTGTCGAGCGCTGTGCACCAGCTGTCGAGCACTGTGCACCCAGTTGTCGAGCGCTGTGCACCTAGCTGTCGAGTGCTGTGCACTCCAACTGCGGAGCACTGTGCACACCAGCTGCTAGGCGCCATGCACATAGCTGCTGAGCACTTAGCAATGCCACATTTAAGATATGTTAAAAGAGCATACATATGTCAGATTATCAAGACAGCTCCGTGGTCAATAAGGATCCAGAAACGCCTTATGATTGATCTTAAGATCAAGAGAGATGCAGATTTGAAAGAAAGTCTAACATATGAATGTCATCATCAAATGTGAAGGGTGTGGTTGCTTATGTCAACCATGTTGCACTCTTTTTTTCTTAGTCTAAGCTTTCTGTTCCACTGAGTTTTTGCTTGACAAAGTTTTTAACAAGATAACATTACATGCACCGTTAAGACCATTGATCCCCATTTATATTTGATCATGACAGACTTATTCGCATCTACTCTTGAGAAACATGTTGGAATGCACCATGCAACAGGAAAATCCGATTGATGTACACATCAGGGAGAGCATCACATGACGAGTTCTCAATGGAGTAGTTTGTGTGTTGTACTCTTTTTCCTTCGACCAAGGTTTAGTTTTTCCACAGGGTATTGTTACTTGGCAAGGTTTTGATGAGGCAACAACATAAGCACCATTTCGACATGAAGACACGCGACACAAGGGGGAGTATTCTAGGATATTTGATATATATATATATATATATGTGTGTCTTGGTTCATGTCTTGTATACAAACTTTATATAGTAATCCATATTGTAATAGAGTTTTACACATATCCATGTAATAGGCTCATTGACCCATGTAATAGTCCAAGAGACTCATGTATTCCCTTATATAAATGACTTTATTCTATCAATAAGATAAGTAGAATTCATTCCCGCAATATTATTCTACAACATTGCCTATATTGTCCTTTGAAGGAAAGATGAAAAAATAGTAAACTACAGTTTAGTTATCAGCCAAATTTCAGTTTACAAATACACTATTTAGATAATATCTTACACTTTTAAGGACACAAATTAACAAATTAGGACAAATTGATGTGCACATGCCATCTGTGACTAAGTATTTTACCAAATTACCCTCATTACAATTCACTGATACTACCAACTTAGATGGTTGTCGCTATTACTGATTCGGGTGGTCGTCACTACTACTAGCTTGGGTGGTTGTCGCTGACACTAACATTGATGTAGTAGCAGCCCTAAACATGACAACACAGTAGCAACCTGCAGCCCTTAGCACGACTGCACAGTAACAACCCACAACCCCACCACTCAGTAGTAGAACGACAGAGTACGACATAGTATCAGTCCTAAGCATGATCGCATAGTAGCAACCCACAGCCTCACCGTACAGTAGCATTCCTCCCTCACCGTTGAGTCCACCCAAAGAATCAAGACTAAATTATATTTAATTTCAAATCAGAAATACAAAGAAAGCAGTAGCAATATGCCTTGGTCGAATCTAGGAGCAATTTCAAACGCCGAGCTTGATTCCTCTTCACCTTCGATCCATCAAGGCCTTCGACCGTGCCTCGTCGCCAACTTTTGACTACCTCAGATGTGTTGTCGAAGACCTCGTCTCTCTAACTGTAGACCTCCAAATCCTTCTCCATCGACGTCGTCGAGGCAGTAGCAACGTCGTCATAAGACATTAGCAGCATCATTGTCTAGACAGTAACAGCGATGTCAAGGCATCAAAGTGACAACCACCTTGTCAAGGCAGTAGCAGCGCCTACGATGGAGCGACAACCTCGTCAAGGTGGTAACAGCGTCATCAAAGCCGCTGGATTGATCTCATAGATCAGTGAAGAGAGAGAGAGAGAGGAAGAAGCAGAAGCAGAAGAAGAATAATAGATCTGAAAAAGAACATATCTGGCGAGAGAGAAAAAGATTAGTGAAGATAAGGGTATTATGATAATTAAATAGGTGAAATTCAGATCGGGCCTGATGTAATTAGTTTTGGGCTTGGACCTGTTTAGTAATTTGTATAACAAATTATGGAAATGGATTTTTTTATGTTTTTAAATTTGGTTGGTTCCTTATATGTTATTTTCCCATGAAAAAATAGTCAAAGAACTCAAGATCATGCTCAATCACAACGTTAAATTTATTTTATAGGTCTATTTCTCCCTCACCTGCTTTCATTTTCTCTTTCGTCTTTCACATAACTAAATGGCAGATGAAACCAATTCTGAGCAACAAAGTACACCACTAATATTATATTTATTGATGATCAATTCCTACTATGATAAACAATCGATCAAGTTCTATATATGCATAGTTTTATTAAAATCAATTAGTTGCAAGAGATAAGAAAAAATATATATTGTGGTACTTTGTTATCTCTATGAAGTTCAGATCTAGAGCTCACCGTGCGCACTTTGTTAAAGTGCGGACGGCCACGTGTCGTTATCTCCATGTAGCAGGAAGAGAAAGCAATATGAAGCGGACGGCGTAGATGACGACACGCGGACCATACGCACTTTAACAAAGTGTGGACGTGTGCTTTAGAACCGGCCTATATATATACAGTCCGGATCAGGAGCGGAGGTCCGTTCCTAAGCTTAGGAACGGATTTCATCATTTGACCCACTTCCCGATCGAATTTCCTCAAACTTCCTTCTAGACATATCTATATCATCTTGTGTAGATCATCTCTACAAAATTTCAGCCAATTTGGTGATCATAAAGGCCTTCAAACTTGCGTTACAAAACTGACAGACAGAATTCTGTCCAGTTTGTCCATCTTTTTTGTAACATAAGTTTGAAGGTCTTCCCGATCACCAAATTGGTTGAAATTTTGCAATTTCACTTGTTCTGGTACTGTTGAGATGGTACTGTTGAGATGGTAGATGATGAATCAACACGATTTTGGCAATTTCTCAATCGCCAACCCCTACTGTTGAGATGATAGATGATGAATCAACATGATTTAGGCAATTTCTAGATCGTCATAGGAAATTTAAATATAAGAAAGCTTATTATGAACTTTGAGATGCTTTGATTGAACATCTTTGGCAGCAACATGGAAGAACATAAGTTTGAAATCGTGATCGATATATGTTCAATTTCCAAATAAATATTTAGTTTTCAAATAATTTTTTATTTTCTTTTGTAATTTTCTTTCGTTGTATCTTTTTATCATCGTATATTTTGTGAGGAATAAGATCTATGTTCATCTCAATAATTGTAGTTCCAATTTTTTAATATTATATATAATATATATAGATATGAGAAAAGAAAAAATATGCACAGAAAATATAACATTATATATATATAAGTATATGACAAAGGAGATGACTTTACCTTTAGATTTAGCTTATGATTGGAGTGTTTTTTAAGTCAAAAAGCTATACATTTGACTAAGGATTTAGCCTACTATGGTATGTTAAAAAAAGATTATAGAGAATATTCTTACTTGGTTAAATTTGGCTTTAAATTTATTTTACCATGGAAGATGCTCTGAATTGTTGCTTAAAACTCTTTCAATTTTTGTAATTAATTTTTAGCTATATTGTTTTTTGAATGAAAGATGAAAAAATAGTCAAAAAACTCAAGATCATGCTCAATCACAACCTTATTTTTTTGGTCTGAACCTTATATTTATTATATAGGTCTATTTCTCCCTCATCTACTTTCATGGACTTTTTCTCTCTCATCTACTTTCATTTACTCTATCGTCTTGCACATAACTAAATGGCAGATGAAACCAATTCTGAGCAACAAAGTACACCACTAATATTATATCTATTGATGATCAATTCCTACCATGATAAACAATCGATCATGTTCTATTATCAATATATGTGCATGGTTTTATTAAAATCAATTAGCTGCAAGAGATAACAAAATATCAATATATATATATATATATATATATATATATATATACCATGATAAACAATCGATCATGTTCTATTATCAATATATGTGCATGGTTTTATTAAAATCAATTAGCTGCAAGAGATAACAAAATATCAATATATATATATATATATAAAGTCTGGATCTAGAATGTACAATGTGTATTTTGTTAAAATGCGGACGGTTACTTGTCTTCATCTTCATGTAACGGGAAAAGAAAGAGAGAGGAAGCGGACGGCGACACGCGGACCATGCGCACTTTAACAAAGTACGGACGTGCTTTTCAGATCTGGTATATATATATCAACCTTTATCAGTAATAGTACATGTGAATGAGAAAATATAATAGAAATTATGACTATAGATAAAGAACGAGAGTGAGACTTGTTCAAAAGAGAGAGATAGAGAATTAAAGATGAAGGTTAAAAGAATATAATTAATTGTGAAGGTTAAGAAGAAAACATAGAAACAATGAACACACTGGTAGTTTTATTTTTATTAGTTTTTTACCCGTATAAACAAATTTGCACGTTTGTGACAAATTCATTTAAATTTAATGAGTTGTTAATTCACTTTCTATCCACTATTCATGTTTTTTCTCTCAAATTATCTCTTTAATCTATTTATTTTGTTATTTACCACAATAACTTTTTTAATAATATGAATTAACTTAAAAAGAGTAATTTTTGGCAAAAATAATTTGATAATTTTAGAGACTGCTCGCTTTATCTAGATAGTAAAGATTTATCTCAAAAATTTAGTATGTCAAAGGATATAACAGAAATAAAAATTGTTTAAAAATTGATAAAAATTTAAGTAGATATTTAAATGTATGAATATAAGCTCCATTTAAAAATTATTGATGAAGTTGATTTTCTTCTCCACACGTGTACATATAAAAAACGAGAATGATGAATTACATTTAGTCAATTTAGTCCTGCTAATACTAAATATTTGTCACTAAAATGGTCAAATTACAAGCTTGACCAGGTTCAGAAGCTTCTGTATTCGACCTTAAATACTGGTTGGCGAGTGGATCGATTTGCATTTATTACACCCTGCAACTCTTTACATTCATCCAAGAAACAGCGAATCAAGGCCATATATCCATGGAGTCTTCTTCTCTAGCTAGCATTCCCAGATGGGCACCAAGTCCAAGCCCTTCAAGTTCTCTATTATCACCTGTGGAAGACCACAGGATTGAGGCAATTGCAGATCATAATGATCATGATTCTGCAAAAGATGGCATATCATCTTCTAGCATGGATAGCATTTTCCCATTTAGCATTGGATTCAATGGGACTGCTACTTCCACTTCTACGGTTCCTTCGGTTGAAGAAGCTAAAGGTGCTTATGTTAGAAGCATAAGTGGTACTAAGCCAGTTTCTTTGACATGGGAGGACTTGTGGATTGGAGTAAGTGATAGGAAAGGTGGGCAGAAGATGATTCTGCAGGGGATTACTGGTTTTGCTCAACCTGGTGAGGTTTTGGCTATTATGGGTCCTTCTGGCTGTGGCAAAACTACCCTTTTGGATGCTTTAGCAGGTAGTACTGATTCCTTTGTATTCTTGGTAGTCATTGTTCTCTTTCTTACAATTTATTAATACAAGTATGCAATCTTAGCTACTTTGTGTTAAAGTCAATTAGTTGGTAGTCCTTTAATTTTGAATTTTTCTTCAATTCTAGAATATTATCAAAATAATCAGCCCCTTGGAGAATCATTCATGAAGTGTTCCTTCATGTTGTCGTTTTAGTTCAGTAGCTATTTTTTTTAGAAGCAGATTTTTAAATAAATTCCCAAAGTGAAGCACTTGGAAGCACCTAGTTTCTGCAATTGCAATTCTGCAAACAATATCAAATGAACTCCAAGTGTGATGCTCCTGAACAAGTACTGGTGTTGTGACGATAACACTAATGGGTGAGGAATAGGAATAAGATAGTGTCCAGGTTAAGTTTTCATTTCATCCATAATCAACAGCTCGTAAAATATACGTTCTCATTGATTCAAGTAACAGCAAACTAAAGAAACTTGAAACTATTGCAGGAAGGCTAAGTTCAAGCACACAGCAGAGGGGCAAGATCCTGATAAATGGCCGCAAAGAAAAACTTGCTTTCGGAACCTCGGTAAGAAATTTAAATCAAATTTGACAACATAGATTCCAACTTATCAGTCACGTTTTCATCTGAATTGTAAAATGGGGTCAATCAGTGTGATTCTAGTGGTCAGTCAGACTTGGATCCACTCCTTATCTTGGAGCCGTAATTCTATGTCTAACTTTGCGTTATAGGCATACGTGACACAAGATGACACACTAATGACAACCTTAACAGTAAGGGAAGTTGTGTATTACTCGGCACAGCTCCAACTGCCCAACTTCATGTCGAAAGCAGAAAAGAAAGAAAGAGCAGAGACCACAATAAGGGAGATGGGTTTGCAAGCTTGCATGGACACAAGAATTGGAGGTTGGAGCAGAAAAGGTCTCAGCGGTGGACAAAAAAGAAGAGTTAGCATCTGCATTGAAATCTTGACTCGTCCAAGGCTTCTCTTCCTTGATGAGCCTACTAGTGGGCTAGACAGTGCAGCATCCTACCATGTCATGAACCGCATTGTTAAGTTGGCTCACCGTGATGGAAGGACAGTTATTGCATCAATTCATCAACCTAGCAGTGAAGTTTTTGAGCTTTTCCAAAACCTCTGTCTTCTCTCATCTGGTAGAACAGTCTATTTTGGCCCTGCCTCAGAGGCAGAACAGGTATTATTTTCTTTAAGGAATGAATGTGAACTCATATTACTCATGTGTCATTCTAACTTTGACTAGCATAAACAATATAACCTATCTGGTACAGTTCTTTGCTTCAAATGGCTTCCCTTGTCCATCTCTGAGAAACCCATCGGATCATTATCTTAGAACAATCAACAAGGACTTTGATATTGTAAGTCTTCTTATATGTATTTACATATATCAAAATCACCTTTCAAGTTGTTTGTAGAAAATATTGCTTAATCATCTTATAGCGAAAAATTAACTTGGGTCTGAAATTAGGACATTGAACAAGGACATGATGGCATAACAAGCACGGAGGAAGCAATCAATACTCTCATAAGATCATACGAGTCTTCAAATACTTCCAAGAAAGTTCACCACAGTGTAGCTGAGATTTGCCAACAGGTTATTCAATAATTTTGTTCTTTATATATCCAATTTCAGCATTATTAAGCATCAACAAAAGAAAATAAGAAAGGATAATAATTACCTTACTCTTTTTACTGTAATGTAGAAAGGTGGAGTTCTAGAGAAGGGAAGCCAAGCCAACTTTATAACTCAATGCCTAGTTTTAACAAGGAGATCATTTGTTAACATGTATCGTGATCTAGGCTACTACTGGCTTCGACTTGCAATCTACATTGCCTTGTGCTTATGCGTGGGTACTATTTTTCATGATATCGGCTCCACTTTTGGGTCAATACAGGTAAGTTGGTGAAATTAGCAGTGATATATTTGTCTTCTAACGCTGTATTACGTTGGCTACTATAAAGTAACTTCAATACGAATGCAGGCTAGGGGATCAATGCTCATGTTTGTAGCAGCATTCTTGACATTCATGGCAATAGGTGGATTCCCTTCTTTTGTTGAAGACATGAAGGTTAGTAAGCATTATTGGTCACTGTACGCACACACACATAATAGTGTATTTATTTTGTTGATGATTTTCACCCCCTTTTATCTGTCATAAACCAGATCTTCGGACGAGAAAGATTAAACGGGCACTACGGTGTTGCTGCATATGTGGTGGGAAACACATTTTCCTCCATTCCATACTTGCTAATGATATCTTTAATTCCTGGAGCTTTAGCCTATTACCTTGTTGGTCTTCAGAAGAGCTTAGAGCACTTTACCTGTTTTGTGTTGGTGCTTTTTGTGTGCATGATGTTGGTTGAGAGCCTAATGATGATTGTAGCGAGCATTGTGCCCGATTTTCTCATGGGGATCATCACTGGTGCTGGGATTCAAGGAGTAATGATGTTGAACGGAGGTTTCTTCCGATTACCAGACGATCTTCCAAAACCCTTCTGGAGATACCCAATGTACTACATTGCTTTCCACAAGTATGCAAATCAAGGATTCTACAAGAATGAGTTTGAAGGACTAACATTCCCCAATAACCAAGCAGGAGGGCCACCCACCATTACTGGTGAAGATATATTGAAGAGCATTTGGCAAGTTGAGATGGGCTACTCTAAGTGGATTGATCTTGCTATTTTGTTTGGAATGGTAATTGTTTACAGGGTCATGTTTTTGGGAATCATAAAATTTAGTGAAAAGGTTGTGCCAAGGATCAAAGCTGTGGGTGTTCCCAAACACTCCCCAATAGTTCACGGATAACCAGTTCTCCTAGTCCCATATATGTAGTGAAACTCTAGTTAAATATAAATGATTATTCTAGGATATTTGATATATATGTGTGTTTTGGTCTATGTCTTGTATACGGGCTTTATGTAATAAACCATGTTGTAATAGGGTTTTACACATATCCATGTAATAGGCCCATTGGCCGATGTATTTCTCTATATAAAGGGGTTTCATTCTATCAATAAGATAAGATTTCATTCTCTCAATATGATTCTACAACACGTTATCATACACTTAGCTTTAAACCCCAAAAAGAGTAAGTAGGCCACCGAAAAAAAAAGAAAATCCTGTCGCGTGCACGCCTGTGCACTGCCTCGCGCACTGCTGGGCACCGCCGTGCACCACTGATGCACACCTTCTGGGCACCGCTGTGCACCCCTCAGGGCACCACCGCGCACCGCTGCGTAAACCATGTTGTAATAGGGTTTTACACATATCCATGTAATAGGCCCATTGGCCGATGTATTTCTCTATATAAAGGGGTTTCATTCTATCAATAAGATAAGATTTCATTCTCTCAATATGATTCTACAACACGTTATCATACACTTAGCTCTAAACCCCAAAAAGAGTAAGTAGGCCACCGAAAAAAAAAGAAAATCCTGTCGCGTGCACGCCTGTGCACTGCCTCGCGCACTGCTGGGCACCGCCGTGCACCACTGATGCACACCTTCTGGGCACCGCTGCGCACCCCTCAGGGCACCACCGCGCACCGCTACGTACCTCCTGGGCACCGCAGGGCACTGCTGCGCACCTCCTGTGCACCGCTGTGCACCCCTCAGGTCACCACCGCGCACCACCTGGGCACCCCTGTGCACTGCTGCGCACCCCTCAGGGCACCGCCGCGCACCTGCTGTGCACCTACGCACCAAGAAACCCTAAAATCTGCCTCAGGTTTCAAACGTCAATATTGACAGAATAATTTCTGAATTGGCTTTCGTCACCAACATAGAAGTTGAAGATATTGCTCATACGCTTCCAACACCGCCGGCCTCACCCCAAGAACCGACCGTTGGAATCCCCAGACCGGCCGAAATATTCAAGCAACCGGTTTGGGCACTTTCGGAACTCCGATTTCAGTGAAATTTGGAGAGGTTATGCACAAGGATGTCAGGATCATTCAGAAAAAAGGACACCGCCAGAACCGGAGTAAAAATGGGTGAACCGGTCCTCCCAATGGCTTCAACGCGCATAGAAATCACTTTTCCTTGAGAAAAACGGGTTGTATTCCTAATTTCTCTTTGAATCATTCATATGGTTTATGTTTTTCAATGATTTGCTACAGTTTTATGGCAAGATTAACTAACCATATGATTTTCATGTGTTTCATGGCCTTCATATATGACAATTCATGATGGAAGGGTACAAGTCCATACGACAAACGCGTTTCGCACAAGTCATATGCGACAATTCATGATGGAAGGGCACAATTCATGATTTTCATGTGTCGCGCGCTACTGCCGGGCACCGAATGTGCACACGTGCGCTGCTGTCAGGCACTATATGTGCACATGACTACCAGTTACCGAAGTCTTGCACACTAATTGCTATGCACTGTCGAGCGGTGACTGTCGATTGCTACCGAGCGCTGCCTAGGGCAGCTGCCGAGCACTGTCGAACACTAGCTGCCGATTGACAAGCACTAGTTGCCGTGCACCATGCACCGAAGATGTTTTTAGGTCAACGTTGTGAGGTATCCAACGTTGATTTGTGTTATGCTATTAAAGAGAGTTCGGAATTAGAGAATCATCTCATTCATTGAACCCGCGTTGCGTTTGATCAACGTTAGCACATTTCTCCGGGTAGAAGTCCTGTTGAGAATATGGTAGGAGAATCAGTTACCGGTGTAGGATGTCTAGCGTCTAGCTGCAGAGCACCACCGCCATGCTGCAGAGCACGGGCTGCCCAGCTGCCAGCTGTAGTTCGCCTAGTGCCTAGCTACAGAGGACCAGTGCTGCATAGCTGCCGAGTACTAGTTTCCAACCACTGAGCACCCAGCTGCCGAGCATGACATAGATTTTGCTCGAGATTTAGCCACTGATTCCTACGCTGCACCTCCAACCTATAAAGCGAGATGACCACTCTCGAGTCTGCATAGTTTGGTTTTGTATGCATGAGCGAGGAAATTTGCCGCTCACTTACATATTGACCCTTGAATGCCGCTCTAAGTCTCAAACGGAGATTAGAAGCTGAGCAACACTGTTTTATGCTAAAGG
Organism: Comarum palustre; assembly: GCA_951800085.1. NCBI lineage: Eukaryota > Viridiplantae > Streptophyta > Magnoliopsida > Rosales > Rosaceae > Comarum > Comarum palustre. Next base: position 9,842,158 of record OX637575.1, read on the forward strand.
CATGCAGCTATTGAGCGCTGCCTAGGAGCTACTGAGCGCTAAACAAGCTGTCGGCATGGTTGCCGAGCTGTCGTGCACTCTGCCGAGCCCATGTGCACCTAGCTGCCAGCTGCCGATAGTCATACGCCTATTGCCGCCCAACGTGCCTGTTCCTAACCCTGAATGCTGCCTACTGCCCCTTGATTGTTTTTGCTCCAATTGTGTGTCATTTGCCGCCCCTGTGTGTCAGTTGCTTCATGTTGTGTGAGGAATGCCACCATCTTTTTTGTCAGATGCCGATAGTTATGTGTTTGTTGCTTTGTGCTCTACACATGAACTATCGTGCACTATGCATTAGGGGTTGAGCATTAAGCACCATATGTTAGCATTGAACACAAGGAACCGTGCACTGATCACCAATGGTTGTGCACTTTCATCACGGACAAGCACTAAGTGAGCTACATAGCACAGAACACTCGAGGACGTGCACAGGACACCGACTGCCGAGCACTGGGCACCAGGGCCAAGCTCTATGCAGTAGCTGCCGAAGCTCTGTGCACCTCATGCTGTGCACTTGAGATAAGCTGTTGAGCTCCCCCCCCCCACTGCCCCATACCGTGCGCCATGGGCGCCAGCGGTTGTGCAGCCACCGAAAGTTATCGAGTGCTCGGTGCACCGACATATGTGTGGCTCCTCATGCACTACCAAATGTTGCTAAGTGCTTAATGCAATGAAATATGTATAGGTGCAATGCGCTGCCAAATGTTTCCAAGTGCCTAGTGCATTGGCATACGTGCAAGCTGCAAATGCGGGCAACCAAAAATTAAAACAGTGAATCTACCACTCTCTGTACAGCAACTTCCTAAGAGCTTTGTGAATAGCTCCGGATGAACTAGAATGCAAACCATATATCACTGGAAAGCTACGTCTATTTAGTTTCTAACGATTTTTGCTGTTCGTTCATATCCATTCTAACGAAGAAGTTATGACTGTTTTAGTGAGCAAAGGTCAGACTGTCAGGAATTCTGCAATGCACATGATTGCCTTCGATTGTTGCCTTTGGTATTTATGTATTTTTCTCACGTATCTACCTTGTTCGATAGGTAGGTTGCGTGAAGAAATTGAGTGCCATGCAGACGGTGGGACTACCCACACAATCCTGAGCAAAAGAATGAATGCATACAAATAAACGTACAAAAGGGTGTACGGAACATCAAATGGATGCCTCTGACATTTGACGTCATGAAGGGCTCTTTGATTTTCTCCAAGCTAAATGAGACCTCGATGAAATCGTTGGTTCGATAAGTGTATTCACACTATGACATGATCATGCACAGCCTTATGAAGGTGTGCCAATATTCATGGTTTAGTCTTCACCTAACAGCAGATTTTCCATCATCGGATGACGTGGTTAAGCTCGACAAAGGTTACCTATCCCTTGATTTTGGATCCCTCCCATGTTGCTGTTACCAAATGCCGTCCTTCATGGACGTTGAAGACTTGTAATGCCATATGTACGCTTTACTTTTGGGTCAAGGATAACTCCTGCGATGCCACTTTAAAGTTGAAAGCTTCATCATGTCAAAATCTGTGACCACAGTAAGTTGAAACTACTATGTGGTAACTTCGTTAGAGTTTTCTGAATGGCTCCAAATGAACTAGAAGCCAAATTTTATATCATTGGAAAGCTACGTGAGTCTAGTTTCTAATGGTTTAAGCGGGTCGTTCATACCTATCCCGACAAAAGAGTTATGGCAGTTTAAGTGCGTACATGTCATAGTAGACTGTATCCTACTGTCCCTTAACTTCGTCAGAGCCCCCAGATCAGCTCCGGATGAACTAGAACACGCAATTTATATCATTGGAAATCTATGTGAATCTAGTTTCCAATGGTTTAAGCGGTTCATTCATATCCATCAACACAAGAGAGTTATGGCCGTTTTAGTGAGTATAGGTCATACTACACGAAAACTGCATACTCTTCACAGATTGTGAATCCTTTTTGTGACTAAGTTTGATTGGATCTTCACCATCATTTTATGACAGGTTGAATCAATTCTTGATGCCTTTGGCTCGATGATCCAAGTCACAAATGCCCTCCTTATGGTGAGAGAGACAATCGAACATTGAAGTGTGTTATGAACATACACACCAACGATTACCATGATAAGAATGATTGAGACTTTTGTGTATAATTCTCATGAGTGCCGATTAAGAGCATCATGGAGAAAAAAATGAGTCCTAAGGTGTCTCCAATAAGTATATTTGAGACAATTGACTCAGACAAGCTATGACATTTTAGACATACCGGGTGAGATATGCGAGCCAGAATTGTTTGATATTCTTGGGTGTCCATTCCTCCGATAACAACGAAATACGCCATGATTGTATGTTGTGTTTGTGCACCGACATGATGTCCTCGGCAGCCGTACAGTACTCATGTTTTCGTTGTGTAACGCTTGTTCTTTAGTTAAGTAAGGTGAAAGATCCTCTTATGCTATGCCACAAAAGATATCATTCTTATTGAAAATCCAAAGAGGGATTTTATAGACCGATGCAACCAACGTATGGATACCGTATATGCTTTTATGGTGTTGGTTTAAGGGCTAACACACTGGTCATGTGTTGCACCATCGTCTACCACATGCTGCTTATGTATCTATGGGCTCACTACCCATCCCTGAAGAGGGACATGCAGACATGTATTAATTTGTCCACGACTTACCATCATTGCATTGATACACGACAGCTCGTAACTGTGTGCTAGGATTGACTTGAAGTTTTAATCCTTGAACTCGGCGGGATAGTAACGGATCTCCAAGCCTTGAGTTCCACAATGTGCCAAATAGGACTGCCATAGTGCCCAATGATGATGTGTCGGATGAGATGAATATGTTCTAAGGTTGGATAGGAGCCATTTTATTGCTCTCCACCTTAAGCTCCTTGACAGACGATCTCCTTAACCGCTACATTGCGGATTGTCACTTTAAGACTGTATTCCTGCCTTTAGGGGGAGATACGAACACCAGGGTTTAAGTGGGAACGACGTGAATGTGGTGGTTGGTTACCACTAAGTCTCAACATGATCCCCATAGAACTATAGTGACGAGATCAATGCTGCATATGTCTGTAAGGAATGATGTCCTACCAAGAGGACATGACTCGACCAGATTGAGGTGGTCTTGATGCCATCACCTTGTGTGGTGATATGAGGGCGTCATAATGTGGCAACATGGTGTCCTAGGCCTTGTGGCTCCCTGAAGGTTAGGTTGAGGCCCTTGGGTTCGATATACACTCGCACTGAGAGAGAAAGCGAGTTTGGCACTACTGGTCCATTGATCAGTGATACTCACTCTGTCTCATGTTAGTCTGAATTGTGACTATCGTTGGGGGACGCCTCAACATCAAATTCCAATTCATAGAAAGAGATCTCTACAATGACTACACTAGTGTACATGAGGACGTGAGATGATGAGTTTATCGAACCACACGTTTGTTGATATGTCGACAAAGTGTATTAACCTAAAATGGGAAGATGCGACCCGGACAAAGGGATAGGTCCTTGGGCAGGTGTTGCCGACACCGCAAGTGTAAACCCTATCAAGTAAACCTTTGTGAGTTAGCGTAATGAGAACAAGAGTCTCAGACTCCCTTATGGCGCAAGGTTTCTCATAAACACGCACTGGGATCGACTACGATGAGATGTACTCTCGTAATGGATGTTATTGCACTCCACTACCTTGTCAGTTTGGTAGTTTCCCCAATAATTGTACATGCAGCCCTATGAATATGATCATAGTGACGTCTCTATGGGATCAGAGATATGCATGAAGATCTTAAATAGACTTCATAAGCCAAATCAAGTGGAGCTTGCGTTGGCCAAGTGTTTTGGACGCATAGTACATGACTCCTTGATTTTGGATGGGATATGATGAATAATGTCATTGCGTATTGATTCCAGATGATTGCAGTATATGCTGGATATCAGATGATTGAATGGAAAGTATTTTGGGAAAGACACAATCTCGTATTGAAGTTGATCGATTGTGTATTGATGATGTATTTCCATCAATCGGCTTAGGTCCTCTGAAGAAGAGTGGAACCTTCATATACTCTCATGATTAGTCAAGGTCTTTACTCCAAGAGAGAGTGATCCGTTTAATCAAAAGAAAGACTTGACCTCACCTTCATTCATTATAAAGCTAAGTAGCTTTGCGCCCACGCAATGTCAATGATATAGCAAAGGACATCACTTGAATACTTTAAGAGTATCTGGCATATTCAATCCCTATGGCATGAGAGAAAGGTTGTTACCTATGCCATCTCTAGCCATACATGAATCGAGATGCATTGGAACCGGAATCATGATCTAGGCACTGGTTGGTTTAGTGGCCGAGTTGCCGGACATATGGCACGCTGCTTGTGCGCTGCCGGGGCGCTGCCTGTGCACACGTGCACTGCTGCCAGACACTATAAGTGCACCTGTGCACTGCTGTCAGGCACTATACGTGCACCTGTGCACCAAGATGCCGAGCACTGTGCACCAGAGGCCGAGCGCTGTGCACCTGCTGTTGAGCACTGTGCACCCAGCTGCTGAGCGCTGTGCACGCCAGCTGTCGAGCACTGTGCATACAGCTGCTAGGCACCGTGCACATAACTGCTGGCACTGAGTAATGCCACATTTGAGACATGTTGAAAGAGCGTACATATGCCAAGTTGTCAAAACAGCTCCGTGGTCACTAAGGATCCGGAAGCGCCCTATGAATGATCTTGAGATCAGGGGGAGATGCAGATTTGAAAGAAAGTCTAGCATATACATGTCATGATCAAATGTGAAGGGTGTGGTTGTTTGTGTCAACCATGTTGCACTCTTTTTCCCTTAGTCACAGCTTTTTGTCCCACTGGGTTTTTGCTTGACAAGGTTTTTAACGAGGTAACATTACATGCACCACTAAGACCATTGATCCCCATTTGTGGTTGATCATGGCAGACTTGTTCAAGTCTTGGCTCACATCTACTCTTAAGAAGCATGTTGGAATGCACCATTCATCAGGAAAATCCGATTGAAGTACACATCAGGGGAAGCATCACATGGCGAGTTCTCAATGGAGTAGTTGGTGCGTTGTACTCTTTTTCCTTCGACCAAGGTTTAGTTTTCCCACAGGGTTTTTGTTACTTGGCAAGGTTTTGATGAGACAACACCATAAGCACCATACTGGCATGAAGACACGCGACACAAGGGGGAGTATTCTAGGATATTTGATATATATGTGTGTCTTGGTCCATGCCTTGTATACGAGCTTTATGTAGTAAACCATGTTGTAATAAGGTTTTACACATATCCATGTAATAGGCCCATTGGCCCATGTATTTCCCTATATAAAGGGGTTTCATTCTATCAATAAGATAAGAAGATTTCATTCCCTCAATATGATTCTACAACAATGATTTCGGCTCTTATGAGTTTTAAACTTCTGTACTTCCAATTCAAAAGTGAGAATGAAATGGAAGCCCATTAACTTATGTCTTGTCTACTTACTAGTGTGATATGTAAAACTTAACTAGGTCTAAGTTAAACAAACAAAAGTGTGTACACAAAAGTATGCTCCTAACCATTTTCAGTAGTAGGGAAAAATCTTTAAATGATACCTGAATTATAGCATATTTGCATATTTCGGTATCTAAACCTCCAAAGATGCTCTAGTTGTAACAGAACTATTGCAGCTAAGTTCACATAGTCAGTGACTGACCAATAGATTCATGGTTTGTTAGATTTCAATCCAAAGGTAGAGAAAATTATTTTTAAATTGAGTTATTTTGTTTTTAGCCCTTGGATGTAAATCTAATAGTGATTGACCATAAATCTCTTGGTCATTCACTGACCATGTGAACACTGCTCTCTATTTTGGTACTTTTGTCCACTTTGCTATTAAAATAGGGATAAAATAGTCAAATACACCATGGACTAATGACATGACTTATTTAATTTGTATTTAATTAAAATTAAACTAAGGGAGAACTTCTAATGAAAGACTTTATTATGATGATCAAATGAGGACTTACAAATGAATGGTTGGATCAAGGTTTTGAGTTTTAATTGATATTTTCTAATTCTCATGTGTGTATCATCTAACTATTCATTTGAAAGTTCTCACTTGAATCTCATTATAAGGTTCTCATTAGAAGCTTTCTTATTAAACTAATACAAACTTTTGTGTAAAAAATAGAGAAAAAAAAATTACGGGCACTATCTTGTTATGCTCAGTGTTGGGGTAGGCACTAATATGCCTACATCGTCAACTATAAGTAACACTCTTTATGTGGACCCACAAGTCATAACGAGACCCGATCACGACATATAGCACAAAGCCTGTTATACAAGCTACGCAACTGTATCTAGAAGTCGCTGATACGTTATTAGGAAGTCACATTGCCGGTCTCATCAACATGCCTTCACTCAACACATTTTAGACTTTTTGTCTCACATCAAAGAATATGTAAAAGATGGAGTCTTCTTCTCTTATAAAAAGAGACTTCCTCTATCTTAATATAGCTATGATGAATGTTGCTACTCTTGTAATTTGCTATTTCGGCATCCAACACTAGTACATGTTAAGTGGACGTAGCCTTACCCACCAAATGTAAGGTGAATCACTATAGATCTTGTGTTCCATTGTCTCCATATCGTCATTAAACACACATATCACACCGATGATACACCGTATCTAATATTGGTATCGTCTGTGAGAAGCTGAAACAAAAGACTTCATGAATCTCTTAATAGCTAAGTCCTCTCAAACAATTTCTTAAATGTCATTCAATTTTTCAACCACAACTTATGCCCAAATTTCAGGAAATTTTTTGTATGCACAGCCGTGTATATACACGACGTAATCTTAGACATTCATAATAATATATATGTTTGACCATCCATGTATAAATATTATATGCTCTGATCTTAACCGTTCACATTGTTGTGCATATACACGGCCGTGTATCAAAGATAATCCGTAAATTTCAAATAACGGAACATAAAAAAACGAAGAACGAAGTCTAGTGTAATCGCATATGTATCAAATCTTATAGGCTAATGGAACGCTAAAATCTGATTCGCTAGAAATTTGGAGAGAGTTGCAAGTAACGCCATCCTCGCGACGGAAGCAAATCACCTGTACCGATTTGCCCAATGCCAAACCTGTGCCGCAAGTAATATTGCGTCACCTGTCCACCCACTTCACTAGTTTTGAACACTGTCAGTGTTCATTATTTTTGCTATTTAGCAACAAAATAAATAAATGAAATTCGACTTCGAGTCTTCGACAGTTCTCTATCTTTCTCTTCCTCTAATCTTCTTCTGATATTCTCTTTATTTATCTTATATGCAAATTATTTTTCTCGTCATTCTTATTTCTCTACAATGACAAATGATTTCAGTCTTTTAATATCAATATCATGAATCCAACTTTCATCACCTGTTTCCTTACTCCAAATTCTCCACAGAACTTGTCATCCTCAAATTCAGATGTACCAAACCAAAATAAATAAATCGAGGAATACGAATTCGAGCGGATTCCTCTAAACCCAAATTTTCTGGGTTCCTGCTCTTTACATTGACGGAATTGTTAGACAGTTTTGCAGGGGTTGCGATAGAGTTGCGGCTGAGATCAAGGAAATTGGGGTTTGATGGGTTGATTAACCTTCGTAGTTTTGGATATGATTCTTGTATGGATTTTGTTGATGTTATAATTTAGTTCGACAACCAATATTGACTTTTCAACTCATTTCACGTAAGACGCGTTGAAATATCAAAGAATCACGTAAAACCTGACATTTCAACGCACGTAAACCTTTAAAGTGTCTAACTTAGCAATCATTATCACTTGATGTTAATGGTTATCAAGGTGATTATCATGATGAAAGTCAAGGTGATCATGATAATCACCAAGTGATAACCATTAACATGTCAAAACTGACCACTGACGTGTCAAATTCAACATTAGAGAAGCATAGTCTAAAACAAGTCTAGAGTCTCAACCTTCAATGTCGATACTTCGACATCCAAGACTAACAGTTCGACCTTCAAGGCTTCAAGCCTCGACCCTCAGTTGTCATGGCCACAACCTCCAAGGCTAAGGCCTGGACCCTCAGGACACACGTAGACATGCAATAATCAGCTGATCTATTTTCACCAACTTTTCTATGTGTCAAGCTCCAACGTCTGTCATGGGCATGTGAACAGTAGTCTAAGAGTCAGCTCTTACCCACTAGGACACGTGTTGCTCACTGACGATGGCTACAGTCTAGATGCATGATCAAAAGGTGACGTCAGTCACCAACTTCGTCAGACCCATACCTTCACGTGTCAAGGGTCAGAATGTAAGGGACTTGGTGAAGAGTCATGTTCTACCTTTCCACGTTACCAAACTCTTCTCCTATAAATACCAAGTCTTCCCAAGGATGAAGGATGACTGCTACTTCTTCACTTCTCTCCCTAAATGATGTCAAAGTGCATAATCTCTCTCTTTCTTATTCTGCTTGACATGTCAAGGATGCTTCAGCACAATACCAAAGCATCATACACTTATCATATGTTTATTCATTGCTCAAACACTCTACTGATTTGGGCGTCAGAGATTGTTTGGCCGGCCTTAGGCTGGTCCTCCGATGACTTTTCTTCTCTCACTTTTGCAGATCGATCATCACTATAGTGTAAATTCATCATCAAGTGGAGAAAGCTCAACGTTCAGTGGAGGAAGTTTAAGAGGAGAGCATGAGCTTCATCCAACAAAGGAGGAAGGACACCACTCTCAAGTGTAGGAAGTCTATCACCCAATGGAGTGAGCCGAAGCCGTGTGGACGAAGTCTAAGAGGAGAATATTAGTTCCACCCAACAAAGGAGTGTGAAGGCTCATCATCTAGTAAAGAGCGACATCTAACAAAGGAGCGTGAATGCTCATCATCCAATGAAGGAAGCCCTCAATGAAGAGGAAAGTCAGTCAGCCAAAGGGGTGCGTGAAGCTCACCATCGAGTGCAGAACCTTATCATCGAGTGAATGAAACTCACCATCGAGTGTAGAAAGCTCGCTATCGAGTGAAGGATGTCGAATGTCACACGATCGAGCATCCCTGCTCAACAAAAGAACTGACGTCCATGATCAAGAGCCCAGTCTCATTGAAGGAAGTCAGATGCACAAGATCATCAAGGTCATTCCTCTAGCCATATGTGATGGACCACCAAGACCAGATCCAAGATCGTCAAGGAGTACCACCAGCGATCAAAGATAGATGACCAAGACCATGTTTGTGGGCAAACTGACCGTAGCGGAAAATAGATCCACTACATGAGAACAACCCCACCACTTTACGTGTTAGACGTCAACGGAACTCCCGTTAACCCGTTGGTGCTAAAAATCGGCACTAACCGATTTAAAGCCGAGTAGCGGTGCAGGTTGATGCGTACACCCTTAGAACAATAAAATTGAAATGACGTTATTTAACAGAGAAAAACCCATTAGCACTTTGGTTCAACGCCGACAGTAGTTCGCCCCTAACGCTCACAACGCCTCTGCTCCTCGACCAGTGACCCGCGCTTCTTTGCTCTCTGATTCTCATCAATGGCAAAACGCTCTTTAAACCGCGGCATCACCAGCAGCGGCTAGCGCCATCCCCAGTGCTCATCAACAGCATACTTCTCCATCACAGAGGCATCGCCTTCAATAGCAAGCAACGCCGTCTAACAGCGAAACATCAGAACATCGTTCGACCAGTACACGACGACATCAAACAGCGGCATCGTTATAAACATCGTTGTTCAATAGCGGAGCAGTTTTAACTTCAACTGGTATGCTTCTTGGATGTTCGCAGCGACATCGCCAAAAAAAATCAAAAATCAAACACGGCAGCGCCACTTGATCTGGAGAGCGCTATTCAAGCAATCCGCTTTCAAGGAGCGATCCGTCGCCGTCCACGAACCGTTGCTTCAAAGCATGGATTCTGCTCTTCAGACCCTCTGACGATAATTTGAGGCTCATGGCGGACATTCGCTTCTGGGTTTTCCTACATCCAGCAAACCGATGTGGACACCCGTTCAGTCTCATTCATCTCCTCACCACTGGTTTTCGATCCTGGAAAGAAGATAAGTGTTTTCTCAGTAATACAAAGCTACAGCATTCACATAGATGCCTATTCTATATACTTGACTGATGCATGCTTAGAATTAACATGTGGCTGATACCATGCATGCTTATAAATATGCAATGATTATCTGATAGTGACATCATAAGCTATTCTGCTGCCACGCACCAAGTGCGCTGTACACTACACAACCTTGTATATGTTCAAAATTAATCACAGCTTAGAGCCACAATCACTAGCCATGTATATGCTAGCTAGTTCTAAACATATACTAGTTCTAAACAATCTCATTGCCGCTGCCATGACTACCCTGAGACCATAAACGACACTTGTCAATTTAATTGTCTATCCGATTTGCATATATGTTCATCTGAATAGCCACACTCATTACGCATTGCCGCCACCATTTGAGATTCTAAATAACCGCACATGACGTATTCATGGCATCACCTCTTAAATTGTTTACTTTCCTTACAAGTTGAAAACGCATGGAAGTGCGTTCGTAAGATGCAGTGAAAGAACTTGGCGACTTATTAGGGTAGGCATATTGGTTAAATATAAGTAATACTTTTTATATGGGTTTACAAGCTATAATGAGATCCGACATATATCATGAAATCTGTCATAGAAGCTATGTAACAGTATCTAAAAGTCACCGATACGATAAATTCTCTTAGACAATTCTAATTGAATCCTTAAACACACAGACACAGACACAGACACACACACATAATTGAAAGACTAATGGCTAAACATGTTACCTTAAATTAGAATATTTAAAGCCATTAGATATATTGTTAATACAAGAGTCTAAAATATTCAATAAAATCAAGGTATAAGATACATCTAGATACCATAAAAATCCCCTAAATATAGTTGTTAGATGAGGGTGGTTTGATTGTACTTTTTTTTTTTTTTTCTGGAATCTAATTTATATCATATGCTGAAATTTAATGGCATTGAAACTGTTGATGTAACACTCCGTCCCAAAATTTTCCTTTTTACTGGGACCAGGCGGGTTACAGAGGATTGTAACTGCGCTGTTAGTTTCCCTGAAGTATTAACGAGTGTAAAGTTTAGAAATTTTAGTGGTATTGGTGCGTATTCGTTCCTTCGAGAAGAGTGCCAAAGTGTTCGGTGTCAAGGGATGCTCGGAAGTGTTTTATTTAAAGGGTCAAAGGTTGACTTTTTGCTACGTCAAGTTTCTCAGAAAACTTCCTTCATAAAAGTTCTAGTGCTTGACGATACGAATCCGTGGACACGAGGCAGGTGTGAATCAGATACCGTGTGGAGAAGTTATGGTCAACAGAAGTTGGGTTTCCGTTTTTAGAAAATATATAAATAGAAATGACGGGTTTCCAAAAGGGAAATAACCCATTTTCTTCTCCTTCCACACGCGCGCGTTCCCCTCACTATCCGAAAATTTGAACTGACCCGACCTGAACCCGGCCGACTTGACTTTTGCGGCGAACTCCGGCCACCGAAGAAGTCGAAGCCGGTCGGGATCTCTTTCTCTCCTCCGTGCGAGCCTCCCTATGGTGGCGGCGTGGTCCAGTTTGGCCTTGAACGGCGCAAACTGGACTCGCACAGTAACGACGACGACCCGGTTTCAACCCGCCGTTTGCGATGGTTCTAGGAGCTGAAACCACCCTTGTTGTGACTGTCTCCTCCTTCTAAACACGCTGGTGTATCCCTTGAAGGTTAATTTGGAGCGTGGAGTTGCAGATCACGAATTCTTCATTTCAGGGCAGTTTTGGGCTACTTCCGGTCTGAATTGATCAAAACCCCAGGTATTAAAGTTGTTCCCCTTGCTATGATCTACAACTTTCATGTTTTGAGTTTGTTGAAATTCTGTGTTTTTGATGGAGGCGCGTGACTCCCACGCGCCGCCGGCTGTGGCTGTGCATGTAGGCGCGTCCGGTAGTTTTGGAGGTTCTGGTTGCTCCTATAGGCTTCCTAGGGTTGTTATGGTTACATGTAGGTGATTTTTTGGTGGAGTTGACCGGTTTGAGGGTGGTGGCGCCTAGGGCCCACGCGCAGCCGCCTGTGGCGGCGCGTCTAACATCCTCAGGGGTAGTGAGTTGTCCCCGGTTCATATATAATTTGTCGATTTCGGTTATCGTTTAGTGTGACGTTCAGTCGAATCGAGTTATTATTACCTTCGTGTGGTAACTAAGCTCGATTGTATAATTGTAGGTGTATATTGATTGACCAAGTGTTGAAGATTTACCGTAATGCGGTAGTTGACGTAGCGGGATTTCGAGGTGAGTAATTTCCACTGAGGTTGAAATCTTAGAAATACCCCTGGCGGTTTTGTTTATTTAAAGATTGCCACTAAAGTTGAAATTCCTTAAATTCCCCTGACAGTTCACGTTAACTACAAGGGTGCCTATTGGGTGGTTTTACTTATACCCTTGGGGGATTTATATATATTTACGTGGTTGTCTTTATTTTATATTTATGTGTTGAATGTTTAGATGCCGTGGATCAGAATGGTTGAATGATATGATTAATCCCGATAGATAGTTGGGCGGTGAATACCTTAACGGAGAGGTTAAACTCCAGAATGGCCTTAGTCGTACGCCATCCATAATAGGTTTTCTACTGATATATAGAAAACGGGATTTGCTAGGTTAGGCCGTTAAATAAAAATAAAAGTTACGTGTGGCTTGATCCCTGAGGACAGGCTACGTAGGCAGCCTGACCGGGATTCGGGTGCAGTCACAATATTATTTGAACCCTAGGTTCTCTAAATGATTGGTTTGAGATCAAAATGCGGAAATTGGGATAACCTCCGGCTGTGAGGTCTATTCCGGTATCGTTTGGACTGTTTGAAATTGGTTTGGAAAGAGGGTTATCCCTTTTCAAGGGAGATTACGAGTAAATATCTCTTGAGATGAGTCCCGCACGTCCTAACCCGGGTTTAGGAAGGTAAACTTGGGTCGGGGCATGACAACTGGTATCAGAGCTTAGGTTCAAAGCTCGAACCAAAGGTTTGGGTAGTTAAAGTCCTTAGAAATGTTTTAAAGTGTTATCGACTTTCCAAGTGGAGCAAGTCGTTATATTTGTTAGTATGTGTGGTAGCAAGGATGACCACCTGAGGTTGAAAATAGTGAAGTTAAGTGTAGTAGTAAAGTTTGCGACATCAATTGCTTTTAGATGTCGATATAGACTTTCCGTTGGATAGAAAAGTCTGGAGATTCGTAAGTTTAGTAGCGAGCCAGATTTGCAAAAGTAAATTCGAATTTCAGAATTTGAGGCAAATAGGCTTAGAAATGCGTCTAATGCTATTCGTATCTATAAATCAACAATTTTTGAACTTATTAGGGTTCAATCCTTGTCAATTAGTAAGAAGGTTTTTGTCAATTTCTTGGTCAATCCAGGAAAGACTTGGTCAACCCTAGAGTCAATCATTGATGTTTCCTGGTCAAACCAGGAGAAATTGGACTGTTAGACTATTCGATAGTCATTTCGCGTCCTACATTTGATTGATGGGTTAAAAGAGTATGTATGACCACTTTTGACAACATATTAGTGTTGCGTAATTATATTTGAGGAGGATCAGGGATGATCCGGTGATCGAGATACTAGATGAGGTCAAGAGAAACAGTGGAAGTTAGGTATCATAGTGGGGCAGCGGACGCGTGGTGAGTCTATAAAGCTCGAGGAGCAATATTTTACAACGGTTAGAGACCGCTTTCGGGCAAGAGAGAGGTCATTGAATGTGAGGACGGTTGGAGTACCGTACCTGGAGCGGGAGATACGTGGCCAGTATGATGAGTGGACCTTTGATTTGTTTTAAAGAAATACATGTCATGGTTTAATAATTAAATGGTTTTAAAATGTTCCCAAAACGAATAATTTTTCAGGTTTCTATACATTTTCGATTCCTTTGGTTTTGCAAGCACCCCAGTAGAGGGTTTTTATTCGTTTATTTCCATTTGATTTATGGATTTCAACTCGCTTATTTTCACTTGGGTTTTGAATAGTTTTTGACGGGAGAGTTCCGTAAGACAGATGTGAATCAGACCTGATGTTTTACTGGGATTTGATTGTTTGGCGTATTACAGGGATTTGAAGTTTTTTTTGGCATTTGTCTGGATTTTAGAAATAGGCTTCGGACCTGGGTTTATGAAAATATAAGGAACTTATTTTTAATTTCACCATAGAGGGTCGTTGGATGTTTATAGCTAGCGGGCGACACTCCTCGTTCGGCGGAGTGGAAGCGCAGGATATGTGCTCTTGTAGGGAATGGATGGTACTCGGGAATTGCGTTCTCACTAGACAGTGGATGAGACGCTAGAGCTCTTAGCTCCGATCCTAGCCTATGGGGCTCACTGTCATGAAGGGTCGTTAGATGTGTTGTTTGTTATTAGCTAGCAAGCGGCGCTCCTCGTTCGGCGGAGTGGTAACGCGTCACTCGTTGCGCTCCTCTTTCATTGAGGGAGATGGTAGTGTTAGCGCGGGATTGCGTCCTCATAGAGAGGTACGCTAGAGCTCTTAGCTCTGACCCTGTTATGTGTGATCGATCATTTGTGAAATGTTTTTCCCAATTTAATTTTATATGGCCATGATTTGATTTTATACGGCGACAGACTATGAATTGATTTATATTTGGCTACGGGCCAAGATTTGTTTTATATTGGCTGCATGCCAGAATTGGATTTATGTTTGGCCGTGGGCCGGGAAATTATTCGTTGTTGGCGTAAGGCATGGATTGTTTTCAGGGAAATGAAAATGAAATTTGAAATTATGATTTTGAACTATTATTATTGGCATTGATTTTTTGTCCACTCATTTTAAAACTTTCCATGTCAGAGAAGTGTTAGCCATAGCTTGGGAGGCTGACGAGTTCGTACTAGTTCCTAATAGAATATAAAATTTATGAGTGACGTACTCCAGAATTATACGGGAATAGCTGGAGACGGTTCGGGTTACTTGTGATCGCTTGGATGAGTGGTGGTTGAATTTTGGTAAAAGAGATCGGGGCATCCCTTTGAAAAAAACCCACTCATGAGGATGGTGATTTTGAGTTGAACTCTTGTCCTTTAGGCAGGACATGAACACGCATGAGCTAGTGTGCGGGTTTGTTAGCTCTTATCATTATGAAGAGTCCTACTATAGACTCTTTTCCGAGAGAGTGGAGTAGTATGAGGAAATTCACTTTGATTGAGTGTGCGAAGATGACATCCGTGTTGGCACGAAGTCGCTTAGCGGATTCATCAACTCGGGTGAGCAGCTTCGAGATCGCAATGTGGTTTGCGCTTTCGTTCGAGCCCCGTGATCGATAGTTAAGGTACAAGAAACTAGAAATTGAGAATTTTTTAGTGAAGGACACGGGAGATAATACGTCCATGGTTTCAAAGCCTAGTATAGAAAGTACACGTTTCTGTTGTCTCGAGAGGTGCGAGAGACGTGTGAGTTTATCCTACGGTGATGGACTGTAGCAGTTCCATCCTCCCACGAGGAAGACATTGGCATTAAGTGTCAAGTGTGGCGGTTGTAAAAGTGGAGCTTATGTATTGACTACGAGTTAGTCTACGTTTATGTCTCAGAAAGCTACCAGCTTGACATGATTGTCATTTCGGGAATTAACGCGAGAAGAGTTAAGTGGCAAGTCTTGTGGAGTCGATTTATGACGAAAGTGATGAGACGAGGGTGTCGTGCCAGAAGAAGTGTATCCAATTGGGCGTAGTTGTGTATCTCGTATTATGACTATGAGGAGACTTTAGTTTCTAAAGAAATTGGTACATAGAGCTGGTGACACTTATTTACTTGAAGTTCCGTCCAGTGAAATTTGATGACATTCCTTGTCGGTTGGACAAATAAGTCTTGGAATGTGGACCATATTTAACTGAATGTTGTCATTTGAAATGACGGTTAGTTTTACGTTCCGCAATGGAAATATCGAGGACGAAATTTTTATAAGGGGGGGTAGATTGTAACACCCCATCCCAAAATTTCCCTTTTACCGGGACCAAGCGGGTTACAGAGGATTGTAACTGCGCTGTTAGTTTTCCTGAAGTATTAACGAGTGCAAAGTTTGAAAATTTTAGTGGTATTGGTGCGTATTCGTTCCTTCGAGAAGAGTGCCAAAGTGTTCGATGTCAAGGGACCTTGTGTGGATGCTTTACACTTGTGTGGATTAGTATCATATGCACCTTGAGAGTCATGGTCCTTATTATTGTACTGTACAATGATCGCAGGCTGATTTTTATTCCCTAAGGTCTCTGTGTTTAGGCGCTGGATATGTTAGTGTAGATGGAGGGTAATCAATGTATTCTGATGTATCATTAGCTGTTGCTAGAGACAGAAATAAAAGATGGAAGGAAAAGAAGAAGAAGAATCACTGATATGAAAGAAAAGGTATACATAATTGGAAAGGTGAAAAAAAAAAAAAAGAAGAAAAATATGAAAGGAAAAAGAAGAATGTGAAAAGAAAAAAGAAGAAAAATATGAAAGGAAAACGAAGAATGAATTGGAAAAGAAAAAAAGTGTTGGAAAATTTACGACATTGGGTTGCAGATGACATGATTTATTTAGAAAGAAAAAAGTGAGTGAATTTCCAGTAGATATTCCAAGAGTGATGGGGAGGAGGATGTAGGATGTGAATTATGAGTCTTCATCTTTGTTAGAATATGTCTTGAATCAGACATAAATCTTAATTTAACAAGAATGTTGGGCTGTGTTTGTTGGGCATACCATTCGGGGGTATATATATACCTATTAGGTTATTAACCTTGTGTGTGTGGTATTCTGTTATCTGTAATCTGTTTTTCTCAATGATTAATAAAACTGTTCTCCTCTGCTTGTGGATGTAGCTAATACCTTGTTAGTGAACCACGTAAATCTGTGTTCTTTCTTACATTCGTTATAACAAATTGGTATCAGAGCCAAGATGTCTGGTTTGAATGTGAAGATTGACAAATTCACGGGGAGGAATAGTTTCAGTTTATGACAGATCAAGATGCGAGTCTTGTTAAAGCAACAAGGGTTGTGGGCGTAGCTGACGAAGAAGACAGGGGATCCCGAAACCGTTGAGATGGCCAGTCTGGAGGAGAAGGCACACTCGACAATTATGCTATGTCTTGCAGACGATATCATCACCGAGATCGCGGAGGAGGAAACTGCATCTGGTCTGTGGTTGAAGCTTGAGAGTCTATTCATGTCGAAGTCTTTAACCAACAAGCAGCTTTTAAAGTAATGTCTATTTAGTCTGCGAATGCAAGAAGGTGTGCCTATAAGAGATCACTTAGATCAGTTAAACACAATTCTATTAGAGTTGCGTAATATTGATATTAAAATCGCGGATGAGGATGCTGCCTTAATTCTGTTAGTATCTTTACCATTATCGTATGAGAATTTTATGCAATCTTTTATTGTTGGGAGAGATACTATGACTCTGGAGGAGGTTAGATCATCCCTTCACACTAGAGAGCTGCGTCATAAGGTGACTGGTACATGTACAGATAATCAGGCTGCTGGGCTAGTAGCTAATGGAAGTAAGGGACATGGAAACTTGGAGAAGAAGAAATTCAAGAAACTAGGTTCTAAGGGTCTTAAACCTAATGATATCTGTAACTACTGTAAAGAGAAGGGACATTGGAAAAATGAATGTCCAAAGAAGATGCGGCAGGAGAAACCATCAGGAACTGTTGCTATAGCAGAAGATGACACCAATTCGAAAGAGGATATTGCCCTAGTTGCTGATGAACATACATATCATACCGATGTGTGGATTTTAGACTCCGGGGCGTCTTATCATATATGTCAAAATAAGGAGTGGTTCACTACCTATGAGCAAGTAAATGGAGACAATGTTTCTACGGCTAGTAGTTTTGTCTGCAAGGTGGTTGGAATATGCTCGATTAAAATACGGAAACATGATGGTAAAAATTCTGTACATTGAACGATGTTAGACATGTTCCACGCATGACCAAGAATCTGATATCACTAAGCTATTTAGACAACAAGGGGTTCAGCTTCAAAGGTGAACGTGGAGTTCTACGTGCCTGCAAGGGTTCTAATGTGGTTCTGAAAGGTGTCAAGTGGGGTACCTTGTATATTCTGCAAGGCTCTATGCTGTCAAGTTTTGCTATTGTTGCATCATCGGAGGTTCACAAGGATGATATGACCAAGTTATGACACATGAGACTCGGTCACATGTGTCACGCCCCAACCCAAGATTACCTCTCTAATCCTGGGTTAAGACGTGCGGGACCCAACACAAGAGAGATTTACTCGAAATCCCCCTTGAGCCAGGATAACCCTTTTCTTCATAACCCAATTCAAACCGTCCAAACGGTGCCGGAATAAACCTCAAACCGGAGATTATCCTGTTTCCCACATATGAATCTCAAATGTGCCAATTAAAGAACCTAGGGGTTCTAATAGTATTTGTGACTGCACCTGAATCCTGGTCAGGCTGCCTACGTACCCTGTCCTCAGGGATCAAGCCACACGTAGCTCTTGTATTAACTAACACCCTAACCGGGCGAATCCCGCTATTCTAATTATCGGTTGCTTTCTAAATGTGGATAGCAAACACCTAACGTATATCCTGAGTTAACCTCTCAAACGAGGCATCCACCGACCAACTAAAATCCTCGGAATTAAACCGAACATTCTACCATTCATAACAATAGCATCCATACCCGGCAAGACAGATAATAAAGGCAATCACACGATTACAAACCACCATCACACATAACTATAAACATAAAACATAGTGGCATCCACGTAAATAAACCAAACCACGGGCATTTAAGATATTTCCTCCTACTTGGCATCCCTGAAAATAACTATAATTACCAGGGGTATTTATGGAATTACCATCTCAATGGCATTCCTGTAATTAGCCCAAAACTGTCAGGGGCAACATGGACAATCTAGCCTTAATGGCAGTTTCGTAATTATACATATCTGTCAGGGTATTTATGTCATTTTGGTCACAGTGGCTGCTTTGTAAATAAACAAAACTACCAGGGGTATTTCCGGGATTCCAACCCAGGTGGCACCCCTGTAATTACCCTAACTTGCCAAGGGCAGTTCTGTCATTTTGCCAACACAGTAAATCGGTAAAAAAATACAGATCTACCACGGTAAAACCAGGGTTTTTACCCTTGATTTATCCGATCGGCTGGTTCGCCGGAAAACGAAGCTTTTCCGGCCAAACCAGCCTCCAGCGCCTGCCTAATCAGTTTCCACACCTACCCAACAACATAACAAGCTACAAGTTTAGGGAAAAGAGAAGGTTTTCTTTATACCTCCAAGGTGCAGAACACAGCGCTCCGGTTCCCCTCTCCGGCGGAGCTTCACTCGTCGCCTCCTCCCTCCCCCATGCCCATGGCAGCTCCAGGAAGCTCCCCAGACCACCCTACCCCCTCATCTCGCCTGGATTTGCTTCGAGACCGAGTGAACAGTCCTCGAGCTTACTCCCTCTTCTGCCAGACGAGGCTCACGGCAACGTTGGCACGGCTGAGGGTCAGAACATGGTTGCCGGAGCAGGGCGAGTCCGCCTGTGGGGGCGGTGAGACGCGACGCGCGCGCCAGTGGCTCCGGTGAGGAAGAGACGGCGAGTAGAGAGAGAGAGAGTGAGGAATCGAGAGGGAGGAGAGAGAGAGATCCCCTTCACTGTTCGGTCAACCCCCTATTTAAACGAAAAGTCAACGGCCCATATTTGATCTCATGAATCTGACGGCCCAGATCTGTCAAAGATTAGTTACTATGAACAGTAAATAGGCATTTTACTATTTACTCTTACCGCACGGTAACAACACTTTATTCCGCATAACTTTCACATACGAACTCCGATTAATTCATAGGACATACCCACGAGTTCGTATTAACGTCCTCTACATCTTTCCCTAAGAAAAGTTCCACGAATTCCCGACTTATCGCAAAGTTATCTTTTTCTACGGTAAAGTAACTTAAGATTTGTTACTTCCGTAAATTGAATAAATTCGTAACTAACAACTCGTAACTCCGGAAAATCTTCCGGACATACCGGGAAACTCGTAATAACATAATCTACTCCTCGGAACATTAATTCTATTTTCCCCCAGAACCGAGAATATCTCGATATTAATTCAGGGAAAATTAACAATGCGGTTACCATTCTCTGTAACTCGCCTAATCCCGGTAAAAATGTTAATTTCGGGACGGGGTGTTACAATCTACCCCCCTTATAGAAATTTCGTCCCCGAAATTTCCTCTGCGAAAGGTAAAACCAACTGTCAAGGAATGTCGTCAAGTTCCACCGAACAGAGCTTCAGGAAAACCAGAGTCACAAGCTCTATGTATCATTTCCTTTAGCATTCAGAGTCTCCCCGCATTTGCAATACGGAAAATATAGCTACACTCGCTTAGAACACTAGAGTACGATACCCTAGTCTCATCCTTTTCGTCGTATTCGACTCCATAAGACTTGCCTCTTAACTCTTCACAAGCTAATTTCCAAAATGTCAATTTCGACAATCCGGCAGCTTTCCCAACCGTAACCCAAACTAACTTGAAGTCGACTCGAATGCTCTACTTACACGACTGCCACACTTGGCATTTAACACCAAAGTCTTCCACATGGAAGGGTAAAAATGCTACGGTCCCTCACCGTGGAGGAAACTCATACATCTCTTGCACCTTTCGAGACTAAAGAGATATGAACTTTCTACACTAGGCCCTGAGACCACAGACGGATTATCTCCTGCGTCCATAATCAAAACTCATCAACCCACGTTCCTAGTACCCCAACTTTTAACCACAGGGCTCGAACAAACTCGCATACCACAATGCGACCTCAAACTGCTCACTTGAGCTGATGAATCCGTTATGCGACTTCGCGCCTACATGGATGTCATCTTCACATACTTAGAAATAGTGAATTTTCCTCATCCTACCCCTCTCTTATAAAAGAGTCTTCAGTAGGGCATTTTCCAATAATCAGAGCTAACGAGCTCGCACACTAACTCATGCGTGCTAAAGTCTTGCCTAAAGGACGGAAATTTTTGGCCCAACATCCTGTATGCTTCTCATAGTGCTTCTATAATCAGTTTCTACTGTTACACCAATTAGCTCAACATCTACCATACCTCATGAGTGGGTTTCCCTCGAAGGGACATCCTGATCTCTTTCACCATAAATTCAACCACCACCCATGCAAACAATCGCGAGCAACCCGATCCGGCTCCAACTATACCCTTAGAAACAAGGCACCACGCTCCTAAATTGTATATATTATCCAAATCCAGTGTGAACTTGTCGACACTTCTGGCTAGGGTCGGATCCTCTCATACCCTAATGGTTTTCCACACTACAAGCTAATCCCAAGAGGAGCCCGCTCCACCGTAACTCATAAGGAATGCCGCTCTACTACCACTTGTAAGGAGGAGCACCCGCTCTACTACCAATAGCCATGGTCCGTATGTTTGATTCCAGTGAGAATCACCGACAGAATATGACAACCCAAATAACACATAAATAGGGTCCGTACGCTTGGTCCCAGTGTGAATCACCGACGGAATCTAGCGACCCGAATAACACAATCCTTTTAAACCTCGTGGAAAAATATTCCGAAACCAAGTCAAATCCCCCATGACTTTACCCCAAACCTTAATCCTTATTAGAAAAGTTCACGCACACAAAAGAAATAATAAGTCTGACTTCTCAAACTAGGGTCGGAGCTAAGAGCTCTAGTAGCGCCATCACGCTATGCTAGCTAGATAAAATAATAACGGACAACCCTTATAGTATTAACCTGACCTCTCAGGCTAGTCTGACCTCTCAGACCAGGGTCGGAGCTAAGAGCTCTGGGTATAATGGTAATGGACAACCCTTATAGTATCCACCTGACATCTCAGGCGTGTCTGTCCTCTCAGACCAGGGTCGGAGCTAAGAGCTCTGGGTAAAATGGTAATGGACAACCCTCATAGTATCCACCTGACATCTCAGGCGTGTCTGTCCTCTCAGACCAGGGTCGGAGCTAAGAGCTCTGGGTAAAATGGTAATGGACAACCCTCATAGTATCCACTTGACATCTCAGGCGTGTCTGTCCTCTCAGACCAGGGTCGGAGCTAAGAGCTCTGGGTAAAATGGTAATGGACAACCCTCATAGTATCCACCTGACATCTCAAGCGTGTCTGTCCTCTCAGACCAGGGTCGGAGCTAAGAGCTCTGGGTAAAATGGTAATGGACAACCCTCATAGTATCCACCTGACATCTTAGGCGTGTCTGTCCTCTCAGACCAGGGTCGGTGCTAAGAGCTCTAGTAGCGCCCTCACGCTACTCTAGCTAGCATATTCATTGACAACCCTTATAACAAAAATTCATAACAATACTTTACTCCATTACTCTTCCCAAAACAGTATTCCTTGTCATATAAGAATAAATCCAATTTCTAATATCATAAACGCATTAAACCTCCGAAGCCGGTGGTAATTCTCATCACAATCCACAACATACTGTACCCCCAACAACATAAATCAAAGAAAGAATTTATTTGATCCTCGCAATCCTTTGGTCCGAGATTTGAACCTGGCTCTGATACCATTGTCACGCCCCAACCCAAGATTACCTCTCTAACCCTGGGTTAAGACGTGCGGGACCCAACACAAGAGAGATTTACTCGAAATCCCCCTTGAGCCAGGATAACCCTTTTCTTCATAACCCAATTCAAACCGTCCAAACGGTGCCGGAATAAACCTCAAACCGGAGATTATCCTGTTTCCCACATATGAATCTCAAATGTGCCAATTAAAGAACCTAGGGGTTCTAATAGTATTTGTGACTGCACCTGAATCCTGGTGAGGCTGCCTACGTACCCTGTCCTCAGGGATCAAGCCACACGTAGCTCTTGTATTAACTAACACCCTAACCGGGCGAATCCCGCTATTCTAATTATCGGTTGCTTTCTAAATGTGGATAGCATACACCTAACGTATATCCTGAGTTAACCTCTCAAACGAGGCATCCACCGACCAACTAAAATCCTCGGAATTAAACCGAACATTCTACCATTCATAACAATAGCATCCATACCCGGCAAGACAGATAATAAAGGCAATCACACGATTACAAACCACCATCACACATAACTATAAACATAAAACATAGTGGCATCCACGTAAATAAACCAAACCACGGGCATTTAAGATATTTCCTCCTACTTGGCATCCCTGAAAATAACTATAATTACCAGGGGTATTTATGGAATTACCATCTCAATGGCATTCCTGTAATTAGCCCAAAACTGTCAGGGGCAACATGGACAATCTAGCCTTAATGGCAGTTTCGTAATTATACATATCTGTCAGGGTATTTATGTCATTTTGGTCACAGTGGCTGCTTTGTAAATAAACAAAACTACCAGGGGTATTTCCGGGATTCCAACCCAGGTGGCACCCCTGTAATTACCCTAACTTGCCAAGGGCAGTTCTGTCATTTTGCCAACACAGTAAATCGGTAAAAAAATACAGATCTACCACGGTAAAACCAGGGTTTTTACCCTTGATTTATCCGATCGGCTGGTTCGCCGGAAAACGAAGCTTTTCCGGCCAAACCAGCCTCCAGCGCCTGCCTAATCAGTTTCCACACCTACCCAACAACATAACAAGCTACAAGTTTAGGGAAAAGAGAAGGTTTTCTTTATACCTCCAAGGTGCAGAACACAGCGCTCCGGTTCCCCTCTCCGGCGGAGCTTCACTCGTCGCCTCCTCCCTCCCCCATGCCCATGGCAGCTCCAGGAAGCTCCCCAGACCACCCTACCCCCTCATCTCGCCTGGATTTGCTTCGAGACCGAGTGAACAGTCCTCGAGCTTACTCCCTCTTCTGCCAGACGAGGCTCACGGCAACGTTGGCACGGCTGAGGGTCAGAACATGGTTGCCGGAGCAGGGCGAGTCCGCCTGTGGGGGCGGTGAGACGCGACGCGCGCGCCAGTGGCTCCGGTGAGGAAGAGACGGCGAGTAGAGAGAGAGAGAGTGAGGAATCGAGAGGGAGGAGAGAGAGAGATCCCCTTCACTGTTCGGTCAACCCCCTATTTAAACGAAAAGTCAACGGCCCAGATTT
Source organism: Comarum palustre (assembly GCA_951800085.1). Classification (NCBI taxonomy): domain Eukaryota; kingdom Viridiplantae; phylum Streptophyta; class Magnoliopsida; order Rosales; family Rosaceae; genus Comarum; species Comarum palustre. The sequence goes on from OX637575.1 coordinate 9,866,330, forward strand.
GATCTCATGAATCTGACGGCCCAGATCTGTCAAAGATTAGTTACTATGAACAGTAAATAGGCATTTTACTATTTACTCTTACCGCACGGTAACAACACTTTATTCCGCATAACTTTCACATACGAACTCCGATTAATTCATTGGACATACCCACGAGTTCGTATTAACGTCCTCTACATCTTTCCCGAAGAAAAGTTCCACGAATTCCCGACTTATCGCAAAGTTATCTTTTTCTACGGTAAAGTAACTTAAGATTTGTTACTTCCGTAAATTGAATAAATTCGTAACTAACAACTCGTAACTCCGGAAAATCTTCCGGACATACCGGGAAACTCGTAATAACATAATCTACTCCTCGGAACATTAATTCTATTTTCCCCCAGAACCGAGAATATCTCAATATTAATTCAGGGAAAATTAACAATGCGGTTACCATTCTCTGTAACTCGCCTAATCCCGGTAAAAATGTTAATTTCGGGACGGGGTGTTACAACATGAGTGAAAGAGAGTTGAATTAATGACTACATGAGACTCGGTCACGGGTCTGTTAGGGGCTAACAGCTTTCAGAGTTGAATTAATGACTACAAAGCCTTGCAGTCCTAAAAGTAGTTAAGATAACAGCAAGAACGTACCATGCAGGCAGCCCAAACTGCTCAAGTTTCTTTGCAGTCCTAAAAGGACTAAATTTTTGGATGTTGGGAGATCATTAGACCAATTTGAACTATATGGCTTACAATTTGAGGGAATGAGTGTGGGGAGGCTGGTAAGAATAGAAGGTTAGCACACTGCTAAAGCTCTGCTTGGTTTTTACCGGTGATGGATGCACTGGCCAGACTGTTCATAGAAAATTATACTACGGAGGTTATAGACTGCTGGATTTTGAAATGCAACTTATTGAAGGCCATATGTACCCCCGTACTTTGGATATGGGTATGTTCTCTGGCTGTCATTGTCTTCTATCAGTCTAAGCGTTTTTTTTATATTTTCTTTATCCTTAATTTATTTCATTTTGCATATTATCATTTTATCCCCTTATGATTATGCTGCAGGAAGGTTCCCAGGTTCAGAAGGCCAGCACGATACATGCCCTACTACTAGATGACTGTTTGCATCTGATTGATGGCTACATTATCTATCTAGTCTAAGGCCAGTATAACCCTTTATGAGTAGTTGAACTCTTTAAGTGGTACAAATACATTTTAGCCTTTCTGTCATTTATTGATGTGATTGTGGATTATGCACACGTCTGATGTGAAATAGCTAAATAATGGATTTATGGAAATTGTTGTAGCATATTATATTCTTTGCGTTTGGTAGATCATATTTCCTTTCATGTGTGGTCAGATCTCTTTGGAATGATTTTTATATTATATATATAGTCTCATTTTAATGTGAGGGTTTTTTGTTGACATATAAATATTATATTAACTTTTTAATCACCAAATCATATTTACATTGTCTAATATATATATTTATATATGTAGATCATTTATGTAAAACTTCATCCAATTTGATGATCGATAAGGTGTTTAAAACTGTGAATTAAAATTATAGGCATGAATCGTTCATGTTTGGCAGATTTGATGCGTCAGTTGATTTCAATTAGTTTAAAGCCTTAACGATCACCAAATTAGATGAAATTTTGCAGAAATGATCTACATATATGAATCTAAATATTGAACGATATAGATATTAATATGTGATTGAAAAGTTAGTTTAATCTTCAATCCCTCGTATATGTCAATATATATATATATACCCCGTATATGTCAAAAAGGATATATATATAGAGAATGTAGAGCGGACGTCCACACTACTCTGGTTTTCCGGCCATTAAACGGTGGCTCTATTTGCTGCTGGATGGACTCCATACCTTAAGACAGAGCTTCTCCTTAGCGGTGGACTAGCCGATCTCAAGTTTTGGGCCAAACTTGATTGATCTTGTAACTTTGGATGAGGACACAGCATTGGTCTTCAATTCTGACCTCCGTGGTGTTCTTCTTCCTGCAATTGTTGTTTGGGATGCCTCTAGAGTCCATCCAGTAGCAGAATTGATGGTCTTCAATTATGATCTCCATGGTGTTCTTCTTCCAGCTATTGTTGTTTGGGATGCATCTAGAGTCCATAGATTCACGGCGGCGGCAATGACAAGGACCCTTGGACTCAACCCGCACAAACAAGGATGATTTCGACTCCGATGGGATAGTTAGGGCTCTGAGATGAAGCTTGGAATGAGCTACAAAAGTAAAAACCCAGTTGATTTTTCTACTTCGTATTTTTGTTGGCTCAATAAACTCATGCCTAACTGATTCATGGTCGGAATAGAGATCGGATTTTCGTTTTGGGGAGATACGAGATATGTGTGGGACCGACTTGGAGACTGAAGGATATCCTAGCTTCTACTTGACATGTGGTCGTCGTCTTCCGGCCAAAGTGTGGATGTCGGCAGTTTCTCTGTCATTTTACGTTGGCAACAACTTATCTCCTTCTTAGACGACTGCACAGCCTTCTAAAACCGCTTCCATTCTTCCAGAACTTGCCGGTGACGAGTTTTCTTATCAACATTGTGTTTTTTGCCCAGAGATTCATTCTGAGAAGAGGGAAGCAATTCTGAGAGGCTATATAATCGTCGGGAGGGGAAGAGAGAAGCCATCGCTGGCGTGAAATGACGGAGAAACGGCCGACGTCTGCACTGTAACCGGAATGCGGACGTCCGCTCTGACATATATATATATATACTGTATTTGTTGGATGCACTGATAGAAAATGGTAGTAGGGAGAAAAAAACAGCAGAAGTAGCTTTGCCTTTCTATGTGACTTTCAAGGCCAAACCTTGGTCCCTGTTTCATTGTTGGCCTGGGTCTTTGGTGTAGCCTTGCCTTTCTGTCACTTTCATGGTTAACCCCCATTACTGTTTGATATCCTTCCTCATATTCCTGCCTCCATTTTGATCCTTCTCTTTTTTGTTGCATCTTTTGATTCTGTGGATGATGAAGATTTTTCTCGGGGATTTCCCTTGAAGAATCTTTAGCTACTGAGACAATGCATATCGTGTTGTTTGAGTTAAATACTGAAATCACGAGAACAGCAGGTGATTATTTTTCAACATAAACTATAGAGTTACGTTCTAGATGTCATCTGAAATATATCTGTAGACATTTTTAGGCCATTTTTTCTATTCAAGTTGTGTTCTGCTTGCTTGCTTCTATATTATTGTCATTTCTCTATTCAGGTGTATATTCTTGTAGATCCAATTAAGACTTGCACCCCCAGATCCATTGATAATTAGATCGCCACGTGATAAATATATTTTCTAGGCTCATATATATCCACACAGACGAGTAGTGACCCTCAAGTTGAACTTCAGGTAGCTCCTAATCATCAATTAATTGAAGATTTCATATATGCATCTAACTCTTGCTTCATCTGCTGGTTGTGGTCTCGTGCCAACTAACTGCACTCTATTCTTGATGGTTGGGGGTTGCATTCATATCCATCTCCACCAACATTTCCTTGTCTTCTTGAATTGCCTACATTCCACGCTGACAAGTTAGCATACCTACAGATGGGGTTTGAAGACTAACCTTCATAGAGGACGCATTCGATATCTAACAGTAGTAATGTTGAGGTAAAACATGTCCGAACCAAACACAAAGGAAGTTGATTAGGAACAATACCGAGATAAATTCTTGTGCACAACCATTCTATATGGAATCTCGATCCAAATTTGATGTCAAGTGAATGTACATGAATCGTTAGACACAAGTTTATCTTTTGTGCGACTGAACCAAGGCCATTGCATAAACAATGATCACATTATACGAGTTGATGACAAGAAAAACAAACCATGATTTGTGGATCCCCATAGTTTTCCGGATTGCTTGACATACAAGTTATGTAACAAGAAAAACAAACTAACAAACCAGGAGCAAACAATAGCTATTCTTCTTCATTCACTTCGTAACCATAACAATTCAGCACGCCATAAGTGGCTATTGCATTGATTTTTTTTATTGTTTCAAGAACGGATGCCTGAGCAAACTACAGTCATAAAATAAACAAACTCAAAGTACAAATATTAAAACAACCTCAAACAGGTTTGATCTCCAACACCATGCTTCTGCAGCTTGCAAATCTGAAGGCACCATACCTACCGTTCAAACATATGATCCAATCCTTGATTACTAAAAAATAACAGGCACATTTTACTAGTCTTCCAGCTTCTCAGGATTTCGTCTGGTTGCTCTTGATATTATGATACCATCACTAGCTTGCAATATGTAATTTGCTGGATAAAACCCTTACGTACAAAGTTTATTTGCTACCAAGTACATCAACATTGCCAATAATCTGAAATGATGCAGAACTTCAAAATGGAATATTGCTTAGAGGCTTAAAGAGAGTAGACGTTGTGTTCCGATCCTTCTCTTCCTTAGTCGTTCAGCTATGATAAAGGCTAGCTCGAGAGCCTGAGAAGCATTCAGCCTTGGGTCGCAGTGTGTGTGGTAACGTGAGCTCAGATCATCGAAAGTCACTGTTCGGGATCCTCCAATGCACTCAGTAACATTCTGGCCAGTCATCTCTAGATGAATTCCTCCAGGATGGCTCCCTTCTTGCTCATGAACATCGAAGAATGCTCGTACCTCAGCCTGCAAAAACAGATACAATATAACAATCAGGATTCCATGATGATATAGTAGAAATGTGAAACAATATCACTAACAAATTATTAATAAGCTAGGGTACTGTGATGTAGCATAATGGATTCCAAGCTGCATCTGCTTGGACTTTTAAGGCTTAGTATACATTGATTCTATTAGGAAATTTTCTAACAGTAAGTGTTCATGGATAATGACGCATAGCTAATAAACCAGGAGATGCATTTCCCCATCATTTCCTTTTATAACTCCTAACTTCCAAGTCTAGCAAAAACCCACATATTGATTGCTTCTCTTTAGCTAAACAGTGACTAGTACCATGGATTGGACACAGGAGAAAGGAGATATTTTACTCTACTGGACATATCTCAATTATTACTCAACATACATTAGTGGTCACACAATGATAATCATTGAAGGAAAAATCATATTATTGGTATACTATTATTCATCAAAATTGAGATAGGTTTCTTTTTCTGAAGCTATTCCTAAACAGCAGCGAGGTTACTACATATAACACAATTCACGGTGGATGGAAAGAAAAGAAAAAATAGTAGAGAAACTATACCAGAATTGCATCAAATGGACGTGTTTTGAGTCCACAGGGTGCCTTAATAGTGTTTCCATGCATTGGGTCGCAGACCCAGGTCACAATTTGCCCTGCTTGGCGGACAGCCCTAATCAAGTGTGGAAGCTTGACTCTCATGTTCTCAGCACCCATTCTGCATATGATTGTGATCCTTCCTGGCTTGTTGGTAGGGTTCAGTATTTCAATGAGATTAACAAGGTCCTTTGGATCCATTGTGTTGCTCACCTGTATCACAAAATATCTATTGTTAGCCACTTAACAAGAGACAGAATAAAATACAAAAGGTGCAAACAAGGAATTCCAAATCAATTATGATCGTTTAATCAAATAGTCCTACTATGAACCTGCTTAAACAAGTACAACGTAGAGAAAAGATCTTCTGTTATCTGCTAAATTTTTGGTTATTACAATCACTATATCTTAGCGAGTGAAATTCCAAATTTGTTGTAGTATTTGTTGTAGTATGACTAGTATCAAACAAGCATAAACAAAATAACATGGAATCATTCACAATTATCTTTGTTAAGTACTCACTTATCAAAAAAAGAAGCTTCAATAGCTTTACACCATTTTTGGCAGTAAAAGGACACTAATGAAAGAATAAGACTGATCAAGAGTATTATAGAGGTTTACCTTGACTCCAATAGGGTTGGAGATCCCCCTTAGGAACTCAACATGGGCACCATCTAGTTGCCTGGTACGCTCCCCACACCAGAGCATATGAGCTGAGCAATCATAGAAGAGTCCAGAAGTAGAATCCTCCCTTGTGAGGGCTTGCTCATATGGCAAATGCAAGCACTCATGGGATGTCCAGAAGTCGGTTGTCCTCATAATAGGATGATCAACTGTAAGTCCAGCAGCCGACATGAATCCCAAGGCTTCATCGACCCGGTGAGCCAATTCCTGGTACCTATTGAACCATACCAACCACAATCATTACCAACCACAAGCTTTTTGTCTTGATTACCAGATCTAATTACATTTTTAGCATTCATAGCTTTTTTAGGAAAGTTACATGATCCAATAATGTAAAGAACAAAACTTTAAAACATTAATGGCTTTAATGCTTACCTATCTCCCTGCTCACTGTGCTCAGCAAAGTCGAGATTCCATTGAGTAACCCTCTGCATAGCGGCGTACCCTCCAGTGGCAAATGACCTCAGAAGGTTCAAAGTTGCAGCAGATTGGCAGTAAGCCCTGATCAACCTCTGAGGGTCTGGAATTCTAGACTTCTCATCAAAGGCTTCACCATTAATATTGTCTCCTTTGTAAACCGGCAGCGTAATCCCATTCTTCTCCTCAACTGCAGCCGATCTTGGCTTGGCAAACTGACCCGCCATTCTTCCCACCTAAAAATCAGCCAACCCCACAATTTTCCATCACATTATTCAAACTCGAACATAAACATAACTCAAACACGAAAAATGAAATCAGTAATCATCAGTAGTTCGAGATGTAACTAACCTTGACAACATTCATCTGTCCTCCAAACATAAGAACAACTCCCATCTGGAGCATCACTCTGAAAGTGTCCCTAATATTATTAGCACTGAACTCCTTGAAGCTCTCAGCACAGTCACCACCCTGAAGAAGAAAAGCATTTCCCATTGCAGCCTCAGCGATCTTCTCCTCCAAGTGCCTGGCCTCTCCGGCGAACACGATCGGCGGGAACGACTCAATGGTACCCAACACGGTGTTGAGCTCATTCTGATCTGGATACTCCGGCAGCTGCAGAGCCTTCCTGGTCTTCCAGCTCTCAATGCTCCATTTCCCGGAGTTGGGTTTCACCGCCGCCACTGGCGCCGCCGTAACCTTCGGGGGCTTCTCGGCGACGACGGGGGACTTGCCGCCGTCGGCGGCGGCCGCGGCAGAGATGGGGTGGATGAGGCGTTTCTTGGTGGCGAGGAAAGTGGGTTGGTGAGATTGAGTGGTGGGGACGGAGAGTGGGTTGTTGCAGAGTGATTTGGAGGAGAGGGTTGTTGGGTTTGTGAGCGCCATTGCCGTATGTCCTTCCTTATCTCTCTTTCTTTTCTTTCCTTTCAGTTGTTGGTGAAGCTTGAAATTCTAGAGAGAGAAAGAGAGAGAGGTGTTGTGGAGGCTCTGAGAGAATGAGGTGGGTTTGGTTTGAAGGGGTTTATATAAGGTTTAAGAGGGGACTAGGACACCGGAGCGGGTAGTTAGGAAGGGAGGGAGAGAGGGTATTTTGGAGAATGTGTGAGGTTAGTAAGACATTTGGGTGATTTAGTGGGAAATGTAGGTTGGTCAAGGGGTATATACGACATTTGGATTAGGCAGGGTTGGTCTCTTACCAAACCGATGGTCCGGATGCTTGCCACTTCTTACACAATTTTCCTCTCTTTCATCACCAACCCAAATATCTTCCCTTTTCTTACTTTAAATCTCACAATTTATTTACCTCAGAAATTCATTTACCATATTTTGGAAGTTTTTTTGTTTTCAATGAGAAACCATACTTTGGAAGTTGAAAAATGAAAACTTACACATTCTTTAAATTTTAACATTGCTAAATGTAACTCACATCAGTTTTCAACAATTGAAAACTCGTAACTGTATATTACTCGGAAATATAGTAACAATGTTATTGTAAGTTTTTAGTTATTGTTATATTATTATACACGACGTGTTTTAGTTTTGTATTTAAATCTAATGTGAAAGGAAAAAAATGCCTATGAACTGCATTAAGTGATATGAGCCTATCGGGTTAATCTAGTTGGGGTAAGATTATATAAGCTACCAAATTTAGCAAGATATTGTATGGACATAAAATGTTATGGGATCTCAATCTAAAGTTTCATCTCAACATATTGTATGGAAGATCTAATAATAGACATTATACATCAAATCAAAATGTAATACAATAATAGGGTATTATACCACATTTGTTTATTCTTAGCTAAAAATTATACCTAATATTATACCATATAAGCTTCAAGATTTATTATTTATTTTTACTCGTTTCTTCATGGTATAAAATTCTCTGTCTCTAATTTTCTGTCTTCTTACCTGTCACCCCATTCAAAGATTGACATTTGTCTTTTCTTCAACTCATATAACACCATCAAATTCTGTTAAGGTGTGGAAAAGGAAAAACAACTAAAAATTAAACACACTAACCTTTCCATGTGAACCTAGATACTCTTTCTTCTTAATGATTCAATTATGGTTGTAGAGGGCCTAAGCCAGTAAGTCGATAACGGAAGGATTAACGAGCATTACTTCTCATCTAAGCCAAGAGATAAATGTTCCTTGGAGTCGCTTGATAGTTGTCTCCATAGTTTTTAATCTATGAATGGTGTGACAGATAAGGAGATAAGAAATTGGAGACAGAAGATTTTCTTCATTTCTTCTTAGAGGCATATAACATGATATGAGAGTTGAGACTTTCAGTTGTCCTATAAACCTGAACATTTGATTCCATAGATCTGAATTCTAAGTCTTAATCAAAATATGTTAGACAATAGTATCAACACAAACAGTTGCAATAATTGCAAAATCAGTATTTTTCACAATTAGGTTTATGGATAATAAACGAAACTTAACAACTTAGGTAATATTATTGTGACATGATCCTTGATTTTATGATTGCTATACTAATTACCATTGCTAAAGTTAGGAGGTTCAAAGTTTACTAACATATGTAAGGGTGTGATGATTAGGAGATTTAAATATAAAAAAGTAAAGAAATTAAAAACAAAACTCACAGTTTTTTATTCCGTCACACCCAAGATGTTAATCATTAATTATTCATTTATTCTATTTAAATTTTCTCGTATCATCTTTAAAATACAATAACATGGACGGAAGTCTCATTCCCCAAACCCTAGAGAGAGTGAGAACACAAAAGTTGGTGCGCCTGTTCGGCTACGCTGTGTAGCCTGTGACGGTCTTTGGCCTAGCTAGCGCACATTAGGCATGGCCGGACGGGATTGAGAGACAGATCCATGCTTTAGAATTGTGATCGGGCAAGGTTCTTCTTCTCTCTTTTGACTAGAAGTTGTGTCTTCGGGGTTGTGAGCGGTAGAGATCAGAGGACGCTTAGGGTTTTAGGGCGGAGCGATGGTGGGCGAATCTCGAAGTCAGGTTGGTGGGTCCGGTTGAACATTACTTGCAGGGTTGGTGAGGGTGCTCGGATCTTATATCCAGATCTGGAAATCCTAGAGTGTGGAAGGGGGCAAGTGATTTGGACGATGTTGTCAACAGGTCGCTAGTCCGGCAACGGTGACGAGGCAGTGACTAGGGCTGGGAGAGTTGATTTCGACCAACTTGATTTGCTCTCAAGCATTAGGTTTTGTCTGCAAGCCCTTAGTAGGTGTAGGTTGGGATATGGTTTCTTTTGGGCCTAGCTCTATTAGACTGTTTTTATATTGTTTTTATGAGGATAGACCAGAGTGCTTATGGGTTTAGAGTATTTTCTTAGTTATTGATGTTGGCCTTTATTTAGGTTTTGATGCTCTAGGTTGCCCCTTCTATGTATGGTGGTCATGAAAGCAGTTAATAATGATAGGTTGAAGACTTGTCTCTTCCTCTTTGTGTCTTTGTGATTGGTTACTTCTCCTGTTTGCTACCAGAGAAGATTAATCATAGAGCTCCATCTCATGGTCTTTAGCATAGAGATTGCTTATGTCTACTACATAGTTCTACTAGGTAGTTTTTAAGATTTTTTGTAACGTTGCCCCCTGGAGTGTATCGTGTTCATACTGATATACTTACTCTCAAGTTGTGATTAATAAAATAGGTAACGCCCTTTGTTAAAGAAAAGATATAATACATATCATGACCATATCATCCCAATCAGTCAATTCAACTTGATAATGCTAGGGAGTTCACATCGACAATTTTCGATAATTATTTTACATGTTTATGGATTGATATTTGATATCATGTTCCTATATACACACCCCAAAGGTCTCGCAGGAAATCAATATTAAATGACTACAATGGCAACCTAAGTTGTGGTAATGCGCACCAATATTTCCGCTTGGGGTTATGTAATATCGCATGCAGCTATACTAATTCATCTATAAACCATCGTTATTTAATATTTTTATGCGTTGAAAGCTAGTGACTTACGCATTTATGTGCCAAAATTGTGCGGCCACAGCGCACTATGATGAGTTCTTAGACATGAATAAGTATTAATGTTGAATATATATATATCCAACCATAGTCCGCTATGTTGAAACCTTGACAGGCGATCTCTTTACCGCTATTTGTGGAATGTCACTTATGAGACAATCTTCCCGCCGTTAGGAGGAGATAAGAATATATAATATTCAATAGTAACGACAGAAAATTGTTATAGATTCGTGTAAAACAAACCATCTCTTTGGTATAGTATATGTAATAATTGGCAGAACGTTCTTGGTAGCGGTGATAAATAGTGACCTAGTACCCCATGTACTGATAGCCATGACATCAGTCTCAAGCCAGATGAGCTAGGTTTTCAGAAAATGAAAGAAAGATTTAGAAAGCAACATAATATTTGCATTGATTTGAGAAGAAAAACTTAACAATTCAGATACAACTATTTATACGGAGTAGAGAATGGAAGATAACCGTTTACAGCTGGAAACTATAACAGAGCTGCCACATGTTTAACTATTAGGACAAAATTAACAACCTTCTTAATTCTAACACGACTCACTAACATCCTCCCTCAAGTTCAGCTACCTAGGATAACTAATCTGAGATTGTTACAATAAGTCTTGAAGAGTGGAAAAGCCAGCCCTTTAGTTAAAACATCTGTTGTTTTCTCAATAGTAGGGATGGCTTCAGTTAGTATACCTTGATTTTTTGCATATACCATGTACCAACCAACTTCTAATTAGTAGACAAAATTCTGTACCAATACCAACCGTCAGAATTGGTATACCGACTTTGTTGGTACGGTTGGTATTGACCATGTACCAAGTTGGTATAAGCTCTTATTTAGAATCTCTTATTCATCCTTACTGGTAGCAATTCAACTCCAAACAAAGTCTAAGAGACCACCAATTCAATCATGAAGCTTTGCAAACACCAAACAAACTAGTAATGCATCAATTCAACTCTTAACAACCGAGTATAGAAACTTGATACGGTACTAAGAGAGAGAAGGCGTCAAAACTTGGTACGGTACTCAAATGAGAAGGTTGGAGGTGAGGATAGAAGAAGAAAATGTAAGAGAATAAAGATTGTATACAAATGGTACATCACTTTGTATGTTGTTTTGTCAAAAACTCGAAACTTGGTACATACCATGTACCGATGGTTTACAAAAATCTTTACCATGTATCAACCGAGTATAGAAACGTGGTACGGTACTACCGTACCAAGTTTTCGGTTGCCAACTTTTCGGCATACCAACATACTTGGTACGGCTGGTACACGGTTGGTTGGTTTCGCCAAGCCCTAATTTGCCACCCCTACTCAATAGTAGGAACATACTACAGACATAGATCATTGCACTGAACATTCTCACGAACAAAGTGAAAGTAATTATCCAAGTGCTCGATTTTTGAATGGAAAATTGGATTACAAGCAAGAGCTAAGGCTGATAAATTGTCACATTTAAGAAGAGGAGCTTTAGGAACCTTAATCTGCAGATTACAAAGGAGGTGTCTGATCCAACTTATCTCAGCTGTTGTGTTTGCTAAACTCCTATATTATGACTCAGTTGAACTTCTTGCTACAGTTCCTTGCTTCTTAGATTGCCAAGAAACTGGACATAAGCCTTGAAACACCACAAAACCAGTAGTAGAACGTTTTTGAATGATTTCACCAGCCCAATCAGCATCACAATAGGCCTTAATATGAACATCATTATGTAAAGCATTACTTGAATTGTAGAAAATTCACTTCTGCAAAGTACCTTAAAGATATCTCAATATACGTTTGACAGCACTATAATGCTCATCAGTGAGATTTGTCATAAACTGACAAACAACATTGACTGATTATACAATATCTAGCATAGTTAATGTTAAGTATTGTAAAGCACCCACAATACTTCTATATGTATTTAGATCCTTAAGAAGAGTACCTTGATCCTTTGTCATTTGAGAATGAAGAAGGCATAAAATATTACATGCTGAAACATTTGTCATTCCAGTTTTAACAAGCAAAACTTGAGCATACTTTGTTTGATTCAGAAAAATACCATTTCTTGTCCTCTGCACTTCAATACCAAGAAAATATGAAAGTGAACAAAGATATTTCATATCAAATACCAATTCTGAGATGACTTCTTGTATACTAGTTGTATCTGATTTCACTCTACTGTATTCACTCTACTTCACCATCTAAAGTAAAGAAGATGCACTCCATGCTATTCACTCTTCTTCACCAACTTCTCCCTCTATGGCTCCCGCTCCTTCAGGTGTCCGTATGCCTCTTATTCACCAGCCAACTCCTTCTACCTCTCCGGCTGGTGCTTCAAGTAGCTAGTCATTTGGGGTACAAATGTCACCGCCTCATCTTTTCATGCCCCAAAGCGTACCTGTCATACCTAAAGTGGATGATTGGGGAGTGCATCTTCTAGGACAGTTTAGTTTTATTACACTGCAACAAGCATACCTCTATATGTCGTTTGATACACCTCTTGTTAGTACGAGGGTAACAAACACATCGACATCAGAATCACGTAAATATTAAATACTTTGGTTAATTAGTTTATAACTTATGAATAATTGTATATTAATTGGGTGCTTCTTGTTTTAATCTTTTTACTTTATTTTATGTGACAGACACTACCAGCAACAAAAAAAGACTAGAGGTCCGTCACCGGCACGGGTCTTGACAAACATTTCAAGGCTAACACAAAAGTGGTCATATAGACGACATATGATGTAGCAGTGAAGTTGGGGGGGGGGGTAAGAAGAGGTCCTACAATGGGCACGTAGGGTGTGTCATACGGGGCAAAGTCCCTTTTATGTGGGGAGAGTGGTCATCGATGCCACATTGTTTGAAAGACATAATGAACAATGCTATGTCGGTGAGTTACTTATATATTCATTATGTATTTCAAGTGTTATTAATTATATATATATATATATATATATATATATATATATATATATATATATATATGACCATTGTATGTGTGGTTTGATATTTAAGAGCACCTAAAATCAACTTGGACAAATAACACTCAAGAAAAAGGTGGTGAGAGTTATAATTTATATATTAAGTTATATTTTGTTAATCATATACTGTTAATTTCTAATATTTGTGTTGTATATATAGGTACAAGGAGTGATAAAATAAGCAACATAAGCATTGGAAGACGCATGGTAAACCCATTTAGGTACCCCTAACGAGTTTATGTATAGGGAGTATGAGTGGCGGTGACTTCTAGTCCACTTCAACAACCCAGAATTTGAGGTATGTAACATCATATTTTTGTTTACTTGTGTCTTATTTGGCAAAATTAGTTGACTGATATTTTTTTAATATATGTTTATCCAACAAAGCTATTTGTGGAATAAACGTGGCGAACCGGGGGCACAATACGAGTAACCATCATGTCGGGTCTAGATCGTTTATGGGTTGGATGGATGAGGTGACACAACAAAATGAAGTCAACTCGTACGTGTATACGTACGAAAGTGTATCCTCAGTCTACCAAAGATATTGTAAGTCTTATGTTCTTATAACTTAACATATTTACTTATATATGTATTCTCTAACTTTTTTATATATGTTTACTAATATGTTATTTTTTCCTTGTCAATTAGGTCAAAGTGAGGAAAGGGACTGAAGTGGTGTTGACTCAAATGGTAAGGGAGCAATGACCAGAGACGCAGGATAAAGACCTCCCCCAAACAATCTTTCAGATTGATCAATCAGATGTGACAGTAAGGGCGGGGATCATTGTTCACGCTTTCCCACCATAAGGGAACAATTACTACTGTAGGGGTGTAGGACAGCAGGGCAAGGGGGTATTCAAGAACACTCCTAGTTTCTCACGTAAGTCGTCATCTTCCAAGGCTGCTTTGCTACAAGAGCAACTTCAGAGGCCGACGATGGAGCATCGGAGACAGATGGAAGTGATGGAGCAAGCGAGATTAGCGTATGAGGCTGAGTACATGAGGAGAAATCAACATACCCATACTTACGCTCCCGCCCAGCAGACTCAGATAACTTCTTGGTATCAAGCGTTTTTTTCACATCTCCAGACGCCCACCTCCTATGCCACCAATCTAGCTTCCTTTCGATACTCCAGAGCAGCAGGAGGATCCGCAAGACGAGAATAGTACTCCTTCATATTTGCATAACATAAATTTAGATGATAATTAGATTAGACGTTATGTGGGTTTAGTTTGAACACTTAACTTAATTTAAGTGTTGAGTTTAAAATGTACGCTTGTTTTTATTAATTTGTATTTGTTAATGAAAATGTGTTTTGTTTTTATTTTTGGTGTTGTTGGATATTGTGGAAATAAAATTGTGGAATTTGCAGGTTATGAGAATAGAAATCCAGAATCTGCAGGTTTTTTTTCAAAAACCAGTAACTTTAGCCGACGAAAATGACACATCTCATCGGCTAAATGAACTTTAACCGACGACATATAAACTTTAGCAGATGAGTTTTTATACTTTAGCCAACGATATATAAAGAATTTCTTCAGCTAAAGTCCAGTTCGGTCAACCATTTTGACCAGGGTGGAAGTTTTGTTCAACTAAATTTCATCTACAAAAAAGTATAAAGTCGTCGGCTAAATCCCAAACTTTAAACTGATGAGGAATTATAACGTCGGCTAAAGTTTGGACTTTAGCCAACGATTGACACTATTGTCGTCGACTAATGTATGGCCGACAACCTTTAGCTGGCGAAATAGTCTAACAGGGCGACAAATTT
Organism: Comarum palustre; assembly: GCA_951800085.1. Lineage (NCBI taxonomy): Eukaryota > Viridiplantae > Streptophyta > Magnoliopsida > Rosales > Rosaceae > Comarum > Comarum palustre. The sequence goes on from OX637575.1 coordinate 9,881,437, forward strand.
TTTTCGTTGGCTAAAGTGTTTTTTTTCTGATAGTGTAACTGGAACAAGAACAATACTAATAGAATGCTTGTGGGTATAACAAGTTAGATCTCAGGTTAATATGACTTCAGGGATTGAAGTCATGTTGCGGAGCACTCCACCAAAGTCAGGAGGGGAGATTGTTGGGATTGTAACAATCCCTCCATGGTGGAGATAGTGCATGAAGGATCTAGAAGATTGTGTAGTCTTTCTATGGAGTTAATTAGAGTGACTAGTGGAGGGTTCTAGAATGGTCAAAGCTCATGAACCAAGCAGCTTGTTGTGGAAGCTTTATGAAGGGGTATGAAAGATGGAGCATTAATGAAGCCATCTAAAGACTTCCTCCTTGGCCTATAAAAGGAGAGGATTGCTCATTCCATGCGAGGGCCAAGTAAGAGAGTTTGAGAGCAACTCTAAGGGTCTTCGTGTATAGAATCAAAGTGAGTAATTTTTTAGGTTGAGAGATAGTGTACAAGGAGTGTTCTATTGGATACAAGGTTTGGGTTTGGTAAAAACTTGAGCGGTAAAATCTTGTACTTGTGTATTACAATTAAGGTGCTACGATGACTCAGGTTCCTAATGGTTCTGCTCTAACTTTGGTCCCTCACTCAAGATCTGGAAATAAAAATTCAGATGCAAAGTGCAAGCCTTCTCCCTCATCATATCTGAAAATTAATGTAGATGCTGCAGCGGATAAGACAACATGCAAAATTGGCCTGGGAGGCAATTGTAAGAGATAAGAGAGGTCAACAAGGTGCTTTGATACACACAATTACAAGTACGGTCTCAGTTCAGTCAAGTGAGGCATTGGCTATTCTTTTTGGTATGAGATTCTGCATACTTTATGGTTTTAAAAAAGTTGAAGTAGATTCTGATGCCTCAAATGTTATCAATGCTATAAATAGTTCAACCGGTAATCTAAGCATGGAGGATTCAGTTTTTGATGAAGTACATCTACTAGAGAAAGAATCTGAAGAAGTCAGTTGGAATTATGCTCCCAGACAGTGCAACAAAGCAGCTCATTGCTTGTCAAGGGATGCAGTCAAATTTGATAGTATTAAGTTTTGGAAAGAAATTACGTCACCTTGGCTTTATGAGGTTGTATTACCGTATATGTCTAGTTGATGTGTGTCTTGTTGACTAAGGAGTGTGTGATAAAGTAATACGAGGTTCACATCCAAAACCAATTGGCAATATAGAGAGTAACTCAAACTATTATAGCTCACAGGCAAGGTCTCATATTCTCGATATAGGATTGATATCTCAACACGCCTCTAAGCGTGTGGCTAATCTTCATGGCGAATCTTCAAGCCTAACAGGTGGACAACATCTGGGGATGACGTGGAGTGCGTGTGGCCAGTAACGCTAACACACGTAGACGTGTGTAACCCGCTCTGATACCATAATAAATTAGTCTAGAGTTCACATCCAAAACCAATTGGCAATTGAGAGAGTAACTCAAACCTTTATAAACCCACATGCAAGGTCATATATTCCCGATATGAGATTGATATCTCAACCGTATGGTACTCTTTTTTTACTCGTTTTAGATCAGACAAGGTTTTTAACGAGCCACGTTAGCTCCGAAGATGCAATATCCACCAGTTTTAATAAAATAATTTATTCTGATAAAAACGAAGGGTTTGAGCTAAATAATTTGTAATCTGTGGATGATGGTAACTCATTTGTAATATGTGGAATAAAGAGTGGATAAAAAAAGAAGGGTGAATTAAACAAATATTAAACTACACAAAGAGTGTGTAAAATATAGGGTTGGGCGTCTTTACCTGAGAAACTGAAAACAGACCCGAAAAACCCCGTATTGCGTCAGGCCTAAAATTAATATTTTCGGTCAGAGTCAAGGACCGACCCGTTTGTGTTTATTTCAGTCTGAATTTGGGGTTTACATTTCCTTGGCCCCAAAACCCGTTTGGGCTCGAAATAACTGTCTAGTTTTCTTAAGGTTTACTGTGGACCACTAGTTAGTATATCATTAGTTTTAATTATTAAACAAATAATAAAATCTTCATTTCTCAACCTCTAGTCCTCAACCACACATAACAACATCATAAAAAACAAACCAACACATCTTCTTCTCTAATTCTATGTTGCCTTCTCTCTCTCAATCCTGACTCCCCTATTGTACTATCTCTACCTCTCCTCTTCCTTCCCCTCCCTCTCTCACAGTACCCTCCCACAATTGGGTAGTTTATTTTGAAGATATATGGTTCTTGGTTTGGTGTTTGAATTATGATTTCTGATATGTATCTATATGTTCTTCTTGTTATTGTAAAGTTACTAGAAACTAGACCACATCTAGATCTATGATATGCTGCATCTAGATCTTTCATAGTCATGAACTTTCACAATTTCACAACCACGATCTATTTTGGCAAAACATGCTTGATCTTGCACAAATGAGAAATTCTAGTCCAAGCCCGATCCAGCTCGAGTTTTTCTCGGTTTTGAATTTCTGAAAGCCCAAATCCAGACTGGCCTGATTATTTCAGGTTCAGACTTCGTCCTTTAAAATTTTGGAACCGGTCCAACCCGGGTGGCCCGGCCCGTCCTCACCCCCCACAATGTAGGGAAGGGTTGCAGATTTCAGCACACAAAAAATGGAATGGTCGGACACTGCAAGACACTGTATATGTTCAAGTTGTAACTCCGCTTCTGAGTCTCAACTCTCAACTATTGAAATGGAAGAGTTGAGAAAACTAGAAGAGGTACAGAGAACACTGACGTTTCTCCAATCTCGAAGCATCACAACGACGTCGTCTAATGATAGTGACGACTGTAATTGCTTCCTCTCCAAGCTCACCCTCCTCCTGGTAATTCTCAATTTCTTACTTCAAAACTCCAATCCAACTCCGCTTTTGGATTGAATAAAGTTGTTTCCTTTTTCCTTCTTCCTCTTAATTTACCTTGACTTTGTGAAACTGGTATGCAAAAGGCACAACCTTGTGGGGAGCTTGATTTGGAACAGAAGTGTGCTTTGGTTTCCGGGTATATGCCAAAGGTTAAAGCATTGTGCTATTTGCTCATCATTTGAATTTGTTCAGACCAATGTCATTATAAATGGGTGGGCTCATATTTGTTTGGTATGTTTTTGCAGATATCTGCTGCAATTCTTGATGAAGCATCTGGCAATGGCAAAGGTACCAATCAAGAAACGCTGAAAGACCCTACTTATTGCCTCAATACTTTAGTCGATTAAGCGTTAACTTGTGTGTTTTGAAACCGTAAATGTACATGAACAGAAGTTTTGATTTTGGTTTCACTATAATGTAGTAGAATAATACGCAATATGTATAGTTATGACATACATGTATGGGGTGATACGCTCTCTTGGCAGTCATCTGTCAAGTTATGCTGTCATCTTCTCAGAATGGACTGAGTGACTGGTTTTATAAATTAAAGTATCGTTAAAGTCTGTAACCCAGATCAATAGATTTAATCAGACTATCTGGTAAGGAACGATTCTAATGTATGTGTATGTATATGATTCACATTTTCTTTTGTACTGATGAATGCAAATCATATGCTTAACGGTTGTCCTTAGATAAGGTGACAAGTAAACTGTATTTAATACTGGTTTTGGTTATTCAAAATCTGTTTTACCTTTTCTTTTATACTACATTGATGTTTTTGGGGAAGGGCAGTTGCGAAGGGGAGCATGAGAATGCATAGAGAGGATGGAATTTTGTGCTTGTGTTAAATTTTATATGATAGTTAAGCGTTTCCATTGTAATTAGAATCTGACATAGGATCTGTATGTTCTTGATTCTTATTCCACCTAAGTTAAAGCCTCTTATGAACTCTCTGCTTTCATTTTGTAAGAGCTAATTTGGCTTTTTTGCTGGCATCTACAACATCACGATTTATGCTTTGATTAGATTGTAGTTGTCTTTATAGATAACGTCATAGATACATATTGCTTTTCACTTATTTGATAGCTTAGAGTAAGATATGCAATGAACATTTGCTTTTCTACAGGATATGAAGAAAATTATGTTGAAAAATCTTCGCTCTCCGACTTTGGCCACAAGTCAAAGTCTGGTCCATTGCAAACTAAAGAATTAGCTATGGTTGGACTGCATGCAATGCAACGAGCAAATTCAACCCTTGAAGATTTTGTAAGCTGGCTTTTTTTATTGAAGAGAAGCATTATTCTTCTGTGAGGATAATTTTATGTGCCCTTGATACACAAAATACAGCTAAAGCATCAATCCTTTACTAAACATAACCCTTTTCCTTTGCAAATTAGGTACTGTAGTACTGACATAGTAAACTGTTGCAGCAAAACCTTGAAAACTGATTTGTTTTTTTTTTTCTGTTTCCAAGTTTGTATACAGGGGAAATGTATATATTTCTTAGCTATTGTATACTTTGTAATAATCATTCGCTAACGTTTCCAGTGCAGGTCTTATTTTATGTTTCATGGCATGGATATCAACAAACCACAATCAGTATTCCAATATCTCCCTATGCTTACATTTGCAGAAAGTTACATTTATCAGGTAGTTTGTCTTCACAAGGATAGTAAGTCCACTTTCTTTTTTTATTTGAGTTTTACTGTTATCCTGTATTTAAAAAGAAAACTCGTCTTTTTTTACCTTTTGTGAAAGGTGAAACAATGAACCAATGCAGTCCCGAATAATTATGTGATGGAAATTGTCGGTAGCCCATAGAAAGGTGTTTCTATTTGGTTCACAGGAAATCAAATACTGGTGTATTCTTTTTGGAAGAAAAGTATGAGCTATGTGAGCCTGATTATCTTACCTTTTGTTGTTGTGCTGAGTCGTAACCAGTTGATCTTTGGTTTTTTTGCTTCCAGAGTATCTTAACTTTTGTCTCATTCTCATACCAATCATGTTTTCATTGTTACAGCTCGACGATTTGAATGAAAAGACAGTGCAAGCATCAAGCAGCGAAATGACAATTTCAGAAAGAGGAGTTGAATTGGTAATACGTAGAACTTAAGAGCAATGATTTTGACGTATTTTTGATTAGATGCTTAACCTGACCATTATTTGAAATGCAGGGAGGCCATGGGCAAATTTCTCAGTCATCAAATGTGTTCGAAAGTTATCCTTTCAGGCCACTTGAATGTTTACTTGAATCCCATGGCCTTGTGACAAAGAGGTAAAGCTTAGGGCTTTTATTATCATTCTTTTCTTGGGGACCGAATTAGTAACTCTCAAGTCATTGTGCTGTTTTGCTTTTGTTTAATGTATGTAGAATGCAAGATGAATTTAAGTCCGGAGAAGAGTATTGGGCTTTGGAAAGAAAGCTTTGTCATGCACTTCAGAATAAATTGCAGGTATGCCTATCATGGTTATTACATTACAGTGTGGGTATTTGTTAGTTTCAACAAGTCACTTATAATGTTTAGTACTATGATATGAGAAATTTCTTGGAAGAAACCATAAACTTTATTTTCCTTCCGTTACATGTAGATGTAGTTGATAAAATACTTAGATGGAGTGATGGACCAAGGTTCTTGAAACCAAAACTGGTCTTCTCGTTTGTAAAAGTAACATAAAGTTAGTGTTATATTGCAAAATGATGTAGAACAAGATGCCTCTTCCAAAGTACAAACATGCCTAGTTACTAATGGACATTTAAACAGGTTTTTTTGGGTGAACCATTGTAAGTTGTGAATTTTAAACACCGTTCATGACCTTTGACACTTGCGTTTGAATGGTTCTTACACCATCAAGATGATCAA